>CM077255.1:6581314-7071314 GCA_039654775.1 Spinibarbus caldwelli
ATTACCTTCACATTTCAGCATTTCCTGTGTCCAAATGTGTAAGGTCTACAGATGTTGAAGTAACAAATGTCTCGTGCCAGATTTTATCTCGCAGGACAATATGAATGAACTCCCATTGTTTTAACACATAATATAAATCACAGAACGCACAATGTCATCTATTAGCGAGCAAGGAATCATGGCCAATTCAACTACACTATTGCTCTCCTGAGGGATAGTATTGAACTAAAATGAATGAAATCATGGTGATGTCATTTCAAACTGCATGCTGGGAAGGCCATAAATGCAGCTGTGATTCGTGAATTGTGTTTTTGGGTAATGGTAAGCTTCCTCATGATTTCTAACCGAAACCATCACTAATATCAGATGAATAGGAAAAAAACAATATCTGCACAATGCAGAAATGGTTGTGTAGATGATTGGTGAATTGGGAGGACGCACCTGTTGAAGCACTGACTGCTGAAAGCTGAAGACTGACTGTAATGTTTAGTTTAGCTTACATAACAGCGGCCCACGGCTGGAAACATCTGTAGGGAGCCGTCAGGTTTGGGGGTGAGAGGGTGATGTCACTGGTTCATGTTAAATAACTGCACTTATTTCACTCTCAGAGCGGAGGAAAGTCTTTCTGGAAGCCCTCAACGTCCGCTGTTTCCATTGTCTAACATTTGATTGTTTGCTTGGAAGAGGGTATGAATGACACCTCAAATTTTGTGGCTTGTTGTATGATTTTAGTGGCTTTGTTTCTTACTTGTCTAAGTGTTTAGACACTCTGCTGTAAAGTCACTCTCATCAAACTGATTTTAATACAAAAAACAGTTCACCCAGGGTGCTTTTGTTCATTCAGGAGGAAATGTTTGACTTTGTACAGTTTACCAGTACCGTTATCCGTTATGGCAAGTTGTTGATCTGGTTATCATCTTGCAGTAATTATTATTAGCCTAATATCAAATATGCTTTAAGTCTTCGTCTGTCTCTTTTCTCCAGATACAAAGAAGGCTTTGTAGAACAAGAACACTTTTACCAAAACTGGACAAGTGTTTCATACACACCTTCTGCACAGTGTCTTCCAGATAAAGTTCCAAACATCTTTATCAGACTGAGGTTACTGAGTTTATACACAATATTATTGCTTGTTGGTTAATGTCAGTGTGGTTTAATGGGTGAATGCGCACCTCAAGCCCTAAAGAGTTTTTATGTATGTTTTTATATTACTATAAAAAAGTTGTCTTTTACTGTATGTATATTATTATATAAATAATTATTGTATACAATTTTTTTGTTGTTTTATATTTTAAGTTAGTTTTCATTTTAAAGCA
The DNA here is from genome assembly GCA_039654775.1 of Spinibarbus caldwelli. NCBI lineage: Eukaryota > Metazoa > Chordata > Actinopteri > Cypriniformes > Cyprinidae > Spinibarbus > Spinibarbus caldwelli. Next base: position 6,582,631 of record CM077255.1, read on the forward strand.
ACTTGTTAAAATGGCATGGATAATATTTCACAAAACTGTATGCATTTTTTTTTCTCTAGATATTGGGTGGGGGAAAAAATCAATTCACAAATGAATCGCGACTCAGTCTTCTAGCGATTTGCATTGATTCACAAATTTCAAAAATTGATTTTCTAATAATAATAATAACATGATGTTGTCAGAACAAAAAAGGTGGAACTGAACTGTGAGAGTGGTGTATTCGGAAAGGTATGGAAAACGAACAACGTGTTCTACGCAGCCAGTAATGGGACATGGTTAGCTGCTGGTGAGCGGTTGCCTGTTACATTACAGTACATAAAATTTCACTTACCACATAAACAGAGTAAGGAGAGATGACTGATAGGACGATGGCGAATGAATTGCAGATCCTGAGCATGACTGACAAACATCTAATCTTGTAAAATGTGTAGTAAGTACTGCCGCTCTGTAGTATACACAGAGTGTGTGACACAATGTGTGATTGCGAATCTCGAAAATGAAAGTAAAATGTGAGTGCGCATTCAAAAGCAGTTTCAATGCCCCGCATATTAATAAAGGCTTCCTGATACCCGCAATTTATATACAGTATAATTGCTCAACGATATAATTTTGAGAGAAAGCACTGAATTTTTTTTTTTTTTTTTTTTTTTTTTTTTTTTTTCCTACAATCTCACATTTATTCCTTTTAGGGATTCCGTAGTACATGTCATTTCCTTTCCAAACACGGTTTTCGGATTTGGGCACATCCCTAATGGGAAGTGTAAAATATTTTTTAGGAAGTTAATAGTTGATAGGAAACACTGATTTCTTGAGTCAGGACTACCCATACAATAGACTGGTGTGTTTTTGTATCAAAATACTGGTGCGTTTGATGTCCAGTGTGCACAAAAAAAATTGATATAAAATCGTGAATCGTGATTACAAATTGAAAAATTGTGCATCGATTTTTAATTGAATCGTGACCCCAAGAATCGATATGAATTTAATCGTGAGGTACCGAAAGATTCCCACCCTACTAGATATGTAGATGGCTTTGTAGAACAAGAACACTTTATATTTATTCTTTTGTAAATGTTATGTTATTATTAAAATGATTATTTGTACTATAGCAAATTGTTAATGTTAAATGGATAATATTTCACATTTATCATCAGTTTTCTTTCACAAAACTATATGAAGATTTTTTATTTTTTTCTTAAAAGGCTGTTAATACAATAAAATGATCACTCATTTAAATAATCACAATAATTAATCTCTTGATTTTTTGATCTTTAGAAAGCAAATAAAAAATAGTGATTGTAGTAATCAGAACAAAAACTGTTTTATGAATATATTAAGTCCCATTAAAATATATATTTTTTGCAAGTTTTTTTTTATTTTTTATTTATTTTTATTTTTTTTATTTGGCATTGCTCACAGAACTTCCTTGTGGCCCTCTGGGGCCCTCAGTTTGAAAACTTCTGGTAACCAATGAATTCTAAATTTGAAAACCTTCTGTGTCTCTCTCTGTCTCTCTCTTCCGGCCCATCTTTTATCTTCTCTCATACACTCTCTGTCTTTCTCAGACTTTCTTGTGTACCCCCAAGGACCGCCATCCATCTCACAGGCGCTGTCAGCACCTAATTGGACCGGCCAGGGGGCATCAGATGTCACATACACACGGATTATAAATTGACTCACTAAAAGTTTTCCTCTGACATCATGCCCTGCGTGCGAGGCCCCGCTCCACGCTCTGGTGCCTCACGTGAAAGGGCCTCCATGCCAGCCGAGCGGGTTTCTATGTTTGTTTGTGTGCATGCATGCACCTGTACCTTACACTGGTCACTGTTGGACTTCAATTTCCTATTTTGTTGCCGGGGCATTCACCTGTTCGAATGCGAACAAAGGAAACAAACGGTTCGGCTGTGGACCCGGTAGCTTGTTGATAGGGGTGCGGTCTATGTTTTCACTGTTCTTTTGTTCACTTGTTGCATCAGCCTGGCACACTTGCTGCGACGGCACAATGCAGCCCCGGCCAGAAAATCCCCCCACAATGTAAATATTATGTGACGGTTCTGGGAAGCGTTTTCAGTCATGTCAATGGAATTGCACTCTTGAATATTTGCCAGTTCACTGATTCCAAACAGTCCTTAACCACATAACCCCTCCCTCATTTCTTCATTTCTTCTCTTTCTTTCCCCCTCCAGCCTTGAACAAGTCTTAATTTGTTTAGAATATTATTACCCAGAATTTTAACTTGCGTGTCACAGGCACTGATGGAAACCAGGGAGTTTCTGAAGTCTGATTGGCTGGCTGCATCATTCCGCACCTCCTGATTGGCTGATTGGAGCATTCTAGCGCTCCAGGCTTGTCCAAGCACAGTCAGTGAAAGTGTTCATGTGAGGCATTCAGCTTGTCAGAATTCCTCAGCAAGTGGATTCACATATCCAAACACAAAAGAGGATTGAACTTTTTAACATTGCTGATTCATGATTTCTCCATACACTCTTCCAAACGAGCATTTTTGCTGCGATACCATATATGAAGCATTTTGGGCTCCCCAAAGAACCTTTCAGTGAACAGTTCTTTAAAGAACCAATTTTTTTAGTGTGAAGAACATTGTAATCTAAAGTATAGAGCTGCATGATAATGTTTAAACGGTTGATATTTAGCTCAGAAATATAATCATGATTGTTGTCATTTGCTTTTTGTTGCATTTCGTCAGAATTATTGGACTTTCACGTAAGTGCAAATCAAGAGAAGGTCAACTCGCATGGTCTGCTTGCAGCTTTAGTCACAGCAAACAGCACAAACGGCCTTGTGAAAGAAAACTGACTTGGTGTATTAAGGCCGTTTCACACTGAGCGCAATGCGAAAAAGTGAGACGAATCGCAGACAAATGGTGCTTTCACATCGAGCGCAAAACGATTGTTCGCCTTCTGCTAATTCACGCCTGCAGTTATTAATGTATTTGTTTAAAAGTCACTTTAAACCATCATCGAGTGCTTGTAATAACTTCCGATTGTGATCTGTAGTTGATTTTGATTATAATAGGCAGACTCTTTGTATGTCATCAACATCTTTTATTGTTATAAAAATATCATGAGCTGCATACAAAACATACAGAAAATATATTGTTATAATCATGTGTCTGTTTGCTTTCATGTCATGTGTAGAAAAATGTTTCACTTTTAATTTTTAAAACGGTCAAATAGTTCTCAATGTTCAGACACCAACGACAACAACATCTCGACATCCATATTCTTTGTATGTTGGTTGAAAGTCCTCTACTTCGGTGTTTTTACACTCGTGCTTAATACAGTCTTCTGAGCTTTTAGCGCCACCTCGTTGACCTTTTGGGTAACAGCAGTTGCTCTGGCCACGTGATGTAATGCTCAAATCTTATTGGACAGCCTGTGTTTTCGCTTTGCAAAAGTGAACCGATTCGTCGGACTGGTTCGAATTTTTTTTTTGCATTTTCGGTGCGCGAATGTTCGCGGTCTATGTGGAAGCATCCATAGGAATAAGTTTCGTCATCACGTGCGTCATCACGTCCGATATTCGTTTTGCTTTTTCATGCTCATTGTGGAAAAGCCTTTACACTTTTATTTGATCGGAATATCTCAATAGAGATCACTAAACTCCAACTTGTTTGCCGGGGTTTTCAGATCATCAGCGTTTTTTCCATAACATGTGAATGGTCACCAGGTTGGGAAGATTAGGTAACCCCTGGGAAGAAAATGTATTGATTTATGAAAAAGCTCTGATTGGGGGATTTAAACTCTTGAAATCTGGCAACCGCAACCATGAAAGCTTGCAGAGGCAATGCAAGATAATGCAAATGCCAAATTACATTGAAACATTTTAGGGATAAATAACCAACGAGAAAATATTACAGATGATTATGCTTAATAAACTCGAGATAAGCAGAAATTGTGATCACGATTAAAATACAATTCATTGTGCAGCCCTAAATTAAAGAACCTTTGAGTAGTGTAAAGGGTCTATGGATGTTAAAGTTTCTTCATGAAACCACAGATACCAGTAAAGATCCTTTATTTTTAACAGTGTAAGCCAGAAATGCACTACTACTGTCCCATACTGTTCAGATTTACATTCAAACTTCAAATCCATCTCTCTCAACAGATTTGAATGTACCCTGTGAAGTACGTCTTTCAGTCGTAGGAGCTTTGTGCGTGTTTTCTGTACGAGGGAGCAGGCCAATCTCTTCTCAGCCAAGATTATATGACCATAGGGAAGCGTGAAACACAACACAGCCTCTTGCTCTCTCTCTATCCTCTGATAAAGCGTTTGGGGCATCCCACTTGCTTGCTTTCAGCTCATTGATTTTTCCATTATTTATGTGTTTATTTATTTTCTAAACTGGCTCCCAGAGGAGTTTTTATAGCACTGGGGTTTAAATCACATTTTCAAGGCTCACAAAAGATCAGCGATACACATCCTACACCATTAATATCAACCTCTGATTAAAAAGTCATGTAGTGGCCTGAACTGTGGGTTTTTACACTTGCAAAAACTTTTTTCTTAGCATTTTAACATTGTTGTGCGATTTTAAGACTGTATATAGATTCAATTAAATTATTAATTTTAAAATATAATTAAAAATACTGAAAGTTTGTTTCTCTTGTGCTCACCAAGGCTGCATTTATTTGAGCAAGTAAAACAGTAAAAACAGTAATATTGTGAAATATTGTTACTATAAAAATGTAATATATTTTAAAATGTAGTTTATTCCTGTGATGCAAAGCTGTATTTTCAGCAGTGTCACATGATCCTTCAAAAATCATTGATTTGCAGCTTAAGAAACATTTATTATTATTATCAGTGTTGAAGACCGTTGTGCTGCTTAATATTTTTGTGGAACATATGATACATTTTTTTTTTTTTTGGTGTATTTGAAAAGTTCAAAAGAACAGCATTTATTTGAAATAGAAATGTTTTCTAACAATATAAATGTCTTTACTGTCACTTTTGATTAACTTAATGCATCCTAACTGAAAATATTAATTTGTTTAAAATAAAGTCTTACTAACTTCAAACATTTGAAAATTATATTTCTTTTTCTTTAATATGTTATTAATGTGATGTTTTCATATTAGATATTTTATATATTTATTTTTATTTATATTTCATATAATATCATTTGTAATGAGGAAACAATGTATTAAATTATAAATTATTACCCATTCTATGTGTTTATATTTTGGTATAGGTGCTCTAAGTTTCATGTTTCAAATTTTTGTGTGTTTTAGAGCTCAAGAGAGATTTTTCTGGATCTGTTCCATAATTAGAAAACTAAAGATAATAGATCTCATGAGGGAGCTCAGGTGTCAGGTGTTGAATGCATATTCACTCGCTCACACACACATGCACAGTATTGTGACAGTGGTGAGCAAACATGCCTGTACAAACACAAATGTGACACCCAAATGTGCACGCACACACACACACACACAAGCACACACCTATGATGAGACTCATAAATCACTCAGGACACAAACAGGTTTAGTGACATGTTTGACTTTGGCAGATGGCTTTGCATAATAAAACTCTCTTTCCCTCAAGTTTTCACCCCTCCTGCTCTCCACCTCCAATTTGTTCCTGTTTGTTCCTCATCACACTTCAACAAGCTGTCAGTTAAAAACTTCGGCTGATAAATATGCTTTTGTCACTGCGTCAATGTTTGATGTGTGCACACTCACAGACAATCACACGTTTCTGTTTGTACTTGCAGATACTGTCAGTATGCTTTGCTATGTATTAGGTGTGTGTGTATTATGAAGGGCCTGTAAAAATGACCCTTTTCCACAGCTCTCAGTAATAAATGAGAGTTAGTCCGTGGGTTCCTCCAGTCCGTCTGCTGTTTTCATACCCAGCGCTGCTGAATCACGGCTCAGCTGATGATATATCCATCTGGCCCTCATCTACTTCCTGTCACTCTGCCTCATTCGCTTTTCTTCTTTCACTGAGTGTCTCTGGAGTGGTCTGTATGTCATCCCTCTTGGGTTGAGAAATATCCTTTTTCCACTGTGCTTTAATAATTCTTCTTTTTATTTCAGTACTGTACAGATGCCGTCTTCCCTCACACTGAAACACACTGTAGACAGAACTTTAGAATCAAGACTGTACTTCTGTTTTTCCAATACAGCTTCTCTTTCCATTGGGCAATATTTTAATTTCAGCTTTCATTTTCTTGGATTTATTGGTTTCATTTCACAATAACTATTTTGACTTTTACAATGACTGTCTCCTCTTTATCATTCATTCATAATATTAATATTTTTGATTTTTCTGTTAGCTGTTAGACTACTGCCTTATTACACTGCTACTTACCAAGTAGATACATAATTTGATTAAATAAGATACAGTTTAGCATCATTTCACAAAAAAAATAACATTTGACCACAGACCTGTCTCTGCTGTCTGTCTTTTAAATTTAATACCAAAAAAATTAAGTGTGTCTAAACACTTTATTTTATTTTATTTTATTTTATTTTATTTTATTTTATTTTATTTTATTTTATTTTATTTTATTTTATTTTATTTTATTTTATTTTATTTTATTTTATTTTATTTTATTTTATTTTATTTTATTAATATTTTTAACCAAGCAAGCTTCTGTTTTTTCTTGTGTTTTTAAAAAGTGTGCCTCTGTGTTTCTTTTAAAAGGCATTAATTTAATGCAAAGATATTTATACATTAAGTGTGTCCAAACACTTTCTGTTTTAACATTTATTTCTATTTATTATTGATATTTTATTATTTTAGATTAGATTTCATTTGAACAAATATGTTGTTTCTGAAATATTTTGCTTTCAGAAAAAAGTGTGCCTCTGCTATCTTTCTTTTAAAAGCCACTTGGTCTCATATTAATTTAATGCAAAGACAGTGTGGCAGAAGTGTAATAATATTAATATGTATTATTATTTATTAGTAATATTTTGTTTGTTTTTTTTTTAATTTTTTTTTTTTTTAATGATTCTAACAAACATGTTTTTTGTGAAATGTTTTTTTACATTTTTTTTAATGCTTCTTAAAAGTTAACTGACATCACCTTATAAAATCTTGGGCTTTCATACAACTGATAAATAAAGTCCACTATTTAATTAGCATATTTACTGTAGATATAAATGAAGAAAAACACATTAGATCACATTTTAATCAAGGCAGACTGAAAATGAATGTAATTTAAATGAATCCAATCGAACTGAATCAGATTTCAGATTGATCTCTGTTCCTTTCTCCTCTCATTAGTATTCATCCAGTACCATCTGACCTATTAAAGCCATTTGTCAAATAGCATACAAAGCGTACTCTGTCCAATCAAGCTTCATTTAAATGCATTTTGACATCTGTTTTCCTAGATATCACAGTGGTGGCCAGGAGCCTGACAGTGAAGTGCACTGCAGCATACTAATATTCCCACGGGTAACCGTCACAAACACGCCGCCAGCCCTATCTCTCAATGATAGCGTACCTGACATTTACACCCAATGATATCGACACAGACAGCAGAGAGAGTGTTTGATACACATGAGCGTGTTGTTGTTTGTCTGTTGTCTCCAAATCGACAAAACCACACACTCTGCCGTTATGGCTTGGTTTTTGGTGCAGGAAACCTTGATGAGATGAAGTGTAATACTAATGTGCTTAAACTGATATCGGTTCAGCTGGTCAGCAGTCAGACCACACATGTTAAATGTGCCGTTATCCACTGGGCCGACTCGTCCTCATGAAAAAGCCTTCTGGCTTTTGGTCAAAAACCTGCTTTCCATCCTTCTGTCTTTCCATATCCGTCATCCCCTCTCTCTTGTCAACCATTATGGCCTTATCAATATAAATCTGACCATCTGTGTTGCTCAGGCGCCCTGTCTCTGCCAGAAGTGTTAAACTTATGCATAAATCAGCTGTGCCTCGTTTCTGTTTACAGATTCCTCTAAGCGTTCCTTCTGAGCACAGAGACGCTGAATTTTATCACGTTGGTAATAAAAGACAGGTGGCTGATTTAGTTTTTGGGAAAAATGCACAAAGACGTACACACTCCCCAGCATCGGGTCACATTGCACCAGTCTGTTCTTTGTTTTGAAATCGGGAGACGCGGGAGTTTTGGCAATGCACATGATGCCCATGCAGTGCTGCTTCATTGTGTTCATTATGTTAATTTTTGTCAAATCTTTTGAAAGTTTTTCCAACTCAAGCCACTCAAGGCTTTGTTTTCGTAGTCAGCCTTTTTTTACTGTATTAGATTACGCTCAGTTTGTCCAAACAGTTGTTTCCAATAAAGAGTTTTGGATGGAGCTCAAACTGACCTGGGTTCTTAAACTGACCTGATGTTCAGTTTGAGTGTGGAAAAAGAGTGCAGATTATGGAAATGTATCATTTAATAATTAAGGGTGCAAGCTATGCTAAGCAGCAGTATTGTTCATACTTGGTATTTTTTATTCAGAATGTCAGCACATAAGTTGTCCCTCACCTTTTGTGTTATGAACATGAATAATTTGTTAATTAAAACTGATTGGGCAGCTGTTTTCTTAAATTGCTCAGTGCCTCTGCCGCCTCAATATATACATGAACACATGAACATAATCTCTAGAACTGCTCTGAGTCACTTCATGAGCATTTTACCATTTCTTTTGAGTAAAACTATCGTCATATATATAAACAGAAACCTAAAGGTCTTCAAATCAACCTGTCAAAATAAAAGTTTGGTTTAACTTGAAGAAACGGTAACAATATTAATAAAACTTTTAGTGATTATAATAATAGTAATAGAAATATTACTTAATGTAATGAAAGTACTACTACTAATAATAAAATTATTATTAAAACATTGTTTTTATAGGAATATTTACCAGAAGAAATAAATAAAATAATAATAAATTAGTATTTTTTTTTATAAAATCAATTAATTAGAGATGCTTTTGGTTGTTAATATGTAATGAAACCATTGAAATGGAATCCAGAAAAAAAAAAAAAAAAAAAAACATTTCATAGGGCCATAGAAATAATTTTTTTGTTGAACTTTTAATAAATTGCTGTTCAATATTGTAAGTATCATGTTTTCAATTAATTAGACATTCTTTTTGATAAATAAAATTTAATTTAACCGGAAAAATTAAAATGGAAAAAAAAAAATGAATTTGGGAAAAAATAAAACAACACACAGCACCATCTAGAATTCCCTAACAGCTCCTTGTCATCCACTCACACCACCTTAGAAACTACCTGGCAACACCCTAGCAACCACTCTGAACACTTTAGAAAATGCCTGGCAACTCCCCAGTAACCATAAAGCATGTGTTGTATCAATTCTCTCTCTCATAATGGCTCAAATCAGCAAATTGCTGTCTGGGTGAATAAGCTTTCTTGCCTGTAGCATGACCTTCATATGGATCAGTCTCTATTTTACCTCTCTCTCTCTCTCTCTCTCTCTCTCTCTCTCTCTCTCTCTCAGGATTTTGTGATTTTGTCAGCCCACTGTTCAGCAGTGCCATCGATTTCCTCTCTTTTAGCTCCGCTGTACCTGATTGGATGAAGAGAAAGATTTTTGCGCTCTCTCTGTCTTTTTCTCTCTCTCTCTGACCACAGACTCTTCATTTATTTATCATCTCTCTCTCTCTGTCTTTCACACACACTCTCTCTCACTCTTATACCTCAGACTTCCAGACGTGCAGACATCAGTATTAAAACAGTTTGACACATGAGATAAATGGCCAGTGCTTGTGGTTGAACATGTTGCCACAAGTCATCCATTTTCTTTTACAGAAGACGAAAGCGCTAAGAGATTTATTTTTTTCCTTTTTCCCCAGTGAACATCATCATGGCATTATTTTGGTTGCTCTAAAGGAGGTTTTTCATTAATGTCAGTTTTTTTTTATTTCCAAAACTGTGTGTAATCTGTCACTGTTTAACAGACTTTGTATCCAGTCTTAAGAGTTTTATTAGTCCGCAAAATATTCTGTCATTATTTATTTTCCTTCCAAGCTGTATTATTATTATAATTTTTTTTTTTTTTTTTTTTTTATGAAAGATGATACTTTTATAGTGTTTTTTATCATTTTGAAACTGGACAGCCTCCATTCACTTTCATTATGTAGAAAAGAGCAGCTAGTATATTCTTCAAAAGACAAAAAAAAAAAAAATCTTTTTTTTTAGGCATTATGTTTTCTGATCTAGCCTATATTTTAACTTTTTATATCTTTTTATTTCAGATCCCATTCTCGCTGGTGCAGTTTCCACTCTGGGAGTACCTAAAGGTATGAATCCAATTTTTTTTCTCTCACTTGCTCTCATTTCGGTCTAATTTGGCCTCATAATTTCGCTCTAATATAGGAATAATGGCCTGGTAATGGTCTGACACATTTACAACTCAAACTACACACACTTTGCCTCGATATCTGTTAATAACTCTCTTTTTAGGTGCTCTCAAAATGACGCTGCCTTTTATTGGTCGCCCCCACCGGTGGTTAAGCGGAATCATAATTTCTCACAAGCCTTGAGTCTTAATCATCTGTCCATTTCCTTCTTCATTGTCTGGTCCAGGCCACATAAAAGTCGTTTTTCTTCCAAAAAAAAAGGCCCAATTTGTGAGGATGACATCATGTCTCCAGGGCGAGAGCAGAAAATTCCATTAGCGCTCTTGGCCTAGCGACCGGAGCGAAGCGGAGAAGGAGAGGCATCAGAGGACAATAGCACGTGCAGCTGTGGGCGAGCGTTAACCGTGATTCTCGCGGTGTAATAAGGAGTGTCATTCATGGCCGCCTCTTTGTGACACGTTCAAAGGCATTCTCTTACTCCTTCATTCTTCCATGTTTTCAGCCTCTCTGGCCATCTGTGTGGAGCCGTTGGAATGTGAGAGTCTTTGCTAAACTCTCTTTCAAAAGTGCATGGCTTTGAAAAGCAAGAAAGCGTAGATGAGACAATGGTATGAGATGCCAGTGTTGGTTTTAAATGCTGCTCTCGCTTCATTGATTATTTTCAAGCATTCCACATTCTTTCAAATGTGCATTCGGTTTTAAATGACCCTGGAAACGAACTTTTGTGACAAAAAATGTGCTGGTTTCAGAGTAGGGTTTTTATTTTGGACACAGATTTGGGCATTAAGGAGCGACCTAGTACTACCAGTGGATTAGAATTGAAATTCAATGGTTTTATATTCTTGGCTATGAAAGAGTAAGAGTGCCACTTAAAAGTAAAATGAAAAAAAAAATCAAGTATCAGTGTATTAAAGGGATAACTCACCTAAAAATTAAAATTCTGTCAACATTGTCTTTCCAAACCTGTATGACTTACTTTCTTCTGTGGAACATAAACATAAGATATTTTTAGAAACATCTACGTGTTTTTTTTGTTTTTGTTTTTTTTCCTTTCCACTCAATGGTTTCCAACATTGTTCTGTGGAACACAGAAGAAGAAATTTTGAAGAAAGCAAATTAGAAAAGTTTGCAATGACGAGGGTAAATGGTGACAGTTTTTTCATTTTTTTTGGGTGAACTATTCCTTTAATTAAAAATAAAAATAAAATAAATTAATTTTAATGACTTGCAATTTAATTAACATTGTTAAATGACATACATACAACATAAAATACCTAAAAATGTAGTTAAATGTAGCTATAAATTATAATTTGATTTTTCAGTTTCCAGTCAAGTTAAAAAATGTATTTCATAGGTGGGACCAAACAATGAGCTTACATTTAACATTTTAAGCACAACAATGAACATTGAATATTTAATTAATAATTAAAGTTTTAAATATGTCTATTTGTCAACTTGGAAAAAGGTGATTTTTTTTTTTTTTTTTTTTTTTTTTTTTTTTTTTTTTTAATTCCAACAATGTTGTTCCTCTGTGCCTTAATCATTATAGCAGCAGTGTGGACTTCCTTATTCTCATAGAATTAGAGCGATTATTAAAACTTTATATTTATTGTTAGTTATCATCATTGGTGTGAGCAGGCATTGAGTCTACCATAAATAGTGAAGTACAGAGTATTTTTCTAACTGTGAGAAACTTGAACCGTTGAACCCTTATTTTAAACCATCATCCTTGCGTCTTCATGTGTGTATGTTTTCTACTTGTCACATTCAGAGATCTTCGAGCAGCTGAATTGTTGTAATAATAGAGTGTAAAGCAGTGGTAGAGATACAGGATTAAGTGTCCTACATGCTTTATTCCTACACATGAAGTCTCACAAAAGCACAAAAATAAGGATCCATGTCAGGATTTTCTTTGCTTTTTTTGAATTAAAAGAGTTTGGTGTACTTTATGCATGTTTTTGAGCATGTCGAGTGTAATGAATGCTGCTGCGTTGGGCCGCACACAAGCTTGGCAAGCATTTCATGTTGGGAAATCAAACCACAAGTATCACCAAACCAGTTCTCAAGTCATTCGCACCAAAAAATATCTTAAGCCCCGGCATCTGAGCGGCAGGCCGCAGTAAACCATCTGTTCTCTTCAGCGTATCCCACAATTCCCAAAGTTTATCTACCAACAATCCCCTAAACTCAGTGCTGCTCTGTTACAAAACCACCGAGCAGCTGTGTCATTACATCAGTCGGCCATTCATTTCCCACCGTGCCCACTCAACTCGACGTTTATGTGTCAGTGGATCAAACTTATTCCCATGATTAAGTGCAAGTGTGTCACGAGTGAGTCTTAGTTTGGTTTGAGTAATTGAAGCTGAAGAGTACATTTGGAGTAATGCCTGGTCAGGGTGGTGTGTTCCGGAAAAGGCTATAGTAAATAAATCTTTTACTGAGTGCAGTATGGTTAGAAAAAGCTCCATTTGTCCACATAAATGTTTTTAAATTGATCTCAGGTATGTCCTGGGTTAAATAACGGAGTTAGATGAGTCAGACTTTATTATACTTAGTATCAAATGAAAAGTTCAAGCTACATAGATTCAACAGCTGTGGGTTTAACATGCCAGTTGGAATAATCAGGCAAATCAGGCCCTTTCTTTACCCCTAAACCACCTCATTTACCTTTTAGGCCCAAAATATTTCACAACTACCTGCAACTCGGTCCTCATCCACTGTTCTATGCGTGTTTAACCTCTAGAAATCCTCTTACACTGCACCTTTACTCACATATCATCAGTGGCTGCCAGAATCATATTAAACACACTGTTCCTGTCACACAAGGCTGCCAGTGCCCTGGCTCACTGCTTCTCACAGTCCTTTATTAAACCTTACTACCCACCCTGACCATGTCAGTTTATCATGCTCCCCATCTTTCCACATGAACGGAGCCCACCTGCTTGGGTCTACAAATGTCTCCATTCTCGACCTTTCAATGGTAAAACAAACTCAAAAAAAGAAGGTGAAAATCATTATCTGAATAATAACAGACTCCGTATCATACATTTTAAGACTCATGCATTTCGGTTTTTGGTTAATTTTGATCTGAATGTGAGTAAAAGTATTGTTGTTCACAACAAGGACAGATTTTACATGAAAATTTCACCCTATCAATTTTTTTTAATGCATGTAATTTGTCTTATTTTGAACATTTCATTCACGCATATGTTTTAATTATTAGTTTTAATTTGTTTTAATTTAATACATTTATTATCAATTATTATTTAATTAATTATTGCAATTTAAAAGATTTTAAATTATTTTTAAAAATTATTATTATTATTATTTTTAATTAATTCCTGTGACGGCAAAGCTGTATTTTCAGCAGCCATTACTTCAGTCTTCAGAGTCACAGGAAAAAATTACACTTTAAAATGTATTAAAATAGAACAGAAAAATTTAAATCATAAAATTAATCAATTAATACTATTTTACAATATTACTATTTTTATCAAATAAATACAGCCTTGGTGAGACATTTTTCAACAACATTAAAAAATCTTAATTATTCCAAACTTTTGACTGGTGATGTACACAAAACAGAAGAAAATCTGATGCTACCATTTTCGTGACTTTAAATGTTACATTTTAAATTAATATATAAAATGTTTGTATATTTAGGTTTTAATTTTATTCTTTTTGGTCAGCTAAAGTGTTGTTTTCGTCTGCTTAAATTAGGTGCTATTTTAGTTTAAGAAAAACTGTCTAAAATGAATGAACATTATATGGCAAAATATTTATTACAATTAAAGCATAAATATACATTTTTCAAATACACATTTTTCCATCAAATTTGCATTAATATAGAATCTTATCAAGCCGTTTCACTTCCATAACAGTACTTGACATGAAAGAGTAAACTGACCGTAGAATAAGACAGTTTGTGCTATAAAGTGTATGTCCATTATAGTGCCCACATGAGACTGCAGCATTGAGAATGCAACACATACTTGCATTGCATTGTAAGTGCATTCTGACATATTTGGATCGCAACATCATGTCATGAGTCATTTCATGTCATTTTGATAAAATATAATTGCAGCTGATTGTAACACCTGTCTTGGTGTTAAATGTAGTTCATGTCAGGTACATCCTGGCATGTAGAGCTGTGGTCAGTCAGTTTGTTTTGAGGTGAACTTGCTTCCAGTTTGTTTTCAATGAGCGTGACGGGGATAAATGAATGTTCTCCAGCACAAGCTCTTTGAACTCGAAAACAAAGACTCTTCCTTAATCTGACAGCTAATGAAACACATATGATGTACTGACGAAGAGAGTGATTGTGTGTGTGTTCTTGTGCACAGAGCTGGAGGGGATCATTCCTAATTACTTCATGCTGTGCTTCAATTGTTTTCCTTTCTTAGCCATCAGATGCTCCTGGTCTAAGGCCGTAGGAAAACTCCAGCAATTATCTGCAGCCTGGCTGCATAATGACTCCCACCAAACACAACACAAAACCAACAAACACGTGAAGTCACTGAAACTCCCTCCTCCTTTCTACAGCAGTCCTCATACACACATTTCTCTTGAATTTACCACATTCTTCCCCTCCTACTTCACCTCTTTAAATACTCAGAGTTCAAACAACAATTAGCCATCCTAAAATTAGTACAAATTGTGCAACTGACTGAGATCCTGTCAGACCTGTCTTACCTGAGGCTACAGATCACACCTGCATACAGACGACTCATCAACACAAAAGCTCTGTTTCAAAACCTAGTGAAGTGTCTGTCTATAGCAAACAGAAGCCAAAACATTTTATCCAAGATGGCAGATACACTACTGTTCAAAAGTTTAGGGTCAGGAAGTTAATTACTGTATTTTATTAAAAAATGACAGTAAGGGCATTTATAATTTTACAAAAGATTTCTATTTTAGAGAAATGTTCTTTTGAACTTTGTTTAAAGAATCTAGAAAAAAAAAAAAAACATTGATAGCAATAATAAGATTTTTATTTTTTTATTTTTTATTTATTTTTTTCCCATCAAATCAGTATATTAGAATGATTTCTGAAGGATCATGTGACAGGAATAAATTACATTTTACAACAGAAAATTCATTTAAATTGTTATGTTTCACAATATTACTGTTTTACTGTATTTTTTGTCAAATAAACAAACATATCCTTGGTGAGCAATAAGAGACTTCTTTCAAAAACATTAAAATATTAAATGATGTGTATTTACCCCAGACTTTTAAACTTTAGCATAGAAAGAAATGTTAATTATACATGTGTTTGTTTTGTTTAATATCATAAAAATACTATTTATTTAAATAAAATGAAATAAAAAATGGACTATTTCACCTAATTTGTTTCACCTGTTTTGTGTGCTGTGTACTTTTATGCTTATCAGACTTTTGTTTTGTTTTGTTAGCTTAGCAACATGCTAACATCAAACTTCATTGTTTATATATTGAGTGCTGCTCATGTGGCATGCAAAGTTATCTTTGAGCTGCGCTTCAGTGATTTTCTGATATTTTATTTCAGTTAAGATGTTTCTTTAGTAGATAGAACAGCAGATGAAAAGCAGTTCACTAGGTTTTGGAAAAGATCTAATGTCTTTGCCAGCACTAGTATCTTCCCTTTGTACAATGTAGAAACGTGTTCATCATAATCTTCCATCTGTGACTCTCATCAAAGCACAATATCGTTTTCCCCTCGTTTCTTGGAAAACCCTGAACCAGCATGAAAGACGATGTGTTTTCCAGGGATTGATAGAGTTAGCTTGTGTGTACAATAGTGCTGAGCTGTGGAAGTCAAGTCACATTTATTTATATAGCGCTTTATAAAATGCAGATTATTTTAAAGCAGCTTCACATTAATAAAGCAAGAAAATAACAATGTTAATGTTATAAAAGGCATCAATTATGAAACAAATTAAATTTAAGCTGTAAAGCAGCTCTACATAGAGCTGAAAAAAAGCTAAAACCAGCCTAAGATGGTTGACTGGTTTAATCTGAACGTAACTGGTTTTAGCTGGTCTCCCTGCTTGGCTAAGCTGGTCAAGTTGGTGCTTAGCTAGTTTTAGTTGGTTGGTCATTTGGTCTCCAAGCCTGACCAGCTAAAGAAGTGGTCAAAACCCTTCTAAAACCAGCCTTGAACCAGCTATGACCAGGCTGGAAGAACAGTTAAACCAGCTTAGGCAGAATTTTTTTTTTCTTCTTCTTTTTTTTTTTTTTTTTCTTAGAAGGCAATCATTATTCAGCTCAAGTCAATTTAATGTTGATTCAGTTCAGTTTAATAACTGTGTTAGTGTAACAAAGTTACTAACTAGTCGCTACCTAGTAAAAAGGTAATGTATTTAAAATACATTTATTTCATACTAAGTATAGTTAAAATCTATTAACATATTTACCAACATATTGCTCGAGACTTCATGATGTAAAAAATTATAACTAAACTTTATTTGGAGTACTACTTGTGCACAATGCACATTTCTTAATATTAAGCCTAAAATGTGTTTTAATGTCACTATTGATTTTGCATGATTTTTGAATAATATCGGTCTTTAAATGCAAGATATTTAAAGTGTACCTGAAGTATACTTGCAATAGTTTCACTTTAGCACAATCAAATATACTTTAGTATACCTTTAGTTGGACTTCAGCACTACTTCCACACAATTAAAGTGCATTAAGTACAAAATTAGTTGTTCCAATTTAGCAGACTTAAAGTATACCAGTTTAGTATACTAAACGTACAATTGCAGGGTATTTTTATTAAGTACATAAATATATAAATGTATTTGGAGTATACTTAGCATGAAATAAATGTATTTCAAAAACATTTTAGTATATTTATTTTTCACTAGGGTAGTGTCATTATCCAACTTAATTCTCTTATCATCTGATAGTGTTCACAGTTCATCTGTGCATATGTTTTTACCTCTTAATTTTTACTCAAAATAACGTGACTCAATCTTCTCTATGGTGACGAGTGCCGGACGTCTCATCAAAGCTCAATATCGTTTTCCCCTTGTTTCTTGGAAAGCCCTGAACCAGCATGAAAGACAATGTGTTTTCCAGGGATTGATAGAGTTAGCATGTGTGTACAATACTGTAGCGCTGAGCTGTGGAAGTTAGGGATGTTCAAGATACCTTGCTTTCAGAATTTGTCACTGCTCCTTGTGGGGAAAATGAGACGCTGATATCATTCTGGAGATGTGGAAATTAGGATAGCTGTTCTGTAGCGTTCCCATACATGTAAACCCAAGGGTTTAGGGTGTTTTTTTTTTTTTTTTAATGACTGATAAATGTAATAATCCTAAATTTTCTCTCTCTCTTTCTCTGTGTAGGCCGTGTGGTGGAGGAGGCAGGGAGGACGGCTGGACTCTTGGCAGGCAGCAGTGTGCGGCGCTCTTGCAGGTGTGTGGGATTAGCCTCGGTGCAGAGGTCTGGGAAAGAGAACGAGGGAGAACGATAGATAGGGAGTTGGGATGGGGTCCAACGCCAGAAATATCCCAACTTTCCCCAGCCGCATTCCTGTTTAATTCCACACAGGTCAAGATGGTCACATCAGGTTGTTCACCAGCTGGTGTGCACCGACAGAGAGGGACAGAAACAACCAATTAGAGGTGGAGAGTCAGTAGAGGAAGTGTACGACATTGACCTTTTGTTGCCCCTGCATCAGTTTTTCGGTAACTTTCATAGCTGTTGTCAGCAGTCATTGAGTTTACAAACTAGATCCAGTGTCCAGGTTTATCCTGAGGGAGCTCAAGTCTGGCCCAGGGGTCTGTGCAGCTGTCTAACTCCCCAGTCACCATTTTGGAAACCGTCTCCATCCAGAGTGATCACTCATCAGGTACTGGGACACAATGGAGGGACGACGATGCTTCACCCAGAGGGGAAAGAACATGGCTGCCAGCCACGCCACCTGGAGAGTGATCTTGGGATTGGAGTTGTCTGTGCACATGTGCTGCTTTAGCACAGATGCATCGCTTTAGGTGGATTGCGGTTGTTAGCGTCATTGTGAAATCGCACAAACAAATATGAATTGTGACGCATTGTATGGTCACGGTTGCTACAGCTGCAGGCCTCAAGGGTACAAATGAGAAATACTTTTTTTCCCCCAATCTCTCTCCATCTCCACTATTGTGTCCTTCGTGTTCTGGGCTCAGTACAAGTATAAAAGTATAAATGTTAAAATACACTAATTCAAAATACACTATGTAATAGTTTTTTTTATCTGTATTTTTGGTAACACTTTACTTAAAACCTTTATTTATAAAAGTAGTTTTAATGCATTAATTATGCCTTGTAATGCACCTCATAATGCTTTGTACAATCTCATGAATAATAATTTAATAATAATAAACCACAGTTAATACATTATAACACTTATCAATTCATTGTTACATTATGTCTTTTAAATTCGGTTGTAATTATTTATGGCAAGATACAATGTATTACAATGCACATTATGAATAATTATAATGCATTATACCCTTTAATAACCCTTTATAATGCATTATACATAAAGTCTTTAAGTGTTACGGTATTTTTTAATGTACTTACTGATTTATATATCATATTTATTTATTTATGAATTTATTTATTTAATTATATAGAGTGCATCAACAGGATTCAATCTGGTGCACAAAAGATTGCAAATTAAAAGCTGTTTGGTTAGGATTGAGAAGATCATTCAGGCAGCAAGGAACAACAAGAATACCAGGATGAATCTGTTTATATAAAGAGAAATCCGTTAGGAATTATGTTGGTAACACATAACCAGTGGTTTATGCTAAGCTAACTGCTTTTGTATATGATTTAGACAACTTTACCACTCAAATATCACACTTTTTGTAGGGAAGAATTGACTAAAGTTGAAAATGTATTTCTGTACATGTGATACTTTGCTTGATTTTACAACCTGAGGTGTGAGTCGAAATTCTGTTCTAATCGACAGCCTGAGTGTAAAGAATTTCTCTAAAGACACATCACTTGACCAGCTTTTAATTGTCGGGTAATCAAGTGAAATCAGGCAATATGGGAGAACTTGTTTATTCCAGCATTGGGAAGTGTGTTTAAAGCTCGATACTGTTGTTTGTCCTACCGCTATTAGAGAGGAGAGAGAACCTCTTTTTGTTCTCATTCACGCCAAAACAAGTTTATGAATGTGCATGAGTGTTTACGAGTGCTTGACATTGCCAGGCTAGTTTGAAAAATTCATCCGCATTTGCTGTTTTTCTCCAAAGCATTTCCATCGGGTGATCAGGGCTGATGTCATGCCACATATTTACATTTATACTTGGCGGTAATTATAAGACGATTATCACTGTAATTAGCGCTTGTATGTGTTTGTGTGCTGATACATATGCACAATGCATCTCTTTCCAGGTGGAGTAGCAGCGTTCGTCACGACTCCGCTAGATGTTGCGAAGACTTGGATAATGTTGGCTAAGGTGAGACTTTGAAACTGTTGTTTAAATCTGTCTCCTGATGCCTCCCAGATGGAGCACAAGGTGAACAAACAAAAGGCCCTAATGTAGACAAAATCAGCAGAAGAGAGAGAGAGAGTGAAGAAAAAGCGTCAGTAGACACACAGCTTGATCCAATCGCAGGGTCATCCAGGGACGCAACTGACGTACAAATGCAGTCCTCTTACTGTCTGCTGTCCAATCGAGACTCGAAACAGACAGAGCTGTGCATGTTAGATGTCAGAAGACGTTTGTATATTTAAGAGTAATTTCCAGTTGTCTATGGACTGGAACGGAACTGTACTTTAGAGCTGCAGAATGCAGACTTGGTATCTGGTGCAGATGCTCAATTCCAAAACCTAGGCAGCATTTAAGCCTGACACAAAGGCTGTTTAAAAGTTATAGCAACTTCAAATTCTGTCTAATTTTGGTAAAATTCTAAGGCAGCATCACATGTTACAGGAAAAGCAATCCAAGGCAAATTTTTGCATTATATGTCAATGGAGGAGCGGCTTTATTACGCTGAATAAGCTGATTTTGTGAGGAAACAGCTTATGATTTAATGAATTTACATCCTATTGGCTAATCTTCAACATGTTTTCCAATTAGATTTATCTATTTTTAGAGTTTAAACCGAAAAAAAAAAAAATGCTTATAAGAGAAGTCACAGACAATTTTTCAACAGGTAGGATTCCATTTATGACACTTCTCGTTTATTTCTGTGGTATAAACAAACAGTGATTAACATTGGCACAACTTTAACAGAAATTCATTGTCAAGGCTGTAATGATACAAGTTGACCATTTCACTTTCTCCAATGGTAAAGCCTCAGTGGTTGCTACAGTATCTCCCATAATAAGACCAACTCTGTAGAAACCAGTTGTGAACTGCTAATTGCTGGTTATTTACAGTGTTTCCAAATCTGTCTCCTACCTTCCATAATAGTTAGGATGCCGTCTTAGAAGTCAGTTGCCTATGACAGTGAGGCAGTTCACTAGGTCTGATCACATTAACGTAGTATTTTGCAACTTGACCCATCCTTAAAAGCTTGTTATAACTGAAAATTAAAGTTCTGTTATTTATGCACCCCCAAGTCATTCCAAACCTGTAAGACTTTTTTTGTGGAACATAAAAGATGAAATTTTGAAAAAATGTTGAGAACTAAACAACACTCAACCCCTGAGACATTTCTCAGAATACCTTATTTTGTGTTCCAAAGAAGAATTTCAAAGAAGTTGTATGCCTTGTACGCGTTCAAAGAAGAACGCGTACAAGGCAGAACCCCGCCCCCACTTCGGGTACTCCGATCATATCACTGTTATGCTAATCCCAGCATACAGACCACTTCTGAAACTTGCCAAACCGGTTCAAAAACTCATCACAATTTGGCCAGATGATGCTACCTCAAAACTACAGGACTGCTTTCAGTGCACAGACCGGAACATGTTTAAAGAGGCAGCCACCTACAACAACCACACAGGCCTGCAAGAATACACTGAAACAGTGACTGCTTACATCAGAAAGTGCATTGATGATGTGACAGTCACCAAGACCATCACCACACGCGCAAACCAGAAGCTGTGGATGACAGCAGAGGTTTGTGGGCTGCTAAAGACCAAAGATGAAGCATTCAGATCAGGAGATAAAGCAGCCCTCAAAACAGCAAGAGCCAATCTGCCCTGTGGCATCAAGAATGCAAAACAGTCATATGCTCAAAAAATCAATAATCACTTCACAGACAGCAGAGACACACGGAGCCTGTGGCAAGCCATTCAGACCATCACTGACTACAAGCCCCCACCGCATGCCTGTGATGATGACACATCCCTCCCAGATGCACTCAACCACTTTTATTCACGGTTTGAAATCCAAAATGACACACATGCACAAAAACTGCCCACTCCTCTCAACGACCAGGCACTCTGTCTGTCCCCAGCTGATGTAAGGAAGACCCTATCTAGGATTAACCCACGCAAGGCTGCAGGTCCTGACAACATACCTGGCTGAGTACTGAGAGACTGTGCTGCACAGCTGACAGATGTCCTTACAGATATCTTCAACACCTTGCTGAGCCAGGCAGTCGTCCCCACATGTCACAAATCCACAACAATCATACCGGTACCAAAGAAATCACCTGTGACCTGCCTAAATGACTACCATCCCATAGCACTGACTCCAATCATGATGAAGTGCTTCAAGAGGTTAGTCATGCACAACATCAAAACCAGCCTCCCCAACACACTCGATCCGCTCCAGTTTGCATATCGTCCAAACCGCTCTACGGACGATGCAATTTCCTCCACCTGGCTCTTACCCACCTAGAAAATAAAAACTCCTATGTTAGAATGCTGTTAATTGACTTCAGCTCAGCATTCAACACAATAATCCCACAACAACTCATCAAAAAACTAACCCTGCTGGGCCTTAACACCTCCCTCTGTAATTGGATCCTGTACTTTCTAACTGGAAGACCTCAGTCAGTCCGTGTCGGGCCACAACACCTCGAGCACTACCACACTGAGCACAGGTGAACCACAAGGCTGTGTGCTCAGCCCACTGCTCTTCACGCTGCTGACCCACGACTGCACTGCCAAGTTCAGCTCCAACCACATCATCAAGTTTGCTGATGACACAACTGTGGTAGGTCTCATCAGCAACAATGATGAAACACCCTACAGAGAGGAAGTGGCACAGCTGGTTGAATGGTGTGGTGCAAACAACCTGTCCCTCAAAGTGAGTAAGACGAAAGAGGTTGTGATGGACTTCAGGAGGAACTGTGTTGACCACCCCCCACTGACCATCAACAGCTCGACTGTGGAGAGAGTCAGCAGCACTAAATTCCTGGGGGTGTACATAACAGAAGACCTCACCTGGACCACCAACACTACATCACTCTCCAAGAAGGCGCAACAGCGCCTACACTTTCTGCGCCGACTTAAAAGAGCAAGTCTCCCACCACCCATCCTCACCACTTTTTACAGGGGAACCACTGAGATTGTGCTGACCAGCTGCATCACTGTCTGGTATGGGAACTGCAGTACTGCTGACCGCAAGACCCTACAGCGGACAGTGAACACAGCTGCAAAGATCATCGGTGCCCCTCTCCCCTCCATTCTGGATATCTTCCTTGCACGATGCTCCAGCAAAGTCAACAGTATCGTGAAGGACCCCGCCCATCCCTCCCATTATCTCTTCCAGCTCTTGCCATCAGGAAAACGGTACCGGAGCATCAGAGCCCGCTCCTCAAATACCTCTTTTGCACAATATCATGCACAGCTATTATGTAAAGTACTTGTATAGTCTGTCTTAGGTTATGGGGATGTATAGTCTATTTATAGTTTATGTATAGTGAGATTACCACTTTCAGTAAGTTAGTTATTTATAGGTTTTAAAAATTGTTCTTACTCTTGTGTTGTTTGTTTATATTTAAGTTTATTTATGTAGCACCGTGGTCCTGCGAGACACGACATTTTGTTCCACTGTATGCCCCCACATGTAGCGGAATGACAATAAAGCTCGACTTCACTTGACTTGAAGAATGTAACACATTTGGAACGATTTGAGGATGAGTAAATGATGACTATGTTTTCATTTTTAGGTGAACTATCCCTTTAAACAGTGTGGACTACACCAGTATTCAGTCATATTTGCATATAGAAACATTTAGTAACATTTACACATTGAATCTTAAAAGTACAGTATTGCAACCTGGTCTTATGATGAAAACGTACCTCTGGGAACCTTTTCACAAGACGCGAAATACGTACCGCCATGTACGTTTCGTGACATATTCGATGTGAAATGTCCACTGGTTGGCGCTAAAAGTGTGTTCGTTTTTTTTTTTTCCCAGAACAGGTGAATGTACATATGGTACGTTTTATGTGACGTTGGTTTTGTAGGTGTTACCACAGTTCGGACTTGAAATGTCCGTTGAGTGGCACTATAACTCTAATGTGACTTTTTAAAATAACATACCATCTGCACTACACCTAAACCTACCCGATAGTATGAACAAAAGCGAATGTGACGTAAAAACACAATCGCAATTTTTTGATCTCTCGTCTTTCAGTTCTTTCTTCATGAGTCGTGTTTTCCACGGGATTCGTAACAAAGGATTCCACATACTAAGTCCAATTCCGTGTGGCTGAGCTACCGAGCAAGCTTGTTACGTCTGGAAATGGAAACATATGGGGCTGTAATCGTAATTGTGTACGAAAACGATTACAAGTGCTCACTGTTTTACTGCCTCTAGTATTAATTTCTTTTGGAAACTGCAGTGATATGTTGGTACGTATTTCATGTCTTGTGAAAAAGTTCCCAGAGGAACGTTTTCGTCATGAGACCAGATAGCCACAAACAGCTTTATTCTAATGGCCAGAAAGTGGATGGAAAATGTCAAGAAAGAACATTATAAATGAAGTAGACTTTGCATTTGAACAAAATGTTGACCTGTTTAGGAAGTAAAATGTGAGTCGAGGGGTCATTTCTACACCTGTCTCTTCATGCCTTTGGCTGACAGAATGATGTGTTTACTTGATGTGTCATGCTTCAGGTCATCACTTCAGGTTGCCTTGTGTTTGTGGTTTTTTTTTTTTTTTTTTTTTCCTTCATTTGACCAATCAAAGAAATAGAGACCTCATGTTCAGGCAGGTCTGCTGTACTTTGTGTGTTTTGGCCTACAGACACTCCAGGCTGTTATCCAAGCCCTGTGGGGAACTGCAGTGTACTGGGCTGCTCAATGTACAGTCAACTCAAACTCTGAAAAATGAAAAACGAACCCAGTCTAAAAATAGAGCCATCAAAATTAGCCTCAGAATGTGGTATTTGTCCATGCAAAACACAGTTGTTACGTTAACTCTCCTTCAAAGTTCCCTGATATAGATGGCTGTTTTGAAGATGGTGCTGTGGGTTTGTGGAAAAGGGACTATAAATATAGATAGGTTAGAAAGGGGAGCTGTTGAACAGGTGGAGACGGGTAGAGTATACCAGGGACAGAACAGAATCAAAAGGAAGACAAAACACAGTGTGTGTTTACATGTTTGACAGGAAGCTTAAAGACAAATCATCCATCATTATTACTGTGTTTTGTCTCTGTTTGTCAGGCTGGGACGAGCATTGCCAGTGGAAACATCCCAAAGGTTTTGTATGAGGTGTGGAGGAGCCGAGGAATACCTGGGTGAGTGTGAATGACTGTGTATGAGTCCTGATACTGTATACCGGAATCAACTTTTTTTCTTTTTTTTTTTTCATTCATTATAAGCTCATTCATTATTTCATTCATTTTAAAGCCCTTTAACCTTACAGTTTTTTTATTTTTTTATTTTATGCACTGAATTAGGGAGGATATATACAGTACACACTACTATTTGGGGTCAGTATATATGTATATATACATATACAAATAAATGCTGTTCTTTCTCAACTTTATATTGATCACATCCTGGGGGGAAAAACGTGGTTTCCACAAAAATATTGAGCAGCACAACTGGATTAATCATTGATAATGATAAGAAATGTTACTTTAACACTAAATCGGCACATTAGAAAGATTTCTGAAGCACCATGTGATACTGAAAACTGAAGTAATGGCTGCTAAAAAATTCAGCATTACATCACAGGAATAAATTACATTTTAAAATATAAGTCAATACAAAACAGTTATTTTAAATTGAAAATGTTAAAAAAAATATTGCTGCATCTTTGATTAAATAAATGCAGATTTGGTGAGCATAAGAGAATCAAAACTTAAATAAATAAATAAAATAGAAATGCTGGCCCCAGACTTTTAAACAGTATTGTGTGTATGTAAGCATATGAAACTTCATTCATTCATTCATTCATTCATTCATTAAATTATTCATTCATTTATTTATTGAATTATTCATTTACTTATTTACAAATGTAAATGTAAATATTTTTTATTTGTTTTTTATTCTTTAACTAGTAACTATAAATCAGTAGTCTTTTATTATAGTTTTTTTATCAGTAGTTTTTAATATCATGTGATTATATGTGATTAGGTAATTCACATTGCTTAATGGAACTGTAGTTCATTCAGTATTTTTTTCCTAATTTTCATAATTTTAGCTTCAAAAATGTTTTTAGCGTTAAACGTGATTCCAAGAACTCTTCATTAAAGTTTTTTTATGTTTTTTATCTTTATTTATTTATTGATTTATTTATTTTCTTTAAGAAAATGAATGACAAAAAAGCTAAGGCCCATAGAAAAAGCTGGCAGTCACTATTGTTCTGCGTGCAGAAATACCCATGAGTGATCGTGAATCTCACTTCTAATAATAAACATTCCTCTCTCCATCTAAAACTTGTCAGATTTTTTAGGCAGAACACACATTAAACTCTATGGCTTTAAGGAATACCCAGATTGCAATATTTAAAACTCCGAGAGAGGCCAGGGGTAAAAAAACAGAGTAGGCAAAGGGGCTCAGCCATGCTTGCATAAAGGCAACAACTCTGGCAGTTTCACTACTGCATGTCTTGTACAAATTGCCCGGCTTTAAAGCTGTAATTATTGTAATGGCTCCAATTGCAGACTAGTGAAGCCAGAAAGTGCTTCCATGTGTGTCAAGAGCTCTGCGGAGAGCTTCTAACCACACCAACCAAAACATGGGCAATCAAGGCAGCCGTGCTTTTGTGAGTTAACCTTCCTCAAAGCTTTGAAGTGCTGCTACCCCAACCCAGACTACCCATACGGCTCCCATGTCCGCAAGCAAGTCGGCTTTGCTAAGTAGTCCAGGATGATGCAGCAGCCTGCTGAGAGAGTAATGCTAGCAATGTTTGCAATGAGCATGTTGCAGTGAGCTCATAATGACCTTCAGTTGCAGTGAAATCAATTGGAGCTTTGGTTAGATATAGTGTAAGTTGCTTCCTTTGGAGGATTGCAGTGGTGTATGACCTGCATCTGATCAGAAATCTAATTTAGTGAGCTTCTGGTAAGCATGCAGTATTTATAGAGCCATTAATAGCGGTGTTATTAGACCCGTCCACCGCTGACTGACTGGCGATCATGGCTTGGTAGGGTGATGATGTCACAATGCGCTCATCTGACTGTGACATAACTGTTTAATTTCAGATCGGGATAATAGATAATGAAATGAATGCTTGGCTTATTGTAAGTGAGGTTGTCACTTGTTTACATGCTGGACTGTAAAACAGTTGAATGAAATACAGTTGAAACTTTAGTGTCATGACTAGGGCTGGGTATTGATACAGATCTTGATTGATCTTGATTTGATTCTAATTCACAAGATTATTCAGATTTCTCTAAGATATGATTCGATTACTATTCACTGTGGTGTATATTTTAGTTGTATTGTCCATATTCTTGCATATTGTAGGTAAGAATTATCTTTATCCTGTTACTATAAATTATACTAGTAAACTATAGTGTTTTAGACTGATTCAAACTGGGCACTCATTGTGAGCTATTCAATAAAAGAACTCATAAGAGTCATTTGTTAGAGAATCAGACTACACTGGTCACGTTGTAAATTTGTCCCATTCTGCCTACTTTATGCGGAAAACGCTTCTCAACACATAATGATGCATTTAAAAGTTAATGTCCAAATGTATCCTTTTAAGTTCACAATGCTGTTGAAGATGAAATATAATGCAGATAACATTGAATAAATATATTTTCATCAGGTTAGATATTGATTTATCACTCTTTAACCTTTCTGTCTCCAACATCCACCATGTTTGTAGTTTTTTGACACATTTTATTTGTGTTTGTAGTTCTAATCAAATCTGAATATTAGCTGTTGTAGTGTGCATTTATCTGCACTTCAAATTTCCAAATAGTAAACCATCTGGGTACATTTGGGATACTCATTTCAGTATATCACGATTTACACACTTATTCTCATTTCATACAGATAGTATGCAAACTGGGTCTTTATTTTCAGATTATTCTTGCATTACTAAGTCATCAACAATAGACAGTTATATGAATAATTAAACATAAATATTATGAAGTAACTTATTATTTTACTGTGCAACCCGATGCTATTTTGAGTGTTTCCCCATAACATTGCAGCGGTCAGGTGGTACAAGTCAGAGCTCTTTCAAAGTTTTTAAGTTGAAATTGAGTTCTATAATGGCATAAGCAGTTTTTACAAGTTAAAAATCATAATTTTGTGAGTCTCTTATGATAATTCTGACATTATATCCTTTATACTACACTGGTTGCTTTGTATTTTTTATGCTTAAAATCTGTACTTTTACTCAACCCTAATCGTGCAAGCAACAATCACATTTTCTTCAGAAAACATAAAAAATATTTCAGTAGTTCCTGTTATGCATATCTGTGGTTTCCATTGCAGAAGCATGCATGCAAGGTTTCTCATTTCCCTTTTAGTGCATAGTCTGAAATCCCAACCCACGCAGCACAAACTGTCAGAATGCGTCCTTGCTAATTCGTTCCAGCATGAGAGTGTTTGCTCACAGGTCCACACACACAAGCTCACTCTGACATGGCATCTCTCTGTAAAACACATGATCCCAGCAGAAGCATGCTGAAACGTCGAGTTCTGCGAATCCCTAGAATAGTCAAGAGATCCCTGACATGCTTGGCACCTTGTACAGCTTTGCAGTTGACAAAATTGATGTATTGGTGGTTACACCACTCGTGACCTTATTTCTAATTTTAGATGCAACCCACCCCCACTTTCCGACCACCCCCATTATCCCCCACAGGTGCCCCACCAAAGGACTAAGTGTGACACCTGTTTGAGAAAGTCTGAAAATAGGAAGAGTGAGAAAAGATGAAACAAAATGAGTGCGGGAGGACTAGAAAGTAAGCGAAGGGAGCCAAAGCAAGAGAGTGTTGGGGGTGTGCTGGGAGCTTGAGGGAC
Organism: Spinibarbus caldwelli; assembly: GCA_039654775.1. NCBI lineage: Eukaryota > Metazoa > Chordata > Actinopteri > Cypriniformes > Cyprinidae > Spinibarbus > Spinibarbus caldwelli. The sequence goes on from CM077255.1 coordinate 6,611,275, forward strand.
GTGTGTGGATGTCATCTGGCCATCAGTCATGCGGAGAGGCCCCCGGGGGCCAGTGCTTATACCAAAAGCAGCTGCGTGGAAAAGAGCCTTAGGAGACTACAGTACTTTCATGGCCTGTCGCATCCTCTAACCTCTCCAACATCAACAACCCCTACACTGCACATTCCTGCTCAAACGCTCCGTAATCTGTCAAAAAACACACTGTCAGCTGAGAAATAATGAATACTTGTGTTATCGAGCATGGCTAATGTTTTATTTTATGCTGCTCTGCAAATTTCATCTAACAGAGTTACATCCAAGCTGATGTTGCAACTGTGTGTATCTAGTTTCTGTACTTTTGCTGTCAATAATGATTTAATTGTTTCCGCTTCCTTGCCAATTAATGATTCTTTTAGTCATTTTGAGGAAGAAATATAACTTAACTCTACTTTGCTAAACAAACAAAAAATGTGGTAAAAAAAAAAAAGTGGTTTAAAATACAACTCATTTTGTGAATCTTTAGATATACGTTGTCATATTAACAACAGTAATTAAAGTAACTGTAAGTTGTAAGCATGTATTTGAGCCGCTAAAAAGAATCGGGAATCGGCTGTTAAGAGTCATTCATTTGGGAATCGGACTATACTGGTTGCGCTGCATGTTTTGACTCACTACAAAGAACCAGTTCATAAGAGTCATATGTTCGGGAATTGAACTACAATGTTTGCGCTGTATGTTTTGACTCACTACAAAGAATCAATTCGTAAGAGTCATATGTTCGGGAATTGAACTGTATTGTTTGCACTGTATGTTCTGACTCACTAAAAAGAACTAGTTCATAAGAGTCATATGTTCGAGAATTGAACTACACTAGTTGCGCTGTATGTTTTGACTCACTACAAAGGACCAGTTCGTAAGAGTCATATGTTCGAGAGTTAAACTACATTGGTTGCGCTATATGTTTCGACTCACTAAAAAGAACCATCTCATAAGAGTCATTCATTTGGGAATCAGACTATACTGGCTGTGCTGTATATTTTGACTCACTACAAAGAACCGCCTCGCAAGAGTCATTTGTTTGGGAATCGGACTATACTGTTTGCGCTGTATTGCTGCGTCCCAATGTGCCTACTTATACTACGCCCTTAAAGTATGTACTCATTTGGTGAAGAAAAAGTACACACTTTTGAGTGTGTAGTAGAAGAGTAGGCAAGCTTTGGGACATACTACACGTCACACAACTGCGTCTTTAACAGAGCACTCTGTCGCACCTGTTACACGCACCCCGTCACTGTAAAACTGGCCTGTCAGTCATCCTGTCACAGTTAATATCCTCCACATTTAATTTAATTTAACTTCCTACCATACTGGAGAGAAAAGAAGTAGCTCATTGATCTTCCAGTCGCGGGTCTTTCATGTGGAGAACTCTGCTCATATTTTCTGTATAATTATGCATTTAAAAGTTGGATGTTTATAAAAGTTCACATTGCTGTTTCAGAAGAAATATAACACAGATAACAATAAATAAATATGTATTTTTTTTTATCAGGTTAAATGTTGATTATTAGTAACTCAAACCCCTTTTTGTAAACCTCTCTACCCAACCGTTGATTGCGCGTTTTATTCGTGTTTGTAGTTCTGGACCGAATCCTTTGCCAAAGTACAATGGATTGTGGGCAATTTTAGCCGTTAGAGTGTGCACGGATCCACACTTCAAAAATCGACCTGAAATAGTAGACCATCCGGGGACTTTTGGCATACTCTTTTCAACATACTATGCTTTGGGACGTACTTATTCTAATCTCACATACTATTTAGGATGGATAGTATGAACATTGGGACGCAGGGTATGTTTTGACTCACTACAAAGAACCAGTTCATAAGAGTCATTCGTTTGGCAATCAGACTATACTGTTTACACTGTATGTTTTGATTTGCTGAAAAGAACCGATGTGTAAGATTCATACGCTTGGGAATCAGACTGTACTTCTTGTGCTGTATGAGCCAGTTTGTAAGAGTCATACGTTCAGGAATTGAACTATACTGGTTGTGATGTTTGTTTAGATTTGCTAAAAAGAACCACTTTGTAAGAGTCATGCATTTGGGAATCAGACTATACTGGTTATGCTGTATGTTTTGACTCACTAAAAAGAACCGACTAGTAAGACTCATACATTTGGGAATCTGACTTAAACTAATTGTGCTGTGTTTCGATTCGCTTAAAAGACCATCTCATAAGAGTCAGGAATTGAACTATACTGATTGCGCAGTATGTTTTCATTCAGTAAAAAGAACTGTAAGAATCATTTATTTAGGAATAAGATCATTTTTGTGCTGTAAATTCAAATACAGGTACAATTGTTTTTTAATGTCACCTGTTCTGAATTAGAGCAAGTCTACATAAACCAACAATTAAAAAATAGTGCTATAGGAATACAATAAATAAATAAATAATTGTCCTGTGTGAAATGCCTCTAAATCTGTAGACCAGTAATATATGAAAATATATATGGGAATAAAAATATGAATGATTTACGACTTTGCTATGATAATGTCTTTGAATTATCTTAATTTAGAGACTTTTTTTCAGCAAATGTCGATGTGTTTTTAATTGTGAATAATCACCATATTTTGTAATTAATTACTAGCTTGAATAGACAGTTATTGCTAACTCTTGCTTTTATATGTTTTCTCATCCTGTCTGAAGGCTGTTCGCCGGCAGCATCCCCAGAGTGACGTGCATCAGCATGGGAGGCTTCATTTTCCTCGGAGCATATGACAAAGTGCGCCGTACGCTTTTATAACACTATCATCATGGAACGCTGTACTGGACTGGTTTCTTCAACCCAAACTCTGACTGTAAGGCCAAAACTGCAAAACAAGGTCAGAGACCAGGAGCAAACAGCAAACTACAGATGAGTGGAGGTTGGACAAATCTGACTGAGAAACGCACCCTCTGTCCCAGATTGAACCGGTGGTCTTGAGGGCCACGGCAAGGACACCTGGTGCCTGGATAAAATGATCACATAACACAGTGGTTTGCATTCCTGCTCATCAGTGCACAACAGATTGAGTTTAACTGCCTGAATTCCACTTATGTTGCACCACAGTTCGAATTCAAACTAGATATCATTTTTGCAAGCCTACATGAATCTATTATAAAAGTAATTTTACAAAAATTAATCGGCTGTTTGTATTAAAACTTTATATACTAAGCTCATCAGTAACAAGTTAAAATGCATTACCAATATTATTCCAATGGATTATCATTACATGTCGAGTCTAGACTTTGATCCCCAAGCTTAAGCGAGTTGCTCTACCTGCTTCACTATTATTAGCTGAAAACACCCAGAGAAAAAGACAGATTAGTCCACAGGTGTGAAGGTTTGTCAGACATGTCACGAAGCGTGGAGCACAAGAATAATACGGAGCGTTTGACTGGAGCAACAGTGGGCCGTTCCAGCCCTGCAGCTCTCAACCACCTTTCACTGGAATGTGCTTTCTGTCCAAACACACGACTCAAATAATACTGATGAACGAGTGAAGATCAACAGATCACAAGTGATTGCTGTCATTTAGTTGTTAAATGTATAACATTATAAAAGTACACTGGAATGAGTAACAAGGTTGCAAATTTAACATGATCCTTCAGAAATTATTCTAATATGCTGATTTGATGCTCAAGAAACATTTCTTCTTATCAATTTTGAAAACAGAAGTGTTGCTTACTATATGTAGAGAAAGTTTATTTGCAAAAACAGATAACTCCGTTTTTGTAATTTTCATAAATCATGTTTTGTTTTTTTGTTTTTTTAATGTGCATTCCAAAGAAATATCAATCAAACTGCATTTGGGTCATTTTGATTAAGTAATAATAACTCAAAATAATACAGGTAACTTACGAAATTAAAGTTCATTTAAATTAAAGTATATTATATATATTAAAGTAAAGTGTATATATATATACTTTATTTTTTTTTTTAGCAAAATCTAAAAGCAGTCGTTATTGTATAAATCACATTTTAAAACATGTTTTGTGATATATCAGTGATATAAGCAACAGTGATACACTACTATATATTTCTTAAATATATTTCACAATATTACATTGTGATATTAGTTTTTACTCTATTTTTTGTTCAAATAAATGCAGCTTTAGTGAACATAAAATATTGTCTTTCAAAAACATAACTGGGTTGAATGGTTGAGCTTGACTAGTGCAGTCAACACTCTAATTTTTTTCTTTTTTTCTGCCATGCTATAAAACAAAAAGTCCCTTCCTGGGAGTCACAACAATTTGAGGGCTAAATCTAAATATTAGTTTGATAATTAGATTTTTATAAATCAATTAAATATAAAAAAATGGATGAAAATTATGATTCTTTTGATTATTAAGTACAATTGATGAAAACAAGACCAGTTAAGTCAAACTGGCTAAAATGTGCTGGAATTTAAATTTTTTTAATGTATTTAAAGCTACTTGTGCAATTATTATATATATATATATATATATATATATATATATATATATATATATATATATATATATATAGCTGTGTTATTTATTTATTTATTTTTTTTTTGCTTTGTTTATCTAACAACTCAATCTCACTCCAAAGAACATGGGATATGTGTTTCGGTTGCTTAGAAATGTGAGGGGGCACTAACTTGCCCTATTCAGTCATTTCAACCACTGTGCATCAAAATAAAAACACAAACCAGACAAACCAAAAAAAGAGCAAAATGTGACTTTAATAAACATCTCCCATTTTGACACTTCAACAGTTTTAGCCATGTGTGTGAACAGCTGTGATTAGAGTTGAGTTCAATAAATTAATCTGGTATGAAACAGGGTGACCCAAACATCTGTAGAGTTAACCTATTTGAACTAGTTCACAGAGCTGAATTACACAATTAACCAGCTAACCACATGATCAAAGTACTGCTATGGTCAACAGTTTTTGGGGTTAAACTGGCATTTACTGTAATCCAACTTTACAAAACATTCCCCTAGTTTAGTAGTACAGATGTTATACAATTTGGCTGTCGACATGAACCGGTTTGGCTCAGGCTAACTAATAAATGTAGCTTAGCATTAGTCTGCTTTAGTCTTTAGCAAAGACTATAAGAGATTAGCTGACGAGGTGTTCACTTTTTCCTGCTTATTCCCTTTAGGTGAAGACATTCGGTGTGGTTTTCTAGAGAGACGCTCTTTCCCTTTTGTGATTTGACAGCATTCGGCTTTGCTGTTAGCTTAAAGTCACTGTTAGAACCAATCTCTCTAAATATTATTTTTGGATAATTTGTTATTTCCTCAAATATGTTTAAAAAAAAAGACGGTCAACAAATACATTTAAAAATTCATTTCAAATACCACAGGTATGTAGGCAAGTGAAGCAGCTTTTGGTTGTGTGTACCTTTGTTAACGGAAGAGCCTCGATTGCATCAGAATCTCAAGTGATTTATCAAAGTGCTTATATTTTCCTTTATGCCAATGTTTGTCATTTTTGTACCATAACGGACCTGAAAATTCAATGCAGAGCTCTTCCTTCATCACATATGTATTCTGACAAAGGAATATTCCAGGTTAAACGCCAGTTAATGATGACAAATACAATAGCTGTCTATTGTAAATGCCTTTCTGTAGCCACACTTTTTTGTTTGTTTTTATAAACTGAAGTACAAATTGAAATTATTTTTGTGGAAAATGACACAAACCCTTAGCTGCAGTGGGAAGAAATTAACAAGTTCCCATATCTTTTTACCAGTGAATTTCCATCATTTTTCCAGTTATAATTACTTAAACATCATTTATAGAGATTGCACTTACAACAACAAAAAATCATTTCTAGCCAACTGAACATTTCAGAAATATTAATACATTTAGAAATGTCTTTTTTTCAGTAAATATAAATTAACAAAAAAAAATTGTTCAAAAGTTTGGGTTGATTTTTTTTAAACTCTTTTTGAAAGTCTCATACTCACCATTTATCTGATCAATAATACAGTAAAAACAGTAATATTGTGAAATAGTTTTTAATATAAAATATATTTTAATTCATTTTGAAACAGTGCTACATTTTCAGGAGTCTTTGATGAATAGAAAGTTCAAAAGAACAGCATATATTTGAAATCTGATCTTTTGATCAATGTAATGTGTCCTTGCTAAATAAAAGTACTGTCGTATTAATTTCCATGACTTTTCTAGTCATCAAAAAAGTAAATTCCCTGATATTTCCAGAACCCTGTTTCTTGTATTTACCCTGGAATATTCCTTTAAGCGATCTATTATGATTGGGTTGTCTAAACTTCAAGTGCATGATACAATTCCCATTTGTGAGAGGGAAAGTATACAGACATCTCCCAACGAAAAACTGACTTGTGGATTCTTTGATCTTGCAATAAGGCACTGCTTATAAAACTGGGAAAAGCAGGAGAGATCTGTTCAAAAGAAATAAAAAATAAAATATAACCACTCTGATCTCACCATGCACCGAATAGAGTTAAACACTCTTTTGTAAAAGTAATAGAATACATACATTCACATATTTATATATGAAAACTCTTATGTACAGCTCAAAGCCCAACGTTATAGCACTCTGTCATACATTTTGCATGCGTCAAATGCAAGTCACATTTCTGAAGTGTGAACGAAGCCTCCCTGAGGAGGATTATATCTGTATACATCATTAACGCTCGTATGGGATGTCATCATCGCCCCACTCAAGCTTCGCCTTCAAACTCCGGATGCCCCTATTCTGCATTCAGATAGATGGGGGCAGCTTTGTCTGTGCCCCTCAGTGTGAGGTAGCAGTTCTCAGTGCAAAAGGATAAAGAAGAGGGTTGGTAAGGCGTTAGTCACTGGCCCGCCTGAAAGATTCGCTCTCGCTTAGGGTGGTGTCGGGCGTATGTGCGTGTCCGTTGGGTAATAGAGTCTGTTTAAGCTCGGACCCGATGGCACAGTCCCCAGGCAGGAGCTTTACTGGCCGATGGTAGCTCTCTTCAAGTGAGGGAGGTGTGTCTGACCTATTCACCAACAATCCTGAGAGAGAATACAAACGAGGAATTGTATCACTGGATCATCAACCTCATATAAATCACTCAGAACTGACATGATAAAATGTGTGTTTTCGCCAGCGGTGGCAGGAGTAGTGATTTACGGGACACGAGTGAGTCTTTTTGAATTTATGGCTATCTAAAACACAGTCTGATGAATCCGTTCCCTCCTCGTTCTCACCTTTTCTGTCGTTGTACTGGTGCGATGAGGGTGATACGGTCACCCTGTCGTGGTTGGTGGGAAAGATGGGAGTTTGGCTGTCTTTTCTGACCCCGTTGGGTGTGCCATTGCAGCGTGGTTCATTGTTGTGGCTGGTGAAAGTTGATGTTTGGTGTGTCTGCTGATACTCCAGGCCTGAAGGGGGCGCTATCCCATGAGGGAAGTAGTTACAGTGTTTAGAGTAGCTGGTGCCGTTTTCCAAGCAGTCTGTGCACACGACTGGCCCGTCATAGCCTGAAATGAGAAAAGCTTGCTAGATTATGATGTTGTGCGAAGATCATTTAAACGACAATTTTTTTAAGTTGGCATGACATCTAATTTGTAAAAGCAGGTTATAGATATTATTGTGAACAATTCATCCATGTATACATGTACACTGCCGTTCAAAAGTTTTGGATCAGTAAGATTTTTAGTGTTTTTTTTTGTTTTAATGGAGCCTCTACAGAAAAAAATAAATACATAAAAAACAGTAATATTGTGAAATATTATTGCAATTTCTGATATTGGTTTCCTATTTTAATATACCTAAAAATGTAATTTATTTCTGAGGCCGCACTGAGTTTTCATCAGCCGTTACTCCAGAAATCATTCTAATATTCTAATCTTTGATGAATAAAAAGTTTAAAAAACAGCATTTATACAAAATAGAAATGTTTTCAAACAATATAAGTCTTTACTATCACTTCTTACCCATTTAACGCAACCTTGCTGAATAAAAGTACTAATTTCTTTAAAAAAAAAAAAAAAATTACTGACCCCAAACTTGTATTTCTATTTTGAATAAACACTGTTATTTTTAACTTTTTTTTATTTATCAAAGAATCCTGAAAAAAGTATCACAGGTCCCAAAAAATATTAAGCAGCACAACTGTTTCAAACATTGATTATAAATCAGCATATTAAAATGATCAGCATATTAACACTGAAGACTGGAGTAATGATGCTGAAAATTCAGCTTTGCTTCACAGGAATAAATTATATTTTATAGTACATTAAAATAGAAAACTGTTATTTTAAATTGCAGTAATATTTCACAAAATTACATTTTTTTTTTCTGTATTTTTGATCAAATAGATACGGTCTTGATGAGCATAAGAAACTTCTTTAAAAAACTTCTTACTGATCCTAAACTTTTGAACGACAGTGTATTCTTTAAAAAATGTTTTGACCTTGTAATGTTTAAATCTATTCTACAGATTTTCTTTCAAAATCTGATCAGAAAAGGTCAAGAGAAGCATGGATACTGTACCATTGTTTTCTATGCGTCCGTTGGGTTGAGATCCACCGTTGGACTCCACTCGTATGCACACATCCTGTCTCTCTGATAAAGTGCCCTGAGAGGACAGGTAACTGGGGACATCAGGAGGGACAATTGTCTCATCTGTAAAAGGCAAGCGCAAAGTTTATAGATAAAAGTCTTATGTAAAAAAAATACTTAAATACAAAATCTGTGTGAAAATACGCACCTGTGTTTACACTGCACTCCTCGCTCTTCTTCCTCGTCTGGTAGATAATGCACACCCAGACCAATGACGTCACCACAATACTGGTCACCACAGCAATAACGATGATTCCCACAGTAACAGTGCTGGGGCTTGAAAAAGGCGCACATTCCTCAAAGCGCTGGTAAACGTTGAGCTGGCAGTGAGCTCGCTCCGTGCCGAGTGTGTTGGACATGGCACACGTGTAGCGTCCAGCATCCTCTAAGGTGGTGCTACCGATCACCAAGAGCTGATTCCCTGGAGTGAAGTAGTGACGGTCGCTGGGTCTCAGAGGCTCCTCCCCCTTTAGCCAGGTGATGCGAGGAGGTGGGCTGCCTAAAGCCTTGCACTGCAATGCAACAGTCTCACCCACTACGACATTTCGATCCTCCATTTCCTGTGCTAGATGAGGGGTCTCTGCAGAAAGATCACAGGGAATAGTTAGCGAATTACATACGGACATGTATAGAGTTGCCTAAGTAAATAAAGTAGAAAATTCTTAAATCTGTTTAAATTATATTTTGTCAGCTTTTAGGACTGCATTGGCATGATAGCCAATTCTGTAAAAAAAATAAATAAATAAAAAAGGTCCAAAAAAGAACGTAGTTCAATTCCTGAACAAATGACTCCTATGAACTGGCTCTTTCCAGTGAATCAAAAACATACAGCATAACCTGTTGAATTGCTGAATTACTTACTTTTTTTTTTTTTTGTGAATTAAAAATATACAGTGAGTCTTGTCTAATTTATAAATTAAAAACTGGTTCTTTTTAGTGAATGAAAAACAACACCATCAGTGATTCCTGAACAAATGACTCTTATGAGCTCATTTGTTTTTAGTTAATCAAACACATACAGAACAATCAGAATAGTTCAGTACCAGAACAAATGACTCTAATGAACAGGTTATTTTTAGTGAATCAAAAACATACAGAATAACCAGCATAGTCCAGTTCCTGAACAAACGACTCTTATGAGCCCGTTTGTTTTTAGTGAATCAAAAACCTACAGTGGGACCAGTGTAGTCTTATTTCCGAATAAATGGCTCTTATGAACTGGTTATTTTCCAGCGCTACCAGTATGTTGTCTGATTCAGTACACAGCTTGACCCTTGAGCCATTTCTTTTTAGTGAATCAAAAACAAAGCCCACTTTAAGCCAACTATACCAAATCATGTCCACATTAAAATAACGAGTATTTGATTATTTCTGGCTAGCAGTGACTCAGTCGAGAGTTCAGACTGAGAGTTCACACTCAAAAATGTGAGCCTTCAGCACTTCCTCTACCCCCATGACCTCTTCCTTGACCTTTCACCTTCAAGCCCTCACATAAAGCCCAGCTGCTTCAGATGGGGAACGAAAAAACATTCTTACGTAGAACTAAGCAGGGGTTAGCAAAACTCCAACAGCTTAATAAACAAATCTAAATTCCGTAATGGGACAAAAAAAAGTCTTTATATAATGTAGTTACATAATATAAATATAGCAAAAAATGGTCATACCTAGCACTGTTAGAGTGACGTTCGCGGAGATCATGCCCGCCGTGTTTTTTGCCATGCAGCTGTACACGCCCATATCCTCAGGCTTCACGTCCATGATGAAGAAGACATCGTCATCAGGCATCACACGCATACGGCGCTCTCGGGCGGCAGGGAAATCTGTACCGCCATCTTTCTGCCACGCCACTTGGGGAGTCGGATGTCCTTCTGCCGCACACTCCAACCGCGCCTTCGTGCCCGTCCGGATCGTGATGTCGCGTGGGGTCTTGACAAATGAAGGCAGCACTGTGCGCATAGAGAGGCAAAGGGAAAATTAGCCCTAGCAAGGATTATTCCCATAATGTTGCTACATCAGCACCAAACAAGCCCAGCATTCATAGCTGTGACTAACTCAATTGGCGATGGGAAATGACTTGATTTGGACGGGCATGAAACCAAAATGCCTCAAGACAATCAATTTGCATCTGTTGCTCGAACTGACAAGGCATGTAATCCAAGCGTATTGCTAACAGCAGAGAAGATAAAAATGCCCAAATTCTAGAGGCACAGTTCAGCCTGAATGTTCAAACTGAATTTTTCTGGTACAATTCATTGAAAGAAAAGCTCTGAGCAAATGTTGCACGATGGGAATTGTGTATAACTAGTGTGACTTCTTGTTTAAAAAAAAATTACAGGTTAGACGGCCTTAAAATTACCTTCAAATGTGAATAATTTTAGACTTTTAGAATCTAAATGTATAGAATAATACTTAAATATTATAAATATTTTATATATCAAGAATATGGATGTACAACAACTATAATTAATAATATATTGCTAAAATATGATATTCAGGTAGCTGGATTAAATAAATCTATTTGTATAAATAAAAAGTGTAATAAAGTTAAATAAAAAGTGTAATAAAGTTGAACCAAAAGTATTTAAACTTTTTTTCTTTTAAAAAAAAAAAATTCAAAATGTATTTTAAACATTAAAAATAAAATAAATGTTATAAAACATTTTTATATGTTATTTATTTTAAACATCAAAAATATTTTTAAATTATATATATACATATATATATATATATATATACATATATATACACGCACACACACATTTTATATGTGTGTATATATATATATATATATATGTATTTTATTATGTTGAAAATAAATAACATTTAAAAATATTTTATAACATTTATTAAATTATTTAAAACAGTATTTCACGCCTCAAAGGAAATAACACATTTTATTGTTTGTTTATAAGTTATAAATGTTAAATAAATGACAACTACAGTGAATTAAGCACACACTGACATTTAAAACAGAAATTATGTAAATAGCATTAAATTGGTTTGACAATTAAATGTCAGCTTGTACAATTCACAAAATGCTCCCACTAGAACAAACAATCTGTGAATGATGGGAATTGTGTGGTGGGAATGGGATGGGAACTTTTGTGACTCATTACATAGTCAACTGAAGTGGAAAATGGATATGGAAGAGTACCAATATATAGTTTACTAATATATAATTCATAAATGTACCGTTTACAGTGACGCGGGCCTTGTTAGAGTAGGAGGAGCCAAAGTGATTGCTGATGATGCACTGGTAGCGGCCCTCATGGTTGAAGGTGACATGCCGGAGGTGGAGGATAGTGGTGTACTCCATCACCCCTCCGTCACTAGCCCGCACGTGGGCGAAATTCTCCACCTCGGCTTGACGTAGCGTCTCCTGGTCCTTAAGCCAGGTGAAGGTCATGGGCGAGCTGCTGCTGCTGGCGGCCGTGCAGGTCAGACGCACATCTTTGCCCAAAACTGCTGCCGTGGTGACAGGGTGAACAGTGATCTGGGGTTTGGGAAGGTCATCTGGAGAGGAAGTACAAGGATAGAGACATTTTAACACACCATTAGATTAAGTTCTTTCTTACTGTGACTGACTTGTTTGTTTGTTAAAGACATTATAGCACTGCTTACCACAAACAAAGCTCTGTGGTGGGGCCTGGTAGATGCTGGTGCCCTTTAGGCTCTCTGGGTGGGCACATGTGGCCTGAACACCAGCCTTCAGCCCTCGTGTTACCAGCCACTCCGGAAACCAGTGCAGCTGGCAGTCGCACAGAAAACTATCACTCTGAATATGACTGCAGAGAGAGGGATCGAAGGAAAGATGAGTAAAAGCCAGACAGCATGCATCTGAACTGTAAACTTCAGATAATTTGACAGAATTGAATTATAGTGCACATTTATGTCCAGTTACATAGTAGTGTCCAAATTACATCTGGACTTTAACATACATAGGACTCTGGTTTCAACTTAACTTAATATGCATAGCACAATGTCAATTAAAATTATTAAAAAATTAAAATGTCAAATATTTATTTATTTATGTTTTAAATTTATTTATGTTTTAACGCCATATAACGGCAGCAACAATGGCTATATTCATGGCAAAATTAACAGTATCATTTCAATACATCATTTACAATAATCTCACATTTTCTTAAGAAGCAATCAGTATACAAAAAAATCTAATAGAATCTTGCAGTTTAATCAATGATAAAAATTATTACAATTTTTCTGGGAGAAACCTGTTTAAAAATGTTTTTAATGTATTTTCTGAGTAAAAACGTCTAATATTATTTAAGATTGAACATTCTATTAAAACATGTTTTACACTCAAAAAATTCTTACACAAGTCACAAACTGGTTCCTACTCCCCTTTCAATAAATATGAGTGAGTCTTGACTGTCCAATTCACCATCTTGTATTTACAACCTGGTCATATCTAATTTCAAAAGAGTATAACAACAATAATAATAATAATAATAATAATAATAATAATAAAGCAGTAAAAAAAAATGTAATGGTAAATTAAAAAAGAATTTCAGACTAAAATATTCCTATATTTAAGAATACAGTCATGGCCAAAAATATCAAAGAAGGCTGTGAAAATTAACCTGCATTGTTAATCTTTTTGATATTTTATTTAAAAAAATTCACAAAAAATCTAACCTTTCATTGGATAATAAGAATTTAAAATGGGAGGAAATATCATTATGAAATAAATGTTTTTCTCTAATACACGTTGGACACAATTAACGGCACCCTTTTATTCAATACTTTTTGAAACCTCCAAAAAGTATTGAATAAAAGGGTGCCGTTAATTGTGTCCAACGTGTATTAGAGAAAAACATTTATTTTTGTGAATTTTTTAAATAAAAGATCAAAAGGATTAACAATGCAGGTTAATTTTCACAGCCTTCTTTGATCATATTTACCAAGGGTGCTGATATTTTTGGCCATGACTATGTTATTTCAACATTTTTTGATGTTTTTGAAAAAAGTGTCTTATGCTCATTAATGCTGCATTTACTTATTCAATATACAGTAAAAACAGTAAAATGTTGTGCTACTTAATATTTTTGTCAAAATTTGATACACTTTCTTTAGGGTTCCTTGATGAGCAGAAAGTTCAAAAGAACAACATTTATTTGAAACCGAAATGCATTAATGCATTCTTGCATTAAATTGTATTCACTGTATTAATTTCTCTTTCAAAAAGTGTATATATAAATAATAACTTTAAATAATAGTATTATAAATAATAAATTCTCAAGTACATGGGTTTCAAAAAAAATCTGTATGACAGAATAGTGGACTAAAATGCACTTAAAATATCTGAATATTAAAACTGTTTTTTCATGTCATATTATGCATTTTAATTAACTGTCAGACAAACATTCACGATGTCAAGAAACATTATAACCGGCTGAGTGGTTGTGCGTGTGAAAAGGAGCATGTCTGTTAATGGGACTCACAGGTAACGCAGGTTCTTCATCTTGCTAAATGCCTCGGGTTGGATGGAGCGGATGGCATTTTCCCCCAAGTTCCTGTTGAGAGATTAAACAGGGCCCTCAGGCATGACAGAAAGAGGACATGGGAACGTTCACATACAGCTGCTGCGCTTGCATGCAAATCCGTAGACTATTTTTATACGGGATAACTCTGAACAAGGTGGAAAGACCCCAATATCAGACGTGGAGTTACAGCGTCTGCAGAAGTGCTTAAAAATTCCATTTATTCTACGAAACTGACCATATGCTCCATAACCGTGTTCCTGTGCAAGTTAAAGCTGGCTCTAACAAGACAAGAGCAGCTGGCCTTGCAAACCACCCCAACCTCTCCTTTTACAAAGATACTATTAAATTGCTAGCAGCCCTCTTAAGCATTTACTTTTGGCAGCCGTTGCTTTAGGGGCCGAATGGCATTGTGGGATACTCACAGGTGCTCCAGAGCCTCCAGGCCCGAGAAGGCTTTCTTGGCCACCGATTTGATCTTGTTTCCAAACAGAGTTCTGCCGTTTCCAGACACGCAGGGCAAGAGGGAAGAGAGAGAGAAAGAAAGAGAGTGCACAATTAGTTGGACTGAATCTGATAAGAGAGGGGGATTGTGAGATTGGAAATCCGAACTGTGTAGAGATTAGGAGGAGGGTGAGGAATCGGGCCCCAGCGCAGCTCTTCAAAGCTTACTTTTATCTTTATTAGAATTTAATAGCGATGACAGGGTGGAGCCCAGAGCTCGAGGTCACATGAAAAGGAGCTTCAGTGGCTGGAGGACAACACGGCTTGTGAAGTAATAAAAGTAGCCTTTGTCAAGGCTGCGGTTCAAACCCCTTGTAGGGGCTAATCCTGCTCGCTCTTCAAAAGCAGCCCTACGCGCGCGCACACACACACACCCCAACACGATTTCCATTCTTAAACATGTTGGACCAAAACAAGCCTCTGACAGTGCACTTCCTGTCCAAGAAGGCTCAAGACTCCTCAGTCAGCACCATGAAAGCCGGCACCTCCTCATATAAACCAGATCTGACACCTGACAATGTTGTCGTTTCAATCAGGGGATGATCTTCCTGGCTTTGGGTCGGCGGATACTGGCTAACAATCCTAAGGCTTGTAAGGAGCTGCTGCATGCTGGGATAAACAAGACCTTCACAGCAGCAGAAAAAAGCAAGGATGCACCGATATCGATAATCTGATCATTATTTTCATGTTGTGGTTGATAACCAATGTTAAAAATCTATATAAATCTATAAAAATCTTTTTAATAAATAAAAGTTTTAATGAATTAAAAAATGTTTTAAATGCTACAAGTGAGTTTAGGCATCACAACATTTTTCATTTAACAATGTTTTCTTTGTAAAGTAGGGATACACTGATATTAAAATTCCGATAATCAGATAATTACAGGTGCATCTCAATAAATTAGAATGTTGTGGAAAAGTTCATTTATTTCAGTAATTCAACTCAAATTGTGAAACTCGTGTATTAAATAAATTCAGTGCACACAGACTGAAGTAGTTTAAGTCTTTGGTTCTTTTCATTGTGATGATTTTCAAAACACCTGCAAAGGTTTCATGAGCCTTCAAAATGGTCTCTCAGTTTGGTTCACTAGGCTACACAATCATGGGGAAGACTGCTGATCTGACAGTTCTCCAGAAGACAATCACTGACACCCTTCACAAGGAGGGTAAGCCACAAACATTTATTTCCAAAGAAACTGGCTGTTCACAGAGTGCTGTATCCAAGAATGTTAACAGAAAGTTGAGTGGAAGGAAAAAGTGTGGAAGAAAAAGATGCACAACCAACCGAGAGAACCGCAGCCTTATGAGGATTGTCAAGCAAAATCGATTCAAGAATTTGGGTGAACTTCACAAGGAATGGACTGAGGCTGGGGTCAAGGCATCAAGAGCCACCACACACAGACGTGTCAAGGAATTTGGCTACAGTTGTCGTATTCCTCTTGTGCGTCTTACCTGGGCTAAGGAGAAGAAGAACTGAACTGTTGCCCAGTGGTCCAAAGACCTCTTTTCAGATGAGAGCAAGTTTTGTATTTCATTTGGAAACCAAGGTCCTAGAGTCTGGAGGAAGGGTTGAGAAGCTCATAGCCCAAGTTGCTTGAAGTCCAGTGTTAAGTTTCCACAGTCTGTGATGATTTGGGGTGCAATGTCATCTGCTGGTGTTGGTCCATTGTGTTTTTTGAAAACCAAAGTCACTGCACCCGTTTACCAAGAAATTTTGGAGCACTTCATGCTTCCTTCTGCTGACCAGCTTTTTAAAGATGATTTCATTTTCCAGCAGGATTTGGCACCTGCCCACACTGCCAAAAGCACCAAAAGTTGGTTAAATGACCATGGTGTTGGTGTGCTTGACTGGCCAGCAAACTCACCAGACCTGAACCCCATAGAGAATCTATGGGGTATTGTCAAGAGGAAAATGAGAAACAAGAGACCAAAAAATGCAGATGAGCTGAAGGCCACTGTCAAAGAAACCTGGGCTTCTATACCACCTCAGCAGTGCCACAAACTGATCACCTCCAATTCGCCACGCCGAATTGAGGCAGTAATTAAAGCAAAAGGAGCCTCTACCAAGTATTGAGTACATATACAGTAAATGAACATACTTTCCAGAAGGCCAACAATTCACTAAAAATGTTTTTATTTATTTATTTTTTTTTTATTGGTCTTATGAAGTATTCTAATTTGCTGAGATAGTGAATTGGTGGGTTTTTGTTAAATGTGAGCCAAAATCATCACAATTAAAAGAACCAAAGACTTAAACTACTTCAGTCTGTGTGCATTGAATTTATTTAATACACGAGTTTCACAATTTGAGTTGAATCACTGAAATAAATGAACTTTTCCACGACATTCTAATTTATTGAGATGTACCTGTATAAATCTATATAAAAAAATATATATATATTTTTTTTCTTAATCTTTAAAAAATAGACTAAAATCATTTCAATTTGCTTAGGAATCACAACCGCAAGATCATCCCATGAATGCGCAAAAAAAATCTATCATTTTAAAGAGCCAAGCATTAAAACATTCATTTAACTGTCAAAAATGAGAACAAAATATAATACATAATAAAACAAATCTCATTGCTAGATTAAAGTTTCACGAGGAACACCTAGTTTATTCAATATGTGCTTGCAGGAGTCACCCCAGAAAGCCCAGACCTTGTCGTGTCTGTCAGCAGACCGATGGTCTATGTGTGCGCGACAGCATCTGTCATCTCCTGAAAGACTAAGACATCACCTCCACTCTTCTCCTCCAGCCCCCCCACCATTTCTGAAGCAACCACCCATCTGCAGGTCACCCTCTGGGCAGTCTTGAGCCCTGGGCTTCCATACCAGCCCCATAATTCAAAAAGCTCTAGCAGTTCACTCCGACCAAACTGTGGTTCCAAATAGAAACCATTGAAATAGATGCTAAGTGGATCTGTTGACATCATGAGCAGGTGCACATGAAATCTGTGCATGAAGATTTAGGGCGTACAAATGATCAAATTATCAAACAAAACGACAAGATTTTATCTGTAATCTACTAAAACTAGAGTTGACTGTCTTCGCCATCTTGCAGTAACAAAACAGCAGAAAAGACTTTGATGTTGTGCACATCGCTCCCTAATTCTCCCTTGCATATTCCCAGGATGAATAGGATTTCTGGCAGGGATGTGCATCAACAGGCGGCTTCCGCAGATTTGCGAACCTATGCTCCGGTAACAAAAAGCGCAGAGCCGTTTGATGTGTCTGACCACACCCCCTCCTCTGCCTGCCTCACATTTTACACCCTCGCTGATTCCATCACAAGAGCAAAGCCAAGAGCTCATCTCCTATCTGTCAACGATGAAAAGTGTTCGCCCCAGTACTCAAATTCAACTGAACTTGCCACTAAGACTTCCCTTCCCAAATCTGCACTGCATGTAAGGTTAACTGCTCTTCCTTATCTATTTAACTCAATAAATTAAGCTTGGCATGATTTTGTACTTTGCAATTCGATGTAAAACAGAGTAGGATTTTAGGGATGTCACTTATCTTGGTTGCACCTGGTGTAAGAATGTCCAAAATTAAAGTGGAAGGAATAAAATAAAAGGAAAGGTGACGGTAGAGATAAAGGAGAATGCGTGACACTCACAGCTTGTTGAGGTTTTCCAGGCCAGTGAAGGCCCCATTGGTGTCCTCTATAGTGCCAGAGATGTCATTGTGGTCCAACTCCCTGCAGAGACAAAAAGAAAGGGATTAGGAAAGAAAGACAGAGGATGAAACAATTGACCCTTTGCTAAGCTCCACCCACATCCCACAGAACATTCCATAGAAACGTACAGGAAACTTCCATGATTTTTAGTAAAAGTGTTCATAAATTGGAAAATACTGAAGGATCTTTATTAGTGGTGTTAAAATTAGCATGTTAACGTGGACGATTAATTTTTCCAGTTTAACAGCCTTAAAAATATTCACAAATATTTAAAAATACCTGGAGCTTGGGTTGGCCACCCCACTCACAACTGCTGCTTCTGTCTCTTTTTTTTTTTTTTGGACAAGAATTGCATTTATTTAGACCCAGAGCGTCTTTACGACCACATCACAGCCCATACTAAGCTCGTAGCGCGTGCTTTTCAATTGCACCACAAATACGGCAGCACGCGCTGTAGCCTGTATCAATGCATATTAAAGCGCGAATGAAACTACAAGCATGGGCGTCAGATCCACTTCACATTCAGCAGCGGCAGCTCTTAAAGTAATAGCAGCCAAATAACCTAATAACCCTTTTTTGTAGGGACTAATCGCGATTAATTTCAGAAAAAATGTGATTAATTATTTAGGTTTTTTTTATCGATTGACAGCAATAATATTTATTCTTTTGAGGTCTTGAAGGAAGTGTGAAGCACATTTTTTTAAATAAATAAATGTATTTTTAAATTCATTTTTAGTTTTATTTTAAATATCAGTTTTAAATATAGTATTTTAAGTTTAATTTTTATATGCATTTTATTCTTTGTGTTTTTCAATCGTTTCTGTTAAAAAAAAAAAAAAAAAAACTGATGTGGGATTGGTCAGTAAAGTTTTAAAGGTGGGGCTGACAGACGTTCGGCTGTAGCACAAGCTGCCCTGGACACCTGGTTGAAAACAAGAAAGTCCAACAACACTCTCTTTCTTGCTCTCTCCCTCTCTAGCCCTCTGCCAACCAAGCACATTCTTTTCTTTGTGAATTGTGACATTAAGTAACGCAGCAACGCACAGGCCAATGCATGAATAATGCATGACAGCTGAAAGTGCTTTGCACAAACACAACTCTTTCACACAGTTGCACACATATACTCACTCCGACAGCCATTTGTATCCGTCAACACACCAACCGTGTTGGCAGGTAAAGGCATATGGGCACATCGCATAATGCAACTCCAGACGAATCATGGACAAGCCCAGACGGTGCCAGCAGCCTTCCTACATGGCCTTAACTTTGACGCAAATCACTAAACATTACATACGTGGCCGGCCTGTTGTTCTAATTCGAATAATCATGTTTTTAAACACTAAATATATTTAGTCAAGTATACTTAACATTTTACACGTACGCAAGGGCAGTGTTGGAGGTAACGCATTACTTTTAAATTAACAGAATATATCCGAGTTACGTTTTCAAATAAGTAATGCAAGTTACTTTGTTTTCCTATTTATTCACGGACACCTTTCCTGTCCCTGTGTTGAGAGAAATTGTGAGTAAGTGCAGAGGCATTTTCTTCAGTCTGAGGCTTATTAATTTCACTCTTGGTGTGAAATGGCCTTTACAGTCACCAAAAATATAACTTTTGGGTTTTCTGTTATTAAAAATAAATAAGCAAGCCCAGCCCAGGTTACAAAAAGTAACGCAAAAGTAACGTAATGCATTACTTTCCATAAAAAGTAACTACAGCAATTAGTTACTTTTTTATGGAGTAACACAATATTGTAATGCATTACTTTTAACAGTAACTTTCCCCAACACTGCGCTAGGGTATGCGTACAGTGCTCAATGCAAATGTTATCATCGGTGTTCACATCATATGTTTTAAACATCATTTGTTTTACACCATTAAAAAGATCACTGTTGCTGAAAAAGAATAAATGCCTTTTTGAGGTGAGAGGGTGGAGGGACTGTGCCCGCTCTCTCCCGGCCGACAACCGCCCCCTTGGCTCTTTCTGTTACTTTCCCTCCACGCCTGGCTTCGGCTGCCAATTTCCTATTCTTTCTGGCTGGCTGCTTGTGAATGGACCCTGGCTTGTTAATGACAGTAGGGCCGGAGGCCCCCAGGTCTGACCCCCATCCTCTCGGCTCAAAAACGGTCCGGTTCTGGTCTTTCACACCCGACCAGGGCTCCTCTCGCCCAGCCAGAAGCGCGTACCAATTAAAACCTCCCCTGCTTCTTTTCAACAGGAGCCCCAGTAAGGCACTAAGGCCATGATTAGATTAGAACTGGCTCGGATGAAAGCGAGAGAGCAAGAGGAGGGAGAGAGAGAACGATATAAAGGAAATCAAGCAAGTAAGACATAAAGAAAGGATGGAACAAAAGAAAACAGAGGCCCTCACAATTGCACTTCACAAGCCCCTTACCCCCACACCCTGCCCACTGCCAGCAGCGCTGAGGGCTGTGTTGTGCCTTGGCTTGTCACCCTACTGTGAAAAAGCCTTCATCTAAGAAAGTAAAGGCAGTATTCTTCTCTCTTTTGAGACACTGAAAAGGGGGGGTATGAAGTGGCAGTTGTGTCTATAGAAGTCAGGCTGGAGAGTTGGTCTCCCATAATGCCTTTCACTGCATGCAAAAAAAACACGTTGCTTCTTCTAGGAGGCCTTGAGCAGGGTGCACGTGCATCCAACTTTGGTGGGAACCAACCAGGAAACAATGAGGAAAAGAAACCAGAAAGCTGTCTCACCAGACTTAAAAGCTTACGACTACTTTAGCAAATGCCACTAAATCAGTCAACACATTCGTATGCAACAGTGTTAATTTAGAAACTATGACTGATTTGTTTACCCATTTCAAAAAAGGAAAATGCTGGTGAGAACACAGTGGATAAGTTGATTTCAATGGAAATGGTGCATTTCTTGCATTTGTGTTGAAATACATTCTGACATAAATTTTTTATCTGATCTATTTTTTATTTTTTATTTTTATTATTTTTTACTATTTATTTATTTATTTTGACTATTTTTAAATTACTTTAACTTTTTTTATTAAATAAAGTACAGAATGGCTTAAAATTCTTGGGTAGACATTAAAAGGAATGTGATCTGGGCAGATTGGACTTGAACCTCGTTCCCCCATTTGAGCACCACGACTCGATGATTTTATCATGTGGATTTCGGAACCACTGTGCCACAGCTTTGACACCATTAAGTATTTTTCACATGCAGGCTTACTCCTATTCTAAATCCAAGAGGATTTCTCACAGACACTTACAACGTCCGTAGGGAACTAAGGCCTCTAAACGCTCCCTCCGTGATATGACTGATGGAATTGTGTCCCAAACGCAATGAGATCAGGTTCACCAGTTTGGCAAATCCACCCTCGGACAGCTTCGTCAGGTTATTATAAGACAAGTTCCTGAAGAAAATGAAAAACAAACAAGAACTGCATTTAGGTTTTGACTGTTTCAGAATCCAGAATTTAGTTTATCACAGCAGGCTGATGTCCCATCAGGCCGTCTTGTCCAGAATGCAATAACAGCTGTGTCATAAAACTATCTGCAAAATCACGGCTGACCACTCAGCTGATACCACAGTCAACATGCACTACCAATAAAGTCTTGTTACCCCCACAACGAACAAGAGTGTTAGCTAGAGGAAGATATTGTGTATAGGGAGGACACGATACGCTTGACAGGACTGTCCGGTGTATACACATTCACCCAGATAAGATCACTTTCATTGAGGTACAGATCTCTTGGCAGACATTTATGTGGAGTATTATGCTGTTTTCTTTAACTAGCATCAAGAGAGATGAGTAAAAATGAGGCTGAGCTCCTAAGCGCTGGCAATCCAGTGCATCATTAGGGGATAAACAGAGCTTATCTACAGCAAGACGAGGAGTGCTGTTTGTTTAGTGCAGTAGGTGATACCGCAGACACGTGCTTCCTTGTAATGTAAAGATTGGGTGCGATTAATTCTTTACCAGGTGTCAAAACTGAACAGTAACCGAGATGATATCCTCTTGTATATTTCCTACTGAATTCTATTTTATGTTATGTACACCACCGTTTGGGGCATGTAAAATTTGTTTAAAGAAATTATTACTTTTATTTAGCAGGGACTTAGCAGTTAGGCTAGGTAAAATGGTAAAAATAAAAATAGGTAAAAATATTATTCTTTTAAACAATAAATGCATGTAAATATTTATTTATAAAGAAGTACAAGGAGGAGATGGATAAAGAGAGAGATGTCTCACAGTTCTCTGAGTCTCTCACAGAAGCCCCAGCCCTCAGGGTTAAAGTTAGAGATGGAGTTGTTGGAGAGATAGAGCTGCAGGAGTGACTCTAGACCGTAAAGAGAGCCGCTGTTCACCTCCCGCAGACTGTTATAGTCCAGGTGCCTGTAGTTGAAAAAAAAAAGCGTTCAATCTCATCATGAGCAATGTGGTGGATGTGCATTTGATTTATATGTAATACAAATGGTATATTGTGAGTAATATTAAAAGGGATAGTTCACCTAAAAAAGAAAATTCTGTCATTAATTACTCACCCTCATGTCGTTCCAAACCCGTAAGACCTTCGCTCATTTTCGGAACACAAATCAAGATATTTTTGATGAAATCCGAGAGCTTTCTGACCCTGCATAGACAGCAACGTAACTACCTTGTTCAAGACCCAGAAACGTAGTAAGGACATCATTAAAATAGTCCATGTGACATCTGTGGTTCAACCTTCACGATAATACTTTTTGTGCGCAAAGAAAACAAAAATAACTTTATTCATTTAAGTCGGACACTGAAGAGAAGAAATTGTTAAAAATAAAGTCATTATTTTTGTTTTCTCTGCGCACAAAGTATTCTCATTCCTTCATTACGGTGGAACCACTGATGTCACATGAACTATTTTAACAATGTCCTTACTACCTTTCTGGGTCTTGAACATGGTAGTTCTGTTGCTATCTATGCAGGGTCAGAAAGCTCTCAGATTTAATCAAAAATATCTTAATTTGTGTTACGAAGATGAATGAAGGTCTTACTGGTTTGGAACGACATGAGGGTGAGTAATTAATGACAGAATTTTCATTTTTGGGTGAACTATTCCTTTAATAATTATAAAGCAATTTTTAGGTTGTGGTAATGAAGGTTTGGACTCACAGAACCCTCATCCGGGCCAGACCCCAGAAAGCCCCGTCTGTCAGCTTGCTGATGTTGTTTCTCTGAAGCTTGAGAACTTCTAAACTGCTCAAACCTTGGAAGGTGAGTCCCTCAATCAACCGCAGCTTGTTCCTGCTCAGCTCCCTACAAACACACACAATTAAAATGTGAATTAAATACAAGAATTTGAGGAAATGATGCATGATATTGTGAAGACATACACAAATAAAAATAACAGTTCTTTATTAGCATCTATGGTAAAAACATCCATAGAACCTGGCCATTGCACAAAAGGTTCTTCACGGTAGAAAAAGGTTCTTCAATTATTAAAATGTTCTTCACACTGAGAAAAAAGCTCTGATCCCTCTTTGATGTCATAACTAACCTATCCTTCTCGCTCACCAACATAGCTGTGGCTTTGTGGTTGTTGAAATGCACTCCAGGTGTGTGTGCACGTGTGTGAGAGGTTTAATATGAGCTTATGTTGCCTCATGCATACAGAGATTCAGTATCACTCTGTCCACCTGAAGAACAAAGCACATTTTTGATGGAAGTCTGATATGAGCAGAAACAAAGAGCTTAGGTACAGATGGTTGCGCTCGGGGCACAGATAGATCCATAGATCTGCAATGGAGAGAAAGAATTGTCCTGCTCTGATGTTTACCAACGGTTCTCTGATCCTGAATGCTGATACCTTTCAAATAACATGTGGAAGCCAGTGTCGGAGAAAGTACTTTAAACTGTAGTTTCCAAAGCTGCTGAATAATAAAAAATAGTTTAAACTACTCAGCTACTCTTAAAGTTAAAAATAGTTTATCTACCCTTTAAAAAAACTTTGTTGTGGAACAGCTGGACGAAGTGCAGTGGAAAGGAAAAAACTTAAGATTCTTGAGTTGAATTTTTTACTTGCCATTGAATGCATTTAAAGAACTTCTGACAAAAGGGTTTTACTATGTCGTCACATTAATTGAAGCACCTCTTCTATTAAATCAAAACAAAAAAAAATATGCACACTACCATTCAAAAGTTTGGGGTAAGTATAATTTTTTTTAGTAATATTGTGAAATATTATTACACTTTAAAATAACAATTTTAATGTTTATAAGTAATTTATATAATTTTAAATAATTTATATTATTTATTTTAATGTATTTTAAAATGTAATTTATTCCCATAAAGGCAAAGCTGAATTTTCAAGCTTTAGTGTCATACAATTCTTTAGAAATCATTCTAATATACTGATTTGGTGCTCAAGAGACATTTCTTGTAAGTTGAAAACAGTGGCGCTGCTTAATATTTTTGTGGAAACCATAAAAAAAAAAAAAAAATTCAGGATTCTTTGAGGAATGAAGTTTACAAGAACAGCACTTCTATGAAACAGAAATCTTTTGTAACTATAAATGTCTATACTGTCACTTTTGCTTAATGCATCCTTGCTGTATAAAAATATAAATTAAAAAAATAAATAAATAAATACTGTCCCCAAACTTTCAAACAGTAGTGTATATATACAGTGTAGTGCACTCACAGTTGTGTGAGCTTGGGCAGCTCCAGGCCCTTAACAGGAAGCTGGGTCAGTCGGTTCCGGCTCAGTCTGAGGATCTGCAGACTCCCGGCGAGATTCTTAAACGCCCCGAACTCCAGATGAACAATCTTATTACTGCTTAGGTGCCTACAGAAATGAAATATCACGCTTCAGATTGTGAAAGAACACAGTGTTATATGAAAACACAGATGTTCACAGTTCTATCTATTTGAAAGAGAGAGAACGAGTATGTTTCTCACAGGTCCTTGATTTGTAACCCCGGAGGGAAGCAGTGTTCTCTCAGCTCCGTGATGTCATTATTACTCAGATCTAGAGTCTCCAGAGCAGTGAAGTTCTGCAGCAGGCCTCCCTCCAGTCTGCGGATTTTATTATGGTGCCTAGAAGGGAAAAAAAAGAGCACATCTATTATAACTAACTCTATACACAGCTGTACAAACCTTCAAGGAGTGTTTAATACGGTTTCACGTGACTCTCTGGACAGATTACGGACTAATCTATTGTTTAATATCAAAACGGATCAGGCAAACAAATTGAACATCCTAACAAAGACTAAGACTGTAGATCTGATTCCCGGTTACAATTCCTAAGTCACATTATCGCAGTGTTTTTTCAGTTTATTAGTGCATAGGCAACTATGCGGAACCATATGTTGACCCACATATCTGCGCTGATAGGCGGCTGGCTGCTCTAACCACATGAGGCTGTTTCGGAGAGAATGTGTCAATAGGGCTTTGAAGCCCAATGGAGGCTTGTTTCCACACACGCCTTCAGAAGTGCCAAGTGACTGTGGCTTGATACGGTAACTTGATTTGTCAACACACACATGCAGACGCACAAACACATACAAGCCTGGAATCCCAAACAAAAACCCAGCTATGGTGACAAATATCAGTCAGATGAAAGATTCATCTAAACCTGTGTATGTCTGTTTCTGTATGTATAGCTTTGGATGCAACAGAAGAGATTAACAACTGACTAAATATATTAATTACTCATAGAACTTTTGGATGTTAAAATACGTTCATCCTATTCCAGTTTACAGTGAAAAGTGCCACTTCATTTCAAATTTAAAACAAAAACAAAAAAGTACATTTTTCATCTAGTTTTTAGTGCAATTTTTTTTTTATGTTTGCGAATATTTTATACATTAGTTTCATTTAGTCACACAAAAGTGTAACAAATCATGCATACAACCTTTTTCTTGTTAAAAGTCCTGCACTGGATTTGGATTGGATTGTGAAATGGACTGACACTTTTGTTTTGTATGCGAAAATTTCATATTTTTGTTTTGTCACCCAACCTTTTTCAAAGAATGAAATGAATGAAATTTCCACACAGGACTTGGTTTGAGAATCAACAATTAGTTTCATTTGCAAATATTTCATTTTCTTGTTGTTTAGTCACATCAGCCTTGGACAGTTCTTAACTGAGTAAAGACAAATCAAATTAGAGTTTTCTCTCACGGGGGCTTTGGATTTCTGTCCTTTCCCCTTTTTTCTTTGCTTCTATTTCTCTTCAGAGTTGAGGCATGAGAAAGCAGCTGACTTAAGAATCACACTTGTTTTTGCCGGCCACAGAAGGAATGGCGAGGTCAAGGCTCTCCACATCTGGAATTTGTTTTGGGGTAGTTTCAGAGTAAGCCATCCCCGCACTGGAGAATGGGACAGTACTAAAGAAACAAATCCGAAAATCTCTCTCTAATAAACTTGCTATTAAATAAGACAACGGGCATAAGGAAATGAAGCTCCATTGGAAGAAAGCTTCATGGACAAGCTTTAGGGTAAACACCGTGGGATTTGAATATGGTTCATTCAATACAATGTTATACAGCAATGTACCCTGGTATTACTGTTTGATAGAGTGGTCCAATCTATCTTTTTTTGCAAGGATACACCGGACCAACTGAACTTACAGTTCCAGTATTCTCCATACAAGGTATTCATAGAGAGTTCCTCAAAAAGAGATCTTCAGAAACATCCTCCATTGAGGCTGGCTAGTCAAGCCTAACAGTCCAGCACCTGCACTATGATCAATGCTATCGAAACCCAACAAAGCCCAGGCAGACAGGCCCATACAGCAAAGACGAGTCCGTGCTGGAACAACAAAGCCTCCTTATTCGGATTCCCAATTCTGTGTAAATCTCACAGTAAACACATGGTCCGCAGAGACAGAGAGGGGATTTCTGCTCTGGTTGTCTGCTGGCAGGTGTTCTGTGGGAGCCTGAGAGACCAACGAGGCCTTTCCCAGTGAAGATGGGACCCAGCCGACACGCAGATGCACCCCGGGTTGACCGTTTAACTGGAATTCTGGGTGGGAATTGTGAGAAGAGGGGGAAAAAAACGAGGAATGGAAGGACCGAAGAAAGAGCGACGGAAGGAAAGAGAAAAGGAGGGAGTACCCCCACTGTCCCACCTGAATAAACAGACAGAGGGTATGGATAAGAATGAGTGCTGTGCTCACTGCCCTACAGGATGTTCCTGTGACTAACAGAGCACTGAGACTCCACTGAGTAGCAGGTCAGCAGCTGGTGACCTTCACCAGGCAAAAAAAACATGCTGACGTTAACAAGAGAAACGGCCCACACTCATGCATTGGCCGTCCCAGGCCTGAATCCACAAAAGTTTTAAAGTGGTACGGCTGGGATCTGGATCAGATCTAGATCTGCTGAGATTTAGAATCAGACTTATTCCATCTGTGTTACAGCAGATCCTAAAACAGACCCAATGCTAGGGGTGGGCGATATGGAAAAAAATATTATATCACGATTTTTTTTTTAGAAATATCACGATTCACAATTTTATCACG
Source organism: Spinibarbus caldwelli (assembly GCA_039654775.1). Taxonomy (NCBI): domain Eukaryota; kingdom Metazoa; phylum Chordata; class Actinopteri; order Cypriniformes; family Cyprinidae; genus Spinibarbus; species Spinibarbus caldwelli. Next base: position 6,639,006 of record CM077255.1, read on the forward strand.
ATTCTTTGTCATGTTGGTTTTACTATTTTGCAAGTTGTCTGAGCATTACAGCCAAACTTATTTCCCTATTATAAAGACAAACCTTTCAAGGTAACAAAAATGGCAGATATTTAGGCCAAAGTGGCCGAAGATAAAAAAAAAAAAAAAAAACATTATTTTATCTTTGTTATTAAAAAACAAGAACAAAGATACACATTACAACTACACATAATATACAAATAAAACAAACAGTGCTTTATTTTCAGGTACAATAGGTGTATTTAGCAGGAGCATTCAAGAAATTGAATGAACAAATATAAAAATAAAACACTATCCCCTGGTTTCACAGACAAGGCTTAACCCTATTCCCAGACTAAAATGTAAGTCTGAGCTGTTTCAACTGAAAGAAACTTGCACTGACTGATCTTAAAATATATCAGTGCCTTTGTTTTATCTCAAGATGCACACCAGTAATGTTTTTTTGTTTTTTGTTTTTTTTTCTAAGGGATGTTTATAAAAATTACTTAAATGTGCTAATTGAACTATGGCCTAGCTTAGTCTAAGCTCTGCCTGTGAAACCGGGCCTATATAGACTGATTCCTAAAGCAACTGTATTAAAGTTCTTTAGTCAAGAATAGTGAGTGATTTTTCTTTTTGTGTTTTGTTGTTTTATTAACGTTAAAGAAATAGTTCACCCAAAAATAAAAATCTCTGTCAATTCTGTCATAGTGTTTTATTTTTATACCACCATTTACTCACTCAAAAGTTGTTATAAACCTGAATGAGTTTCTTTCTTGTGCTGAACACAAACGAAGATATTGTAAATGATGTGGGTAACCAAACAGTTGCTGGTTCCCAGTGACTTCCATAGTATTTTTTTCCTCCAATCAAATTCAATGTGGACCAGCAACGGTTTGGTTACCCACATTCTTCAAAATATCTTCTTTTGTGTTCAGCACAAGAAAGAAATTAATACAGGTTTGGGACAACGTGACAGTGTGTAAATAATGACAGAAATTAAATTTTAGGGTGATCTATCCCTTTAATGACAGTCGGCTGCACGTTTAATACTGTCCCTTTAAGATCTGCATGCATCTAATCTACAGGCACATATCCGTTTTTCTCTCAACTATTTCATTTTAGACATAACCGAGTCTATATGTAAACCTTGTGTGTTTTGACAGTATTAGCGCAAAAGATAACTTAGTTCAGTAATCAGGCACTGTTTGACAGGATTTAGCGAATGAAACATTTAAAAGCTCATGCAAATAATGTACTTTTGTGATTGCGAATAAGTGCAGTGTCCTGTGAGAGTAACTCTACCGCTGAGTTAACACTGATGTGAATGCATGTGGCGTTGTACAGTAATGTTAGCTTATAATATGATGGAGGCGCCAGAACTGCAACTGATAGAATATGTGCTGTAGCACGATACTACGATATTTCTTAAAAAGCAGATCGTGGAGACATTTTTATCGTCCACGATCAAAAATCGTCATATCGCACACCCCCACCCAATGCCAAAATGATACTTTACAAACAGTTTACATAGACTTTGCTTGCTGTTTAGTTGTTTTTCTTACACTTGTTTGGGTTGAACTGAGATGCTATAGCTGGGTTCCAGAACAGTGTTGGAATCAGTTGTTGTGGTGAGAGAGCGTGGGAGCTGAATATCTTAGCCGGTTAATCCAACCAAAGCTGCACCGCACTGAGGATTAGCAATTTAGCTTCTTTAGGCAGCATTGATTGGCTTATCTGCTTGATGAACTCCAAAGTAAGGAGATGAAATGAGGAGGTGGTTTGGGAAGGTTGTTCAGAGCTCTCAAAAAATTGCATCAGGTAGTGATAGTATGGTTTGGGATGGTCAAGTAGACGAGTTAGTCCAACCAACTAGTCTAGTTTTTCATAGTTCACCCAAAAAGTAAAAGTTCTGTCATCATTTACTCACCATCATGTCATTTCAAACCTGTATTACTTTATTTCTTCTGTTGAACACATATTTTGAAGAATGTTGGTAACCAAATAGTTTTGGCCACAATTTACTTCTACTGTATGGGTATTTTTCAAAATATTTTATGTTTCACTAAAGAATTCAAGTCATATTAGTTTGGAACAACATGAGGGTGAGTAAATGATGGTAGAATTTTCATTTTTAGGCGAACTATTCCTAATATTCTTAAATCTAAGAGTATAAATCCATACCCTTACTACTTCCACTGCTAAAGCCAACAAAGCATAGCTTTTGCAACAAATTCACTGTCTTCAGGCTGTTTTGTACAGCTATAACATTAGCCAAGGAAGCCAAACAATTGGTTATTGGTGGTTCCATAAAACAGCAAATGTTAGAGTCCCTATGATTTGAAATCAATTAATTATAGATGCTTTTGATTATTAAAATTTAATGAAACCATTAAAATGGAGTCTAGACAATTAATGGAAAACACAGAATTTGGTGTAAAAAAAAAAAAGAAAGAAAACAATTAAAACAATTTGAGAAAAAAAAAACATTTCATAGGGCCTTAAAAAAATAATTTTTTGTTAAACTTTTTATAAATTGCTGTTAAATTATGCAAGTTGCATGATTTAAATTAATCAGACATGCTTTTTGATTAATATTTTTTACTTTAACTATTAAAACAGAGTCTGGAAAAACTCAAACAAAAAAAAAAAAAAAAACTGAATCCAGAAAAATAAAAACCAAAAAAAAAAAAAAAACTGAATTTGGAAAAAAATAAAACGGATTTCATAGGGCCCTAAACAGTCCTTTAAGTGATTTTGCTAACTTTTTGCCAACTTCATATTTCAGAATATTACTCTTGTTAATATGTCAGTTAATATGTTAATATGATTTTATTGTGCTTTTTATTTGGCTAATACTTTTTCATAAAAAGATATAAATAAATATATAACTACTTATAATAATCTTTTTTTTATCTTAAATATTCAATCTAATAAGTATCAATGGCTATTTTAGTAAAACACTGTTTTCTTTAAAAATAAAAATTGCCATATTGAAAAACTGTCAAACATGAAAATATTAAAGGGGTCATATGACGTTGCTAAAAAGAACATTATTTTGTGTATTTGGTGTAATGCTATGTGTTTATGCGGTTTAAGGTTAAAAAAAAAAACATTATTTTCCACATACTGTACATTATTGTTGCTCCTCTATGCCCCGCCTTTCTGAAACGCGCAGATTTTTACAAAGCTCATCCTTCTGAAAAGCAAGGCGTGCTCTGATTGGCCAGCTATCCAATGTGTTGTGATTGGCCGAATACCTCAAGCGTGTGACGGATATGTTATGCCCCTTACCATATTGTGATGCCGTGTCCTGGCACGACGACACAAAAACAATAAAACCCATTACAAACGAGGCATTTGTTGCATCCAGTGGGGACATAATTACTGATTATAATGACTTTTATTGTCTTTTTATGCGCCGCGTTGCATCACGACGCGTAAACATTACCATGTCTGCATTTATGATCGGAGAAACGACAAACAACAAGCGCTACTCTACACAGCTCAAAACTCGCGTTTGAATAGTCAGTGGCAAATTCTTTAAATATGAAAACATACTTACAGGCTGTGAGTCAGAAGCGTCAGACTGTCCTTGCAAAGTTGGAATTGCCCCACTTTATAGGAACAGTCTTTGAGCACAGCTGGCAGACTACTCCCAGGTTCAGGAAATAGTCCTCCGTAAAATGTGCTGCACACACTCGAATATTTGGGTTGAACTGTTCTGGAACAGTGTTGTAAATACAACTTAACCACTGATTTCTAGTTGTGTCCTCTTTTGGAAGCCCAAAGAAAGTAGTTTCGCTTTCAAAACGAAACAGCGTCTCCACAACATGGCGTCGGAGGCAGCAACAATACTACAGCGAGAATAAAAGTCCCGCCCTCTTTCATTGCATATATACGTTTGGGCGGTGTTTTGCAAATCTCCCCACACCGTGACGTAGACATGTGGGGGCGTATTTGAATGAGCTGTTTTAGGGGGGGCGTGGTCGAGTCTTAACTTTTATAAAGAATATCTCTTTGGTTTTGAGACTTTAGTCTTTGCAGCTTCAGGGATCTTATCTATGCACAAACAGCTTGTAACACTCCAAAGAGAAAGGAAAACTTGAAATTGCATCATATGACCCCTTTAAGATATAATCTCAAGATATATTTAATAATATTTCTATATATAATAAAATAATATATATTTAATAAATGTATTGTGGTCTCCAAAAAAATCCCCCAGCCCTACCATACAACTCACACAACTATTTAGTGTAACATTTGTCAAACACTCCCCAACAGCTGACAATCATAAGGAACTAGAACTATATTTCAGTGTGCATTTGTATTATATGGCTTGCATTGCCATAGCAATAAAGAGTGAGACCGTATGTCGCACAGCACACTGTGACAATATGACTGTCAACAGTCAAAGGAAATGATTAAAATCAGTAGAATGGCGACTGTTTAAACACTTTACCATAGAGAGAGGGAAAGAGAGAGCTACTGTTTAAATGTCGTACTCAGTTCAGATGAAACGGCGCATTGAGGAGTTCGGTGTTGGTGACAGACGCGGCAGTATTTTAGTGCTGGCTCTGTGGCCGTATCACAGGGAGCTGCTGTCCGACAGCATTCCACCTGGTGAATTCAGAGGGGAGGAATTCTGTGAGCGGAGCGGCGTTCCGAACAAGAGCCACGAGCAGGAGCGGGGTCAGATGTTCCTCACAGGTGGAAACTGAGACCTCTCACTCTTTCTGTTCTTACCCCTTCCTCCGCCTGTATCGGTAACCACCCATCTTGCCCCCCTTTGCCTGACCCTTCCCCCGTTATCTTCTTTCTTTTTTTCCTTTTTTTTTTTTTTTTTTTTTTTACAGTAAACCCTTTGATTGACAGCTACAGCTGGGCGTTCAACTGCATTCAGCTGTGCGGCTCAAAAAAGATGAGCCCTTCCCGATATGCGGCGGCCCTCCATAGCGACAGGCCTCGAACCAAGGCCAAAAAAAGAAGCACTCTTCCATTTGGACCTAAATTCCCTGATCATCACCCCTCATTCCAACCTTTCCCGATATCCTCCAAGCACAGCTCGGCATGGTCATATCAAATGTTCGAATCCTGTGAAGTGAACTGAGCAGTCATCAGGGTTTTCATCATTTCTGGGAGACGGTGATTAACTGTAAATCAATGAGGTCACACCATGACAGAACAACTGCCCGCTATAAAGACACAGATCGCTATACCGCTCAAATGAACGACACATTTGGTAGGGGAGAGATATATTACAGATGGGAACATGATCCATGCAGAAGACAGATTACTGCAGGGCTATCAGTCGGTGTGAAGGCGATACAGGCAAACTGGTGCTCTGAAACAGGGATCTACAGACTGAACATGAACAAGTCTATAGTCAAGCATTATTTAAAGTAATAGTAACGTAAGGGGGAACCTGTACTTTTTTGACACTTATAAATATCACTGCTTCTGAATTCCTCATTTTGCAATTCTGTTTAGTGATGCACTTCTCCTTTAATATTATAGTACAAACCTGCCATTCAGCACTGATATTTGCAGCTTGTGCAAATCTAGCCGCCTTACTAAAATACTGTGAATACTCATATTTACAAACCATAACTGTGTACCTGGATAGCGAGGAAGGAATGGGCTAAACTGCCAAGAAACAAACACATACACGTGATCACTCCAAATAACGCAGTAATTCTCCAGGGTAAGGCTAGTAAAGGCAGTCCCACCAGTCTGAGTTTCACAGCCAGCAACACTAAACACCGTCTACTAGAAGTGGGAATTTTTAGGTGTGCACAATTTTGCTATCTGACTTAATAACCACAGAAAAATTAAACAAGTAGCAAACGGAAAGGCCCTAGTTGACATGCTAAAACTGAAATGTTCCCTAAAGATAAAATGACTGCCCACACCATGCAAATAATAATTTGTGTCATGTACAGAAAGTGCCGCCTCAGCAGCAGCCGTCATCACAGCGCACACACTGACACTTCACTTACAAGAAGAGTGTAACGACTGTTGCTGCTACGTCTCCAAATGAAGGGATGGATGTCAGCTCATTGTGGTCAAGCCTCCTGTCAAGCAAAAAACAGAACAAATCCAGGTTACACATAGCTTAATATAATTTATTTCTAATAACATTTCTTATTTCTTTCAATATAATAAATATAAGATAGCTAGATAGATATCACACAGATGTCACATTTGTATTTAATGTATTTTGCAGTAAATATATTCATAAATAAAATAAAACTGGTATATAATATAATATAGATTATTAGAAATACTATATTTAATATATCTGAATATGTAATTAATGTATTTTACAATAAATATATTAATAAAATTTGATATATTAAAAAATATATATGACAAGATGGTTAATGTATTATTATAAATATATATTTAGCAAAACACACTGAATTTATATTTATTGACAGACAGACAGATAGATAGATAATCACACAGATCTCATATTTGTATTTAATGTATTTTGCGTAAATATAATCAAATAAAATTAATAATATAATATACGTAATATTAGAATTAAATATGTATTTAAACACATAGAGTTTATATTTATTTTATTTATTTTTTACGTAAGGATCTTACTGACAATGACCATCAAAACACCAAGAATGAGAGAAAGAGAGAGAGAGAGAGAAAAAGAAAGTAGGCCCGTCTGGCTGAGCGCCAGACACAGTCCCTCGATGTATTAAATATTTACAGCGCAGGTTAGTGGCTGGTGTCGGGTGATGATGGAAGGCGCTTATAATAGCAAACCACTTTATTCCCAATCTCCGCCACTTTCAGGACAATAGCCACCAGCAAAAGTGCTTAAATATCCAATAGCACTGACAGCACGCATTAAAATGACTTTTGACCGATTGTGGCTAATGGCTGTAATTAATGTTATTACACCATTTAATGTACTTCATTCAATTGCCTCTCTCTATGGGGCTTTAGCTGTGGGAATGTTTTCTAGCCAAGTTTAGAAGTGGTTTTACACGTAACATTAACCAGCAATTCTACTCAGAAACAAACACGTTTTGTATGCTGGTCTCAGATCTGTCTTATATAAAATATATAAATATAAGATTTGAACTGAATGAAGTTGAATTAATATCAATTTCAAGACACCACCGTCCTGGCCTTGTGAAGGCCAACAACACCCTAGAACATTATGTTACAGCCCTGAAAAAGTTGCTAGCATGCGAATTGACTTGATTGATCAGGGATAGATTTACAGCTGATGTTGGGCAGATCTACAGGAGGTTTGGACTAGGGACATGGAGCTGTTCTACTCACACTTCTCTCAGGTTGGGCAGATTGGAGAGGATGTCCATATCGACGGCCGCCAGCTTGTTGTGGCTCAGATTTCTGAGTGAACAGAAAGAGGGAGGGGGAAGAGAGAGAGAAATTTATTAAAACACTTTATTCAGGCACTCATAACAGTCGACAAACTCTACTCCTTCAGTAAAAAGCGGTGACGTGAAAACGATCGCATTTCTCTCACGAGCAGACCCATTCAAGCACCCTAAATCTCTCGCCTCACTATATCTACAGCGCCAGCAGCAGCTTTCAACAACACACTGGACAGTTTATCAGTCCGGTTCATCAGTGAAACGTGTCGTATCGACACTTATGGCCCATAAATCAGGACCATCAACAGCCTCCTTTAGCGGGACGTCATCTTCATTTCAGCGCGGTTCAGGCGAGCAGTCGTCCAAGGGCTTCAGACTGGGCTTGGCAGAGCGCTGGCCTCCTGCTCTCCCTGCTGAAATGTCAGAGATTGATGGCGCTGTGGTCTATAGAGCTCCTGTCAGCTCTGTGGTTTCTTCCTTCGCTCCTCAGCTACTGCATGCTCAGATTTTCCTTTTGGATGGGCCGCACCATTCATTCTGCATTGTTGGTTTAAAAAGGGATTTACTGACTGATTTAATATTTTACAGGAGCACTTGGCAGTACTTGGGTTTTTTTTTTTTTTTAATTTATTTTAATTTATTTTTTTTAAGACATGAATGAGATAAGGAAATTGATGAACGTAATTTGAATGTTTTTTCCCCCAAAAGTAAACACCAAGACTCAACATGTCTGGAGCACATTAACTAACCAGTAGGCCATAACTCTGAGATCAACCTTTTTAAACATTCACATATACACTGCCGTTTAAATGTTTGGGGTCAGTAAGATTATTTAATTTTTTTCATGTCTCTTATACTCACCAACAGTGTTGGGAAGGTTACTTTGGAAATGTAATAGGTTACAGATTACAAATTACCCTATTTGACATGTAATAAATAGTGTAACTATTTCAATTACTTTAATAAAGTAATGTAACTGATTACACTTGATTACTTTTATAAATTTCTAATGAATGTTTTCAACAATTAATCATTTTCAAACATTTAAACCAGGCAGGGTTAACCTTACAGTAGGACTCAACACAGATTACTGTCAGACTTTCAAAACCCTTCATCACTTGAATTAACATTATAATCATTTTATTTTAATTCACAGCCACCACAAAATCAGACTTCAGCACCTCTTTTTACTTTGAGATCATTCTGAGGTTAAATATATTTCAATTTGGGAAAAAAATTAATTAAATCTGTATATGAGTGTGTGTGAAAACATTCAGATGTAACCCCCTTTGTAATCGTTAAAATTTTCATAAGTAGCTAATTGTAATTTAATTACACATTTCTAATTAGTATAACTGTAACGGATTACAATTACATTTATTTTGTAATTCTGTTACATGTAACTAATTACTCCCCAACACTACTCACCAAGGCAGTATTTATTTTATCAAAAATACAATAAAAACAGTATTATTGTAAAACATTATTACAAATTAAAATAACTGTTTTCTATTTTAATATATTTTAAAATGTAATTTATTCCTGTGATGCAAAGCTGAATTTTTAGCATCATTACTCCACTCTTCAGTTTCACATGATCCTTCAGAAATCATTCTAATATGCTGATTTGGTGCGCAAGAAAGTTTTCTCATTATTATCAATGTTGAAAACAGTTACACTGCTTAATATTTTTGTGGAAACCAAGATACATTCTTACTTCAGGATTTTACTTTTTAATGAGAAAGTTCAAAAGAATAAAAATACTCAAATACTTGGAATATGCCAGGTTAAATGTATCATATATTTTGTAAACAAATATTCAGGGTTAAATACTTCAGCAAATTTGTGTGTGTGTGTGTGTGTGTGTGTGTGTGTATATATTATATATATATATATATATATATATATATATATATATATATATATATATATATTTGGTTAAACAATTGGCACTTTTGCAGTTTTGGCAACTATCACAGTGTAATAGGAAGTGTCCACCTAAAATCCGTTTAGAAAGCTGCTCGTTCCTGCAAACACCAGGTATTGACTTTCGGATTATCTTCAACTCCCTGACTAACAGATTCAATGACACACCCATCAAGTTCCACTTAACAGTGTTAAACGTTTTAATCGGCAGCTCATCTGTACTTGTAAAGAAACAACTGGATGGCTGTTCTTCCGTCTGCTGATTCCAATTTTGACAGGTTTGTGGAGATACAGCTGACTGTAAAGAAGCAGAATTACCTAACACACTATATAATGTGTCTGTTTCTCACTCTGAGCTGTCAACTGCAGACTGTGAAGCCGTACATATGCAAACTTGAGAAAGAACAGACGTGGACTATATTTACGATGGCTGTATACCTTCTGTATACCTTGGGATTGTATACTGAAAAAGGCACAAACAAGAAAAAAAGTTTACTAATCACACTCTTAGTAGCTCAATTTGTTCCTATTCAAGCGGTAAAGAATGCAATTTACTCTAGTACTTTATTTGGTCTGAACAGGCAAAACTGTCACAATGCTTCTGTGGCTCAGCGGAGATAATAACACAGGGTGAGCTGCCCTCAAGGCAATCGTCTGACAGGGGTGAACACAGCAAAATTGCAGTCCTGTACCATGAGGCAATTACCTAATTATACCAAAGCAAAGTAAAAAATTGCAGGCTTTGAGAGGCTCGCCAGGGGGCACGAATACTGCAGAGAAAATCATGTACGTCATTTAGAACGCTAGTCGCTAATCTGCTTTAGCTGTTTCCAACCTGCAAATTGTTGAGAGTGAGAGTAATGAAACCGACAATCTCGTCTTTCACACACCCATTACTGACTAATGCTCATATTAGTTTCCACTACAGAATTTTAAGGGCTGAAAAGGAGACCAAATACCGGGTTAAGCCATTTCACAATTATGTGGACTAAGATGTAAGGTGTTTGCCAACAGCTCTGTCAGTCATTAGTGGGTGGGGCTAATAAAGTGGCGGGAAGTATTACAGTCATTTAAATGTTTTACTGTTATACAGCCACTCAGACAAAATGCTCAGACTAGATCATTTCAGTCATGAAAGAGGGATTCAGTCATTTCATGGGGACCTCATGATGTTTGGAGAACTGACCTATGCCTTACCAGCCAAAAAGGAAATGAGAGCGTTTATATAATCACGGTGTTTAATTCTCAGCCGCTCCACTTTGTTTAAGCCGCTTTATCTTTATAAGATAACACTAACTTTCACACCTTCAGGCTGACCTTTGGGGCATAAATCACATGGTCGTTGTAACCGTACAGCAGGCTTAACTAACGCTCTGGTTTTCCAGTAAGGGTGATTTAAAAGTCTTTTAGAATGAGGTATTTTTTGTGGCCAAAATTGGAGTTTTGTGGCCTTTAGTCCATGTCTGTTAACTTTGAGGCAGAAAAGTTTGGGGTCAGTATACAAAAATACACTATACAAAAGTTTGGGGTCAGTTACTGTTTTTTTTTCAGTATTATTAATTCACTTATAAATGTAATTTATTCCTGTGATGGCCATTAATCCGGTCTTCAGTGTCAAATGATGTTGAAAATAATTAATAATATTTTTGTGTAAATCATTATTTTTACACGATTCTTTGATGAATATTAAGTTCAAGTTCAAGAATATAAGCCTACTGATATTTCTCACCTCATCTTCCTGTTTAAACAGAAATATGTTAAAATAGCCAAAACATCAAGTTGTATCATGGGGTCTTTAATCATTTCACTTACTAAGTTTGAATATTTCAGCTCACTGCAAAAAAAAACAAAAAAACAATTGTTTCCTAAACTGACTGGACAGAAAAAAAGCTTAAATTCATTTATAAAAAATAGAGTTCTATACAATATTGAAAATGAACATTGAAGTCTGACAAAGAAAATTAAAATCAGTAATGATGATTAAGCTGTATGTATTCAGCTATACATTTATATAGAAATATACAAATTGAAATATATTATTGTACATCAAGGCTAGAAATATAACCAGAAATCTGAATAAATTAATGAAAAAAGTAGCACAAGTCAGCTAATTAAACATGACTGTATGCGTAAATATATTTGCAAACTCAGACGATATGATCATGTTTCTATTCTTAAACTATTTGTTTCATGCCTATTATGATTCAAACCATTAGCAAACCCACTGGTCTTTACTCTGAACTAAACAAACGCCTCTTCTCTTCCTCAGAGAGTACTGCAGGCCAACTGGACCCTTAAAGGAAACCAGAAACATTTTGTAAGAAACTAGTCAGAGCAGCTGAAATTCCCTTTAATGAAAGGTGAGCACAATATGCTTTTCCAGCTATCCTCTGTAAATTAATAAGTCGTCGTGATATATTGTCAAGTATGGTGACCCATACTCGAAATTGGTGCTCTGCATTTAACCCATCCAAGTGCACACACACAGCAGTGAATAGTGAAAAAACACACACCGTGAACACACACCCAGAGCAGTGGGCAGCCATTGCTCCAGCGCCCGGGGAGCAATTGGGGGTTCGGTACCTTGCTCAAGGGCTCCTCAGTCATGGTATCGAAGGCAGAGAGAGTGCTGTTCATTCACAATCCCCACCTTCAATTCCTGCCGATTAATAATGGATTAATAATGCTATATTCAAGAATTATCCAATCATCCTCTACACTGTAAAAAGTGAAAGTTGACTTAACTTAAAAAAATTGAAGAAACCCGTTGCCTTAAAATTATTAAGTACATAATAATTTAAAAAAAAAAAAGTTAATTCTTAACTCAATTTTTTTAAGTTAAGTCAACTTATCACTTTTTACAGTCTACTTGCTCGGCTCACTTCAATTTCAGTGAGAACAGAGAGCTTACACACTTCTACATGCTATTCAACGATTTTATAGCCATGACAATAATGACTTCCAAACTAACCGCGCTAGTACAGGCTAGTAAATTCAACTTCAACTCTAACAGCTATTGAGGTCTATTTTTTATCATTTCCATTAAACTTGAAGGCGAACGGCCAACAGCTTCCTATGCCAGGAAACCAAGGGTACGAGAACATTCACACCTAGCAAAGGTCAAAGTCATTTAGGAAATGACCAGAGAGGGAGAAAACACAACTGGTACAAACAAATTCCCAATAACATATTTAACATTTTTGATTTTAGGCCAGAATGATAATGCTTTCTCAAATATAGCCACATTGATTTGAGTGTAAACAACATGGACCTGTTGATATGTCGACAAGAAACTGAGCTCTGACATGCTGGCTCAATAAGGTATCGAAAATAATATACGTTATAGTTATCGCCTGTTATATTAACAATAAAAAGGACTCTGTTATGTCAGTTTTTTCCCTCAAGGGCCATATTGTGAGTAGAACGGCAAAGAGACGACCTTTATCTATCTATCTATCTATCTATCTATCTATCGTTATCACTGATAAGCGGAGTGTGAACTTCGGTCTTTGGAAGTGTGAAATGATGTCAATGATGGAGCTTTATGATGCAGCTGGAAGACAGAAGCGTCTTTAATGCACCCTGTTTCAGAGGGCCATAAACTAGTCAAAGAATAACTCTTCTGTCACAGCATTGAGCGAAGCAAAGAGCGAGAGACCAGACGGACAGACACTTGCTTCTCCAAAAGCCGCACAGCTTGTGCTCCTTTCTCTCTGTTTCCTGCCATAAAGACCATTTACAGCCCGGCAACACCACTGATAGTGAAGCCAGGAGCTTTTGCCGACAGTCCAAACAAAGCACAGAAAAGGGAGCGAGAGTATCGAATCTAGAGTCAAGATCATGAGATAAAGATCATCAGGAAGTGAACGTTACACAGTGGGAGAGAAAGAAATTAAATATGAGAATAAAAGCCAACAAACAAAAGAAATCAGAGTAACATGAAGCTTAAATCCAAGACAAACCAGACGCATTTTAAAGACAAAGTAGATGACAGAAATTGGGCTCAGGAGCCGGTAAGAAAAGGGTCTCTTCTTGCCTTGGGCTGAGTCAGTACCAGAACCACAGATGCCAGGCAAAGGTCCAACATGCTCACAATTGATTATATACACATTTGTTTCAATTGATAATTTTTAATCTTATAATTTCACTCAGGGAGTGAAAATACGTCCTGAATAGTTACAGACCAGCTCGTGACAGATTGTTCCAGAAAACTTCAAAGTGAACAGAACAAGTGATTGTTAGATTACAGAGTTACCCTGCATTCGGTTTATTATCTTAACAGAAAGGAAAACTCTGGAGTAATTGCACCACTAGTTTAGCCAGAAACATCAGAGTGGTCAACTTCAGCGGTATATTCATCATATACTGTATAATGTATAATCAAAATTTATTTTGTGCGACTGTATGACCAGCAGAGTCAAATTTACATAGGTACATACCAGGGAATAATTCAAACAGAGCAAAGATACTGTATATAGGGCCTTTTGCCATTCATCTAAATAGAAAAGAAATAAAATAAAATTATATGTACATTTGTGACTACATATATCAGACTATAGTATTAGTATTTTATTTAGTCTATATCCATTCAATAATTATAAAAAGTATTATTACTGTATAATTATTATTATTGTTAATACAGACCAGGGTTATTAGTTAACTAAAAATAAAACCATAAAAATAAACATTAACTGAAATAAAACAACATTTTTTAACTTATTTTATTTCAGCTAGTTGCCAAAGCTTTCATTTAGTTTAACCTGATATACTAAAATAAAAATGTATAAAAACTATATGGACATATTAAATAATAATAATAATAATAATAATATTAATAATAATAATAATAATAATAATAATAATGACAAAAACATACAGCAAAATGTCTACAAATTTAAAAAAAATTAAATTTAAATTTTAGTAGTAGAGGTATTAATAAGACAGCAGCAGTGTTGTTAAACATGGGAAAGGTGTGTTGATATATTGGATTTATGAATACTGATTAGCTCAAAAAAAAAAATGGAGAAAAGAAAACAAAAACATAGAAAAACATGCAGAAGTTGAAATAACCAGAAGTTGTGAATTTGCATTAATGTTTCTGATCACAAAATTTGCTGATCAACAGAATATGCATAACCTATACGCCTGCACATTATGGTTTAATGCCATAAAACTTCTGGAAACTATACGCAGTTTGGGGTTAAGGGGTAGTTTGTCAGTAACGCTTTCACAGAATGTTAAATGGTGATTTTAGCCTCCAGACCAAATGTGCTGGGGGTGCTCTATAAGCCCCGTTACTCTCCAATTCTCTCACCCCTCCCCCTTCTTTCAATCTTTTTTATGTCTTTTCCAGATCTCCAAACTCTTACCAGATGTACAGAATTCACAGATGAGTCATCCATCACTTTGTAGACACTTAAACAAAGGAGGGGAGAGAAGGAGGTGCTCAAATGCGTCTCAACAGAAAGAGAATCTGGAATATTTGTTTGATCCTTTTGGAATTTCGATTCTGGTACTAGTGTGGCTGCCATTCCCCTAACTGAGACATAACAACTCTCGTCTACATCTAAACTAGTCCAAACAGCAAACACCAGCATTTTCTGAAGATATTCACTCTGTCGGCTCACTGTTAAATAGCTAGTTTCATGTTTTACGTGCATTAACAGACAAACACTTGCATTTTAGCTGACTGGAAAAGGGCATAAATCAATGGATAAAAAGTCCTTGAATGCATGGAAACTCTTCAAGAGCAGTGCTAACGGAAGGTGCCGTTAACCTCTGTGCCATGCAGGCCAAGCTAAACACAGCAAGGCACTCCTTTAACTCACAATCCGATAATGCAAGCAAACTCCGCTCCAGGCTACCGCACACACCTGGAGCAAACCAGTTCAGCTTTTACATGTGTTATGCGTTATGGTGTCAAAAATCTAGAATGCAAGTTGCTGTTTTTGAGCATGACCCAAATCTACAGCAACGGGATTAATAAAGCATACTGCTCAGATAATGAAATGAACAAGCATCAGAACGAGTTTGACTGCTAATGACATACCGCTGACTGATTTCCACACGTTGAAAGAATAATCAATGGGTCGGAGAAGTAGATCAAGATCTAGAAATTTCGTCAATGGAAAGCAATGGACCGTGACATTGAACGTGGCCAAAGAAGCACCGCACCCTTAACTTTCAGGTTTACACAGCGGCTCCACAACAGGTGACAGGGACCGTAAAGAAAAGACCGTCCCCCACAATGCATAAAAAAACACATCAAACCCCCTTCGTGGTGGTGAGAAAAATCTGGCGGGCTGTTTACCATCCCTAAAGGGTGACCAAACTACACTCACATACAAACCAACCACCACCCCCTCTGCTTTCAAAACAATCAGAAGGGCCACCAAAGGGTCGTTGTAGTTTACTTTGAGAAGTAAGACTCATACAGCTCGTTATATCAAGCCAAACTGTTTCCATCACCTCGGTCTTCACAGCACACTGAATAAACAGACAAAATCCAATAGCTATTTAATCAAAAACGGATCTCATTTATCCTGAATTTTAAAGGGTCAGTCCTGATGGATGCGAGACGCCAAAGACAGGCATAAATTTCCATAATCAAAACCAAAATTGCTTAATTTTTTTGCCATTTCTATACTTCAGATGGATCTGCTGCAGGAAACATTGAAATAATTTAATTCACAAGGAATTCAGACAACTTTTTCAAATTCGCAGATGGAGAGTTTGGAGAACTGTGTCATGCATCAGTGACGCCAGTAAGATTACTCATAACATTCATCAGTTAATTTGACCGTCTCCTCCGCACTCAGGTTAAAGGGATAGTTCACCCAAAAATGAAAACTGTTATCATTTATTCACCCTCATATGTTTCCAAAGCTGTATGACTTACTTTCTTCAGTGGAACATAAAATTAGATATTTTGAGAAAAGGTCTCAGTGTCCATACAATGGAAGTCAATTTGGTGACCAACATTCTTCAAAATATCTTCTTGTGTTCCACAAAAGAAAGAATGAGTAAATGATGACAGCATTCATTTTTGGGTGAACTCTTCCTTTAACCTTCACCATGTATAGCTCCATCAGTCTTTATCTTAATAGAGTCTTAAGCCCCATAACTCAAAGTTAACTGAATCCACAAAGGACCGTGCGCGAGTTGACGATGCCAACACCTCGCTGCTTCCTACTCGCCATTAAGGTCTCTGCGAGCCATGGGGGAACCATTAAATGAAAGAAAGAAAAAATGGGCAGTATGGAGAAACTATTTGGACAACTGGAAGGTATTAGGCTTGATTTCATACTCAGGCCATGTCCACAGGGTTTTTCCAACCAAAGCTTTTTCTAACCAAAGCTTTTTCTACTCTTGATTGATATATTGCAGACGGACAACCCAAAAAATATCTCTGGCCTATAACTTTAAAATCCAGCTTCTGTTGGATCTGTCAATATGAAAGCAGATGATAAAGGGACATTATGATGCTGGAACATGCCTTTCAGTTCATGGAAATGCTAAACGCGGCTTGACGTTCCTTGGGCGAGTTTGTGCGACGTGGTTACGCAAGCAACAGGTTTGGATGTCACAAGCACAAGCGCTTTGACTGCTTGTCAATTGCAAGAGAGGCGTACAAAAGCGCTGAACATGAATAGCGACATGTGAATAGGGATAGTTGTAGGGATTAATGAGAATAAATAATCAGCATTTATGACAGACCACAGTTGCCTTAAGCTTTTGAGAGACAAAGAGCCATTGGTTAACAACAACAAGGAGCCAGTTGTTTTGGGTTAATGCTGTTGCTGTCAATGAGGATGAATATTAAAAGCAGTTACGCTTTAATGACCATATATAAGGAAAGTCAGGAGGAAATGTATATCACCTGTTGGGCGGTTGCATCCTACCAATAAAAACACTGTCCTTCTGTCAAATACTAGTTTGAAACAAGACACTTAAATGGTTTAATATACCAATTTAACAGTGTAATATAGAATAAATCAATTATTTATTGCTACTTTGTGCTTAATCTGTCACAAACACAGCCCCGATTCCCTGCATTTGAACTTGATGGTCAGCTGAAACAACAATAAAATCAACACGAAATAGAATTTGTCCCCATTTACTTTTTGAATACACATTCCTGGTATTATTGTTAATGATTTATTCTACTTTAATTTTTCGCTGATGAAAACACACCCTCTTATTTCAACCCCATCTCTCCAACCACCTGCCATATTGAGATAACTTTTCTCCACACAATACAATAATCAAGTCCAATCTCCCAGATTTTTTCTGGTTGAATATCCTGAAATACGTCATATTAGCTTCCCAACAAAATCACTATATGCATTTAAATGGTATAGTCAAGGGCCAGAGACTAAAGCACTCAGGCAGACCAGGTCAAATTACTCAGCAGTAGGTTAGACAGTCCTTGAGGCAGAACATCAACAGAGCTACCTGCCCAATCATTCCCATCTAAAGCCTGATATCATGTGTAATGAATGTTTCACGGTCCTATCAGACAAAGAACGATTATGTCAACCACCCAATAAGCTTCTCGTCTTCAAAAAGGGTTTGAAGACACAAATCTCTGGGTTTGTCTTCACTCTTCATATATTTCAAATAAAGCCCAACAAAGTACCGAACGACCAGGTCTGACTAAAATTTGGTAAATCGGATCATATAAAATGCAAAACAGATAGCTCATGACTTCAGTTGATGCTTCCGTGTTGCAACTTGTGTGTGATAACCATCTTTCAAACCTGACAAGAAGAGTAAGGAAGCTACTTTTGTGAAATCAACAGACAAAACATGTATCTTTGCAGTGATGAAACATGCAGTAAAGGTGTTAAAGATAATACTGGGTAGTAAAATGGTTCCCTTTGAAAATGATGATTGTGATCACACACAGGCAGATAACACCTTAGAAACTTTGTCTAGGCCACACAGATACATTACATAAAAACCTAACGGACAAAAAGACGTCTATAAAAGTGATGTCATGTTTGAGAAGAAATGTTAAGAAGATAAGATTATTAAAACTGGCTTTTTACTTTTTGTGTGTGATTTCTTAAATATATATATATATATATATATATATATATATATATATATATCTGGGAGATTACACAATGTCAGATTACTGCAAAAATAACTGCCACTGTTCTCAGTTTTTATTACAAGACTTAACTAGATCTACCATCTTAGTATAGGGCACTTATGAAGAAAATAACCAGACCAAATATAATGTCAAAACCACTAAACAACTGCATTATAATTGCCAGAATTTATGAAAAGTTCCTGTGGAAAGTATAACTGAAGGTGAGCGATTTTTTTCATTATTATGAGCTTCATCCTTTGTTTTTAGCACTCTAGTCTAACGATATTCATAAATATGGGATTTTAAGGACCAAAATTAATCTCCAGCAAATAAACAAGTGATTGTGATCGTTGTTTCATGACTTTCCAAACTTATGACAGTAACTAGCATGTCATAACCCAGCAGGTCACAACCAGGCCTGAGACTACTAATAACCAATAAATAACGTTACCCTTTCGTGACTTTAATGGAACGAGAAACTTTTGTCGGTACTTTATAGTAATTTTAAATAAGTGTAAGGCATTTTATAGGACATGACTCTTGTTATTCTGTGACTTTTGAGTCATTTTCTTCCCTAGACAACTTCAGTTAAGAAGTGTTAAAGAACCTAAAGCGTGTTATTTTGAAGAGAGTAATGTTTTAAACGGATATTTCGACTTTTGTGTACTTACAGATGCACAGTGCTCTTAGGCAAGTCTTGAGGGACATCAGTAATGTCTAAATGACTGCAGTCGGTCGTATCAAGCGTACACGTACAGTTTTGAGGACACGGTGCGCTATAATTGATCAACAGTCCCAGCGTCAAAAGCCAATAAAACACATGATATGAAAGTGATCCCATCTGTCCCAGCCACGCCGCCATTTTGTATCCAGTTGTCTCAGCGCTTAACGACAGATCTCTCTCATCCACAAACGGACAGCTCGAACCTATTGAGTTTCTCAGAGTCCGAGTAATTCGCCTTCATTTAGTTGTTTGTTTGCCCAACGGTAATATCAAATTATACCGCGTTGTTTTTGGGCAATGCATCAGTCCTGGACTTGAAAACGGTCCACAGTAAAACTTTAACTCCCCTGCTCCACCACGTAAGTAAATCAAAGGTGAATCACGACGAGGCAATACAAGAAACTTGTCCAGAAGCCAAAACTAAATGCAGTTGTCCTTAAAAGGTTGAAAAGGGGGTCTGGATGGGAGATAGACAGGCGCTTTGTTTTGGCAAGAGAGATCCGCTGGATCAAATCTAGTTTGAAGAGTTTAAATCGTAAACGGTGTTTCTCAAGTTCTTATAATGTTTTGATCCCAAGTGATTCGGTGTTATGAAAAGTAAAAACATAGTAGATCGTGTCCATAAACTCCATACGAGCGTGTTGAAAGAAAATCTGGGATCGACGGCGCTTTAAAAAACTTTTCCTCAGGAAAAACCGCACTCTTAATAAAAAGTTTGAGGCTCTCCCTTCTTCACGGACTTGATATAAAGTTTCCGAACTGCGAATGCAGGCGTATGGATCACATAAGTGAATAATAATAAACCACTTTTAAAGCGAAACAGTTCCAGTAAAGCCGTCCGACTGTTGTGAACTTTGCGGCTCGCGTTGGTTCCCTCTCTCTCTCTCTCTCTCCAGCAACCCTGAGCGCGGTTTAAACGAACTGGGAAGCTTTTATCTTGATCTTGTTGTACGGTCCAAAAACTCCGATAATTCACCTCGTACTTCTGACCGTTTCAACCGCTTGTTTTTCCCCCTCCCGGACTTTACTTTCTTTTTATCCAGACGTTCTTTCGTCCCACGTTGGATACATCAGGAGTGATAAAGATTCCCTCGTTATGCTTTCCGATTGGTGCTTGGAGAATGATTGACGGCCAAACTCTGGATCTCATTGGCTGCTTTGGAGCGCCCAGGCGCTACGATTTTGGACGTTCCAGGGCTCAGCTGTCAGTCACCTCGCGTTAGCCCCGCCCATCTTTCCCACCCAGAGTGCGAAACTGCCCCGCCTCCTTTCACTCTCATCGTGTTTTAAAGGGACAAGGGCTGTTCAGGACGAGATGTCTGTTTTATTAAAGTTGGTGGTTGATTGCGATTTCACTTTTTTAACGTTAGTTAGTGTGCAATGTTGCTGTTTGAGCATAAACAATATCTGCAAAGTTACGAAGCTGAAAGTTCAATGCAAACGGAGATATCGTCTTTTAAAATTCTGGCAGTTTAATGCCTACAAAAACGACTGGTAAGGGACTACAACGAGTTACTTGACGGGTCCGTTACGTCAAGAACCCAGAATTTTACATAAACCCCGCCCCGGGAATACGCAGCAAAGGGGGCGGGGCCATGCTGCGCTGCTTTAGAGAAGAGGAAGATCTATTCATATGTGAATCGCGATTCTGTCTTCTAACGATTCTAATGGATTCACAAGTTTCAAAACCAATGTTCTAGCAGCGGTTCTTAATACTGTTGCTCGCGTCTCCCTGCTCTGCATCTCTCTCTCTCATTCAGATCATCAGCTCAGTGAATACACTTATTTTCACATACTGTAGCTATGAGAAGCGTTATACATGGACGCGTGTGCGGTTGCCGTACTGTATTAAAGCTTTAATCAGAATAAACCCGTATATTAAAAGCTAACAGAAGCAGTAGCATTTACAAATAGCAGCGTATCTAAAAGTATGAGACAACAACAAACAAAAAACTTGGTCCTACCATTAAAAGCAGGTTCTGCGCAATCCTCTTCACTAATATTCTCTGCCTCTCAATCGGGCTCAAACTGATAAGTAATATAGATGACGCCATTGTTTACAATACAACCGGAGCACATGCAGCTGAGGTGAGGGGCGGGACGTTCAGACACGCAATAGAGGCGGTTTAGCCAATCACAACACACAGGGCCAGCTAACCAATCAGAGCCCATCGTGTATTTCTAAGGGAGGGGCTTCATAAAAGCAGGAAATGATCAGGTTTAGAGGAGAAGGGACAGAGAGGTGTGGAATAAAGGTAAACTGTGAAAAATAATGCGTTTTTTAACAAACGAAGCATGTTAGACTGCACCCCATAAACACAATCAAGCCTAGAAAAAAACAGTCAACCACCCTTAATAGAATAGAATAGAATAGAATAGAATAGAATAATTAACTATAGTATAAAAACATAGAATGAAAAAAAATGTAAATCAGGAAAGTGAAAAAAGTGAAACTTTCTGCGTTTTATTTATTTAGTTATTTATTTATTTTACTCCAGATTTCCGTATTGTCTTTGACACAGAAAAGCTGAAATATTTAATTGGAAAAATATTATTTATTTGTCACATATAATATTTATATTTCATGCTGAATTCCTTGACAAACAGGCATCCTTTAAAAAGTAACCTTATACAGTGACAACATTAATAGGACTTTGTTTTACATAATATTGACATAAACTTGAAGCCAAATTGCTGATAAATATATCTATTGAAATAAGTGATCCCACATTTTGTCCTCTTTAACCCAAATGGCATTTGACTCAGGTATTTTGGCTTTCTATTCTGAGAGAGCTCTTGACATGGTTTCACATATGCTTTATCTGTCAGTGTGCCAACTGTAAATCATTTGCTTTACAAATAACTTGGAAGGGACACAAGTGTCAAGAGACCATAAAGAGCCATAAAGAGACACAGTTTAGTGCTTTGAAGGGTAGTATCAGTAGTGTTAATGAACTTGAAAAACAATATTATAACAATATATTTCAAATCCAAAATAGGAAAAGACAGCCGGATTTACAAACAGTATGCACTGACAGTATGAATCTGTTATCTGAAGTGGAATTTTATAGTGAGTAGAGCTATTATTGTTTGTTTGTATTGTTTTTTTATGGGATACAGCTATGAATTTTCACTGATAATTTGATTAAATAATCAGTTTAAACTTCTGGACCCTTTCATGCATAACATTTCATTCAGCACACACCTGAGAATTTTAGCAAACGCTGTCTCTGGGATGTTTTTGGATCAGTTATAGTGGTGAGAAAGTTTGCCAGTAAACTAATGTGCGTATCAGATGAGAGATCCTTACTTCTCTTTCTTGTTCTCTCTTCTCTCTCTCACTCACGCTCCATCCAGTGCACATCCACAGCTGGAAGAAGATGAAAGACCCTCATGTGAGGTTTTGGTGCAACACATGAAGATATTGGATTTGGTGCTTCTCTGAAAGAGAGAGTGAGGTGAAGTGGGCCTGAACCAGAGTTTTTAAACGGTAGATAATTCAAGGTTGGAAGGGATGCCGTTCCATCTGCATGAGCTGTGTTTTGTGTGTTTTTGTCAGTGTGTCTGTGTGTGTTGCAGTCCTGTGCCAGTTTATCACGCTGGCCATGCTGGAATCTTCAAAGATAACGAGCGCATCTGCTCAAGCTATTCATCAACAATAAAATGGAGAGGCGTGAAACGAAGCCAGCACATTGTGCTATCTCTGGATGTTTAACGGGTGTGCGCTATAGCGAGGAAATGCCTGGGTTAATAGGAAGCAGAGACACTTGCACGTCTCATCATATCTCTGAGTCCTGGCTAAAAAGCGAGAATCCCTAAACCCAAAGGAGAAAACGCAGTTTGAGTTTCAGATGAGGCGTGAAGAAAGGTTTCATATGCACTGGTCTAAATGTGCTGTAATTCAATGAGTCTACACTGAGCAGTACATTTTAGACAATTATAGTTGCATCACACCTGCACTGGTACTGTATATTGCAACTTTGATGGCTAAAAGGGGGCGTTCCTACTGAAAGCGATTTACAGTGTGATTGTAAGTTGTTCATTTTTAAAGACACTTTGATTTGGATTTTTAGTGAAGTGATGCTAGTTTCATATGGTTTAAAAAAAAAACTTTTATTCCATTTTCAAAAAAGGTTCATATTTAATAATGTGACCATCAAATAAAAACAATGAATAACATATTTTCCTTGCTCAATATGTAAATGTGAACATCTCTGATTAATTCAAATCAATTAATAAATATCATTAAGTTTACTTTTAAAGAATTTAATTCTTCATTATGAAACACACAACGTTTCACTTCACAAGACATTAAGTGATGGACTGGGTTTGTGTGGGTTAATTTTGGATTATTGTGATGTTTTTATGAGCTGTTTGGACTCTCATTCTGACGGCACCCATTCACTACAGAGGATCCATTGGTCAGCAAGTGTTATAATACTAAATTTCTCCAAATCTGTTCTGATGAAGAAACAAACTCATCTACACCTTAGACCTGAGGGTAAGTAATTGTCAACAAATTTTCTTTTTTGGGTGAACTATTCTTTTAACAAAACACTCTCTAGCTGTGTCTTTATCTCAGGGCCAGCGGCATGAGTCAAGCAGAACTTTGCACAGCCCCTCTGCAGGTGTCCAAACAAGAAGGTAGAGATTTTTTTTATTGTGTATGCACACTAACATTTACATTTTTCACTGTTGTTTGTTTAATAAAGTGAGTGGATCTTGCCCACTTCTGCCAAGTTCCTTTCATTTCCCAGAGCTTGTTGCATTCCGGCCAAAACCGTGCGTGTTGAAAGATGTCTCCTCCTTGACCTGTTCTTGAGTGTTGCACAGGTTGCCCATCACTTGATGTCATCCCTGGAGAAGGCATGCCTTGTTGCAACAGTCTTGTGTTAACAGCTTGCTTCTATTAAGTGTTTACCTGGGAAATGTCTCCTTGGTGTTTATACGTCCTCAATCAGCACACAGATTCAGGTGTGATGTATAGACGCTGCCTCTCATATGCTGGCAGGGTATTTTAATAGGGCCAAAATACGTGATAAAAGAAGTGATGGTCTGGAACGGGGTTTTTGTGTGGCGCAGGGCAGGAATGCAGCATGTGAAAGGTGACTTCTCTATGGCCGAGCTTAAGAGGTGATGCACCTTTTGTTTAGCAGCTTTCTGTTGTTAAGGTTTTTTTGTTTTTTTTGTTTTTTGCCAAGGCCAGTATTGTCTCTGAAACCGGCCAGGGTGTTATTTTTAGAATTGTAAAACTATTATCTCAGACCAAAGGTGTAATTATGTAATTAGTGCAGAGAATCTAATAAAATAATGTTTTAATTTAATTTCAATTTAATTTAAATACTTTTTCAATATTTTACATTATCTTTTAATTTTATTTAAATTTTATTTACAAAATATTTTAAATACAATAACATTTAAAAAAAATAAATGAATTAACTGAAAAAAAAATACATTGCATGCATACAAATTGGAAAACTGAGAAAAGTTGAGTCTAACGTGACACTTCTGGGTCAATGACAAAAGTTTTACAAAACTTTTCACTGTAGCTTTAAAACCTTACATAATTAAGGTTTGTAAGGTTAAAGCTTACCTTGCTTAATCTTATCAAGCTGGTAAATCTACAGAAACTCCAATACGTATGTTAAATTACATCTTCAGTGGAGTCCAATGAACATGGAAGCCCGGCTGGGGAAATTCAATTTATTTAAAGTTACACGATCCTCATTCCCGTCCACCACAAATGAGCGCATGGCACATGCTTGGGGCACAGATTTATGGGTGATTTATCAACGTCATTACATTATCTTAAGTGGCTGATGAGCTGTAGGAAGTGGTCATTACGTCTTTGCAGGGAGGGTTACGGTGAACAAGGGCACGCTGATTTACTTAGACTAAGAGAGTCTCTCAAGAGATAAAACTGATAAAGTGGCCCGCTGGGGACTGAAATGTTGACAAATTCAGACCTGACTTAACTGCTTGTTTAGCTTGCCTCACAATCTGTGACTCACAGACAACTGTCCAATTTTAAGATGTAATGTCATAGAAATATTACGTTACACATTCAAATGACGAATGTCTGATTCATGGACCAAACATTCTTTTGGCTTGGATCTTTTCAATGAATCACCTAAACCTTTCTGGACGATCATTTACTTCAACTGTTCAACTGTGATCTCAATGATCCGGTTGGAGTATTTAAAGGAATAGTTAACCCAAAGATTAAAAAAAATAGCTGAATATGTACTCACACTCAGGCCATCAAAGATGTAGATGAGGTTGTTTCTTCATCCGAACAAATTTGGAGAAATTTAGTGTTACATCAGGAGAGAAATATGCACAGATCTAGCACAGTTTACAAGCAAAACAGTCCAAAACAGTTTTAAACAAATATGTGGGTGGATTTTGATGTGAGAAGACAACAGGGGATGGACTTTTTCACTGGAGGAAGACTTCTTATGGATAATGGACTCTATTTTGGCCAGAAGCGACAGTTTAATGTTAAAATGCATTAATGATGGATTTGTTTCCTACGAACATGCAGCTTTTTGCTTCACAACATGTTAATTGATGGATTGGAGTCGTGTGGATTATTGTGGATTACTGTGATGTTTTTATCAGCTGTTTGGACTCTCATTCTGACGGCACCCATTCACTGTAGAGGATCCATTGGTGAGCAAGTGATGTAATGCTAAATTTCTCCAAATCTGTTTCCACAAAAAAACAAACTCATATTGGATGGCCTGAGGGTGAGTAAATTGTCAGCAAATTTTCATTTTTGGGTGAACTATGCCTTTAACAGTCCACTGTTTCGATCCCAAAGCTATTGATTGACATCAGAAGTCACATACAACTGCTTATATTATACTTTTAAGGTGCTTTTGTGTCTTTTTTGAAGCATGAATACTCCAGGGCCCTTTCATTGTAACTACATGAAAAGAGCGCCCATAAATTTCTTCAAAAATGTTGCACCAAAAGAAGAAAGCCATACAGGTTTGAGACGTCAAGTCATTTTTGTATGAACTATTCCTTTAAGACAACGTTGAACTAAGAAAACCCCACCAGGAATATAACCCTATTCAACTGCCCTAGAACACCATGTTTCTTGTTTTCTTCCTCTTCCTCCTCCTCTTTCTTCTTGTCCTTTATTAGGCACAATAAAGGAGGGAAGGTGAGAGAAAGAACGAAGACGGAGATGAGAAGAAGGGGCCAAAGCCCTTTAGTGGTCTGAAACCCACGCATGCTCAGCAATCCCAAACCCTGCGTTTAGCAGCTGCAGCTGTGAAACCTTTCTTTCTCTTCCTCTTTCTCCTCTCTGGCTGGCTCTCTTTCTTTTCCCAGACCTGAATAGCGTTGCGCTGAATAGACTGGGCCAGGTCGGCTGAATAGTCACACCGGAGGGAGGGGTGGGAGTGGAGCCCCAATGAACCGGAACCCCTACAGAGAGCTCCGCTCCTGGCGACGGCTATGATAGGGAGGAGGGGGGAGCTGCGTTTAATCGCTCATAATAGAAATTAGCATGGTGTAATGAACCCGTTTCAAAAGTCCATTATTTGCACAGTTCAAAGAGAGGGGTGACTTTGTAGTTGGAATCCGTCAGTCCAAGCCAAATATCAAAAGGAAAGCATTTGTCAAAACTTCGTACGACTTTGTCAAAGCAAACAGCAAATTTTCTGTTTCTTTTTGCACAGGAAAGAACTTGTGCATGAATCTTGTTCGCAATCCAGTTTTTTAAGTTCTGTGTACACAAGCAAAGTGTCACCCGGTTACACTGACTAAGGCATGTACGCTAATCGCTCTGGCATGTACGTTCAACATGATTTTACATATTTATTTAACAATCAATCATGTTGCACAAAGCATATTTCATATTTGAGCTGTTAGTTTTTTTGTCTCTCATTCAAGCTGAACTGTCATGACGCCACATGTGCGCAAAGAAATTAGTTTTGTTATGCATGATTCTTTTAACCTTTTGACCAGTTTACACCAGGTATTCAGATCACAAGTTGTCAGCCGAGACACATTGCTGTTTACGCTTGGTTTTTACATGCGATGCAGACCCCTTTAAAAAACAGAAATAAAATGAAATCTAAAATACAGTGAATAAATATAAAGCATATATACACAATATAGCATATGAATTAATTCACACACAAAAAAAATTCAACCACATTATATTATCATGAAAATATAAAATTATTAAAATGTAATAACTAAATAAATAAGCAAATAATAGTAATCTTTACAATGGCTCAGTCATTCTTTTTAATTGAAAAGATCTCTATGCAGGAGTGAAAGTTATTTCCCAGAGTGCACTGCCCGTCCGATTGCTTGACCCCTCCACCTCATAATCACCCACCTCTGACAAGACAACAAGTTTGTCCCTCCCTTTTCCACCACGCTGATCTGAGACCTGTTACCCTGATGACACCAGCGCTCTGGTAAAACACTCTCAATAATGGTGATTTTGCCATTGATTGCTGCAGCTGCACAGCTTATGGCCATCTACCCCTGGGGCCCCTGTTATAGATAATGGGATAATGGTTGCCACCTTCTGAACACTTGTGGCTCACAGCACTGGGAGATACTGCACGGATCAGTACAACATTCACAGAAAATTGGTGAAGAATACGTGTATGTGTGTTTGGCAGCCTTATTCTCGGAATGCACATGCATTTACAATTATGTTTTTACGAAGAAGTTTTCTTATAGTCTATATTGGATTTTTTCATACATAAATTATCAGATATATAATGAAAATGTAAATTCAAAAACTAAAACAAATAATGCTTATTTTATATAATAGAAACATAAAGGAAATTTTATAAATATTTTTTTAATTCAGTAATAATTCATAACATTCTAAATGTCTGTCACATTTGATCAATTTAATGAATCATTGCTAAATAAAAGTATTAATTTCTTCTTTCTAAAAAAAATCTTGATTACTCTAAACATTTGAATGAGAGTATATCATACTTTCTACAAAAAAATTAAACAGCAAATACTGTTTTCAACGTAGATAATAACAAGAAATGTTTTTGAGCAGCAAATCAGCATATTAGAATGATTTCTGCAGAATCATGTGACAATGAAGACTGGAGTAATGATGCTGAAAATTCAGCCTTGCTATCACAGGAATAAATTACATTTTAAAATACATTCAAATAGAAGACAGTTCTTTTAAATTGTACAAATTTTTCACAATATTAATTTTTTACTGCATGAAATAATATCAACTTATAAAATACACACATTTATATATAATAATATTAAATGTGTTCATTTACTGAAATACTGCACTGTGGGAAACCAATCACAGCTAATTAATTTATAACAATGTCAAAGAATATGACAAAAAAAAAACAATTTCCAAGAATTGGATGAATAGCTTTAGTCTTTCTTCATCCAGCCTTGCTCAGGTATGCATCTCAATTTGAGCTCAAACACAAGAGGTTCCAGCTCTGCGAGTAAATAAGGACAGAGGCCTATACAGCGAGGCCCATTCAGTCTCCTGACATGGCTTCAGTTCTCCAGTCTTCTAGAGCATCCAGCTGTGAGCACTTGAGACAGGCCAGGGCCTCACACTGAATACTCAATGCACCAACTACCAGAGGACTTTCCAGAAACGTCCATTCCTTTGGCTGACAGCACTCTGAAAGAGCCATTATCTCCAAACCCCCAATTAGGCCGAACCGTTCCAGCCAGAATGTGAATAACCTAAATAGAAATAATCATTTTGGCTGAGGAACGCTCTAATTTGTATTGATATTTTGACACTTATATCTCAAAATAATGGAGGTTACTTGAAACGATGGGCTTTACGAGAATACAATACCGTTCGGTTTAATTTGCTGTGCCTAGAACACAAAGAACATCCAAGAAAAGACATTTTTCTTTAGAAATACTTCGGTAGGGCTCTGCCAGCAGAGTCACGAGAGGCAGTGTCGGGTTTTCACATTTTTTTATTTAGTGTTACATGAGCTAGTGTGTCTGTACATAAACAACAGACTGTCAAAGCATGCTTATGTGAAGCGTCCGGTTTTCTGGCCAAATAAAAGCTTCTGTGGATTCAGCTTCATCAAACTATTCTAACGCTAACCCTACAAAACCACAAGGCAAATTGCCCCTCGTTTAATCAGGGGAACTCTAATCCATGTTCATTCATTCATGACAGAGTAAAACAAACGCAGAAAGAGAGTCAGAGAGAGAGTGTGTGTGTGTGTGTGTGTCAAAGAAAAAGAGAAATAATTCATTCTCATCCCAAAATCAGAATACTTGCTAAGTTTGTCTAATTTTTCTAATGTTGGTCATATTTCATTCAGGGGAGACCAGTCACACTTTTTACTCCAATGATTATTCATAGAAACAGTAAAAACATAAATACATTGTTTTGACCCACAAATATCCAAATTAATGACTTTGACTGAAATAATATATGTATATGTATATATGAAGAGTTCCGATGCAAAAGCCTCTAAGTACGTCTGACGTTTTTCTTTAACATTATAATTTATAAATTTAGAAAGTATAAATTTAGATTTTTTTTTATAAATATAAAAAATTAATAATATAACACTTAATAACAAATATACAATTTAATATCTAATAATACAAATAATATATAAAATATTTTATATTTATATTGAGTGTAATATATAAATGCAAAACAGGTGTGACAACTTGTTCCAGTATCCCTAAAGTATAATAGAAGAAATAATCTCATTTTATACATTTTACATGCATTTTATATATAAAACCTTCCTTGTTAAAAAAATATATATATATATATATTAATTAAAAAATAATAATTGTTAAATATTTATGTGAACAGCTGTGAAAGTGTTATCTGAGTGAGAGAAAGCAGGGATGCCCTCTATATTTAATTTATCTGCAGATGAGCATTTTATTGAATGACTGAAAAACACGTAAAAATAACAAGAATGAAATGTCTGTAGACACTGAAATGATTTCAAAAGACATAAAACATCTAATGCTCCTCAAATTAACCCTAAAAACAAATATTGCACTATATATGAGCAATGGTGAGCTCAGTCACACACAGGAAACACAGTAATCAAGAAATAATGACTTGTCTTACATAAACTGCATTGTAATGCCAGGTTCTGTTCTTACTGATAATGATTCCAGCATGATGCATCGACCGAAGCCAAAGCTGTGCTATAGCTGATTTACAAGGGCATGCTGTCAAACAAGGAATCTGGTGAATAATGGACCTTGTTCTTACTTCCAAGACAGCGGAAACATACAGACCAATAATTCAGCAGGGGTGTGAAGCACAAGTGCGATGTGTTATCTGGAGTCTGCCTTGGGTTTTCAGGGTGGGGCAGTGGATTCGTTCAGGGTGTTCAGAAGGGGCTGAATGACAGGACCGTGACAGAGAAGATGCACTGCAGTTCTGCATGTCTAACTCCCAACAGCTGCTGGTGGAGCAGTCAAGACTGTACCTTCATCACTGTCATCTTTACCAATGTGTTGTTGTCATTAATATCACCTGTACACTGCAATATTATTCAGCATTACTGAATTCATTTGTTTGTCAACATGAGCATAAGATCAGAAAGTCACCATCACATGATAATTCATGACTGGACCACCTATATGACGCCTATAATAAATGCATTATTCCAAGTCACATGCAAAACTACAATAGTCAAGTAAATCTGTGCACATCGTGATATAATTTAGTTTAAAAGTTTATAAAATTATATATATATATATATATATATATATATATTTATATTAATCACAGAGTATACACTTTACGCCAGTTGATGGCTAGACTGAATCAATGTGTTCGAATGAATCGGTTGAGTGAGTGATCAGTGAATCACTCATATAAAACACAAGTAGTCAGTGGCCAGTGGCTACATGTGTTTAATATGAGTGATTCACTGATCACTCACTCAACCGATTCGTTCGAACACAATGATTCAGTCTGAAACCAAACAAGTCTATGTTTTGTTCGGAGACAACAGTTTTGTTTTGTCTAACAGACAGACATTACTGTTAAACTGATAGTTAACTGATCAAAAACAGACCTGGTAACTGGCAATAATTTTGTTTAAAACAATATTAACTTCGTCGAAGTATTAGCAATATTAGCTTAATCGAACTGCTGTAATGGTACTGTTGATTTGAATTTGATATTCGTAAAAAAACAGCACTCGTTTTTCTGTGATATTTCTTAATTTTTAGTGTAATATTTGCATATTTATTTGAGTAGCTTGTATATGTACTGCATAACATATTTCGACTCTGTAAAGGAGAAGATGAATGGATCTTAGGTTAGCTGGTGGTCTGAAGGTCTGTGTGACACGTGAAGGAAAGATGACATGTTCTCCTGAACTGTTTTACTCTTGAAATTCCAATAAAAAAATACAGTTTTATCTCTTAATCATGTTGTAAATTTTAAAAATTGATCTTCAAACCTTGGAACCATGTTGCATCCTATGCTAATCTTTAGTAAATCATGATACAAACTCATGACCAGTCACAGGACATTGGCTTTTAATAAACTAACTTCATCTTTTAGTATTTTCAGTAGACAGTTGCATGTCAATGTATTTTCCATTCTTGTTTCACGTGGAGACTTTATACAAATGCTAGCATGTGAAATGTCCAGGGTCACTGTTGCCTGGTGTTCTTCGCAGCTTTGTCCTTGGAGAAGGGATACAGATGGACATAAAGCTGAATTTAAAACTGCTGACTTGTGCCTGCTTGTTATTGTCATGGTTTATCTTAAAAACAGTAAAACGACAGGACAGATACGTGTTTGGGGAGTTTGTGAATGTTGCAAGTTCCTTACCTGTGCAATCAATTTTATCCATAAGTGGTTTTTATATCAGTTCTCTTGTATGAACAATAATGAGAAATCCAGATATACAGTCCTGCATACCTCAAGTGTATTTCGTTCTACCTGCCTTCCATTTTTTCATTAATTTGTATATTATATTGTGTATAAATATAATTCCTGTCTTCTTTTCATCTGCATCATTTTTATTTATTTACATTTTTAAGACTTTAGATATACAGTGGGCCCAAAAATGCATTTGGACACTAATAACATACAATTTTTATGTTTTCGACAACGGCCTGATACTTGTGGGGCCACTTTAAATCAAAAATTGCAGATGTATTCTTTATTATATACCCATACTCGAATCAAAATAGTAATATATATCAATATATATGTGATATCACTTAAATACTAACAAATACAATAAATAAATACTAGCACATGGGCAAGGGCTTGTGAAAAAAGTGTTTTACTTACTAATTGTACCAGCTGTAGATGAACACGCAAACCTTTGCACAGATGGGAAGTAAGCCATTATTATATATTACTGCTCATTTATTTTCAAACTGCAGCATTTAAATGTAATTATCTGTAATGCTCACCAAGGCAGAAAAGAGCAGACATCTGCAAACAGAGATGGAAAAACTTACATCCATGCATATCATTTAAAATAGTTCAAAAATTCACACACATTCACCTTTAAAGATCAAATTACCCTTCTTATGATAAACACTGGGAGGCAGATTTAGACTGTATTTATTTTGAACATACACAACATTCAAAGTTTTGGATTATTTAATGTTTCTGAAATAAGTCTCTTATGCTTACCAACACTGAATTTGTTTAATATTACAAAAGCAGTAATATTGTAATATATTAATACAATTAAAAATAACTGTTTTCTATTTAAATATATTTTAAAATGTAATTCATTCAAAACTATTTCAAAACTGAATTTTCAGCAGCCATTACTCCAGTTAGTGTCACATGGTTCTTCAGAAATCATTTTAATAAGCTGATTTGGTGCTCAAGAAACATTTATTATTATTATCATCACAGCTGGTATTAGCACAAATATTGTAGTAGAAACCATGAGACATTTTTTTCAGGATTCTTTGATGAATAAAAAGTTACGGCATTTATTTGAAATATTTTTTTGTAACTGTGTAAAAGTTTTGACTGTCACTTTTGATCAATTTAATGCAACCTTTATGAAAGAAAAATATAGAAAAAATGTGTAGCCAAGTTTCAAAAATATACAATGAGAAATAACCTCAAATAAAAATAGATTTACCAATGTAAGAAGCAAAAGAATGAGCTTGGAATCACTGCAGTACAGTGTGACCTGTTTTCAGAAGTTTCCAGGAAATATTGATGTGTTGGAAAGAATAGTGAATGTATTACAGAACAATTCTCCACTGCAGGTGTGCTGCTCTGTGCACCCGACAGAAATATGACACTGACAGAGAAAACAAACAAAGAAAAGAAAGGATGACAAATGTTATTTTCCTCATTCCATAGTTCTGAGCCAGGCCTCACTGGATAGACTAAAATAGTCAAATGACATGTGCGTATGTGGGCGCATTTGTGTTTTTGTGACAGGAGTGACTCATCAATAGTTGTTGTGATATGTGCGTGTTGAGTGAACATGCATTGTCAGAATGGTAGACGTCTTTTTCTTTTCATTTTTTCTTTGTTTGTTGTTTTTTCTAGATGATATGCTTTCAGAAGATTTGGTGCTCCCCACCTTCAACTGTTAAGCTTTGACAACAAAACTAATCGCCCATCATTGAGGCTGCAGTTGACCTTTGACCTCAGCTGTCAGTTGCCCCCTGGAGATGCAGTTCGACACTCTCGAGTTCAATAACACCTCCAACCAATTGGAGTATGTACCCAACATACATACACACCTGTGTGGCAGTCTTAAACAAGCACATCCAGATACATGCTAGGACATGAGTGCACAGACACAAGTTTACTTAGTTATCTAAATGGGGAAATGCCATTGACTTTATTGTTTCTAAATAAAGTAGATTATAACAAAATAAGCCTAACTCCATCCCGATAGAAAATTTTATGAATTAGTAGAAACAATGCTTAATTTATTTATGAATATTCTTTACTATTAAACCTTGTTATATTTAGCTAACTTCCAGAAATACATATATATATATATATATATATATATATATATATATATATATATATATATATATATATATATATTGTGTACTTTTTGTTTCTATTTATTTGGTCAAACATTCAGTAAAACAGTAATCTTATGAAATATCATTAGAGTATTACAATTTAAAGCAACTGTTTTCTATTTTAATGTAATTTATTCCTGTGATGGCAAAGCTGATTTTTTACCAAATGTTACTCCAGTATTTATTTATTGCTGATTTTACTTTTATTATGCTTTTAAGGTGCTTTTTTGTCATTTCTGTAGCTTAACAGACATGATACCTATGAACCGTCATTGTTATGGAAAATACCTATTTAAAATATTAATTTTTTTTTGTTCTATGTTAGAAAACCCATATGGATGAACAATGACAGAATTTTAATTTCTGGGTAAATGATTCCTTTAATACCTGATTAGAATAATGCCCTTTGTCTCTGTTCAGGTTTTAAGTTTTGATCTAAAAATGAAGGTGTAGCATAGTTAAAAGTTCATGATATCCTTTATGTTTATGTATAACATAAAACAAGGTTAGTCTGGCTTCTGTAATAATTGCCTGTTTTTGAAAATATATGAATTATTTCATGAACTGTTCCTAGGTTCAAGTTTTTTCGGAAGTTGGGAGCACATATGGCTCAAATTGATCTCTCTCTCTTTTTCCCTGTGACCCAGACCCCACTTCCTTACCGCTACCCAACGATCTGTGGAAGTGTAAACACATCCGGACTCAAGGTGCACGGTGCAATCAAACATGTGCTGTTCATCAGAGAGCCTCAAACCTACTGCCCTCTGAAGAGCGCAGCTAACACACACACTCCATGTGTGAAGCCATAACGGTAAATGCCTTCACTGCTTAAAACCGTGAAGTGCTTGTTTTTCTTTGAATACGCAGATTTGTAAGGCCTCAAATCTCAGCGTTAAGCAAATAAACATGGCGGACACATCAGAAGCTTACAGTACATTTTCATCTACCCTGTTCCCTTTACTGTAGACACCGAACACACACTCAAACTCCCTCTCTGACAGACAGTCTTTCACACACACACACACACACACACACACACACTGTAAACAAATTAACGCAATGAAAACTTCACTGCTTGGCATAAGGATACAAACACATGCAGCTAAGCATTTTTTCTTAGATAAATAAGGGGAAGTCGTGGCCTAATGGTTAGAGAGTTGGGCTTGTAACCTGAAGGTTGCCGGTTCGATTCTCACACCAGCAGGAATTGAAGGTGGGGATTGTGAATAAACAGCACTCTCTCTGCCTTCGATACCATGACGCAAGGCACCGAACCCCCAATTGCTCCCCGGGCGCTGGAGCAATGGCTGCCCACTGCTCCGGGTGTGTGTTCACGGTGTGTGTGTGTGCATGTTTGTTCACTATTCACTGCTGTGTGTGTGCACTTGGATGGGTTAAATGCAGAGCACCAATTTCGAGTATGGGTCACTGTACTTGACAATACGTCACGACTTTCACTAAATGGTGCCATGATGCTTTATTATGATTTTATATATAAGTTTAGAAGTTAACAAAGCGATTATTTATATATTTAATCCTAATAATATTACTTTACTATTAATATACAATTTAATTTAAGCAGTATCACAAATTAAGTGATTTATTATTATTATTATCATTATTAATTATAATAGTAATAATAGTAATAATAAATTATTATTCACCAATATGTTCAACAAGGCTGCATTTATCTGACCAAAGATGCAGTAAAAACAGTAATATTGTGAAATTATTATTACAATTTAAATGAACTCTTTTCTATTTTTTTTTAAATATTTTTCAAAATATAATTTATTGCTGTATTTTCAGAAGCCATTACTCCAGTCTTCAGTGTCAAATGATCTTTTTCAGAAATCATTCTAATTTGCTGATTTGGTGCTCAAGATACATGTTCTTATACTTATTTCTTATGTTGTTCCACTTAATATGTTTTTGGAACCCATGATTTAGCATTTATTTGAAACAGAAATCTTTTGTAACATTATAAATGTGTTTACTGTCACTTCTGATCAATTTAAAGCATCCAAACTAAGTAATAATAATAATAATAATAATAAAACTGTTTACTGATTCCAAACTTTTAAATAGTAGTGTAATTATTAACTACTACTACTACTTCTACTGAATCTAACTCAAAAATGCTACTAATTATATATATAATTACAACTAAATATATATTACAACTAAAATTATTCAATTATTACTAAAGTTTCAAAACAGGCTCACCTAAGGTTACTTATCAGCAGTGTTTGCCGCCCACATTGTGCACACACCCTCTGCACCTGTGTGCATGAGTAATGCGCAACTGGAAGCCAGAAAAGACATGATGCAGCAGGATGACACAGGCTCATATTGCACATACCAAGCATTAGTATGCGCACAAAATTGTGAAACTGTTTAAAGTTTTGGTACATTTCCCACTGACCTGGGAACAGTCTCTCTGTTTCCCTAATTCTAGCATACATATTGGTTCTAAATCAGTACAACCGAGAAGTTTAAGGTCTGAGGTTTAAGGGAAGCGTTGGTTAGTTCCTGCAGAAATAGGGCTGGTCAGAAAGTGTTTGAGGGTCATGGTGGTGGGTTAGTGTGTGTGTGTATTTTGAGAGTGTATTGGGAGTACACGGGATAAATAAATATTTGATGACTGTGTCACCTCTGCTCTAAGTCCTGGGCAGCACAAGCCAGATCATCATCTGACCTTCACACAGTCGGATGAATTATTCAAAATAAAATTGTCAATCATTCTGTCCATTCCATGTGGATTAGAGTACAGAGAACTGTTTGTGTGTTTTCAAAAGCATCTAAACTCAAGAATGAGCAAAAATAGGAAGACGACTCAACCGATATTCACAAAGGCATGCAAAACAGTCTGACAATAATGTAATAAACACCATAAAATCTATAATAGTGCCTCAAAAGCCATCCATTAGCATTCACATTCATTTCAATGGCTAAATTTAAATAGCTGATGTCATGAACTGTCAGGTCCGCCTGTTGAGCTGAGTTCACCTGAGAACCCAGGGGTAAACACTTATAACACCTGAACAAACAAAAGCAAATAAAGTATAACTGAACATTTGCATTGGGTATAGGCTAAGCTAGCAGGCTAATTGCCACATGGTATGCTAAGTTGGCATGCTGAGTGGTTAGCTTGCAAAACCTAATCTAATTAAAAATGTTTAATTCACATTTTATTATTAGATATTTTGTGTAAAAATGTTAAGACATTAATGGTCATAATTACTAATTTGGCACTGAACCTAGTACCGATTAATCCTTTCACATAAGTTTAAAGGTCACACTTTATTTTAAGGTCCAATTCTCACTATTAACAAACCATTAACTACGACTTTTGCCTCAATAAACTCCTAGTTTGCTGCTTATTAATAGTTAGTAAGGTAGTTGTTAAGTTTAGGTATTGGGTAGGATTAGGGATGTAGAATATGGTCATGCAGAATATGTGCTTTATAAGTACTAATAAACAGCCAATATGTTCATAATAGGCATGCTAATAAGCAGCTAGTTAATAGAGAGAATTGGTCCCTATACTAAAGTGTTACCACTTAAAAATATTCTAATGTGAGGTGACTGTTATTTTAGAATGTTTCACATTTCTATTTTCATGGCGACACTTCAGTCTTGTCATGTGACACTTTATAACTGATGTATCAGTTTTAATTATTTTTCTTTTTTCAAATATTCACAAACGTCTTAACAACATTGTAAAATATTTGATATTCAGATTCTCAATATTTGAGAGTAAATGTATATTGTGTTTTTTTAAAAAAAATTAAATGATCATGTTCGTGGTCAAGTTTGAAAGGTTATTTTATCAATTATTCTTGATTATTAAACTATAAAGTTTTTTGCTAGCACTTATACTACTGTTCAACTTTTAGATCAGTAAGATTGTAATTAATACAAATTAATATTACAAATTATTTTATCCATCAGTGACCCATTGTATTGATCAATAGTGACAGTAAAGACATTTATAATGTTACAAATTATTTCTATTTCAAATAACTGCCATTCTTTTGAACTTTCTATTTATTAAAAGAATCCTAAAAACGAGGTTTCCACAAAATATTAAAAGCAGCACAACTGTTTTCATCATTTATAAGAAATGTTTCTTAAGCACAAAATCAGCATATTAGAATGATTTCTGAAAGATCACGTTACACTGAAAACTTGAGTAAATAAAGAGACTTGTTTCAAAAATATGAAAAATGTTTACTGACCCTTTGAAACTTTTGAATGGTAGTCTGTGTAAGTCCAAAACATAAACATTATCTCTGGCTCAGTTCCAGTCAAAGCGCAAAAACAGATTTGAATTTAACAGTTTATCACGTCATGAACTGAACGCATCAAAATAACATTTCATCACACTAAGCTCCAGACCCACATATTGAACCGATTGGTAAGTTTGTTTGGGTGGACGCTTCGATTAAAGCGCTGAGCTCTTAAAGGCCTCTGTATTGATAGATTTAATGGCTCTGCTTGTTTGTGTGTGAGAGAGAGTCATAGACGAGAGACAGCAGTAAGGTGAAGTCCAGTAGTCAGCTCTTCCTGTGTCCTGTGTGAGTATTACATGGGTCCTTACAGTGGTCTGCCATAACCTTCTCACATGGAGGTGTCACATACGATACTTCCTAACGCCCAGAGCCAAACATCATCTGATCGCTCTCCCCCACCCCATCCTCCCTGTCTATGTCTATGTTCTCTCTTTGCTTTTGATGAATGATGGACCCTGCTCCCCCTCTCTCCCTTCTCCTCTTCCACCTGATTGGCATTTTTCTTATTAGAGCAGCTAGAACAAAGTATTCATTGCCAGTCAATGGTCCCAAATGGCATCAGTTTGTGTTTGCTGTTCTTTTTCATAACCATCTTGTGTAATGATACACAAAGACAAAGGCTATAATATCCCACGGTCCCATGCTTGCATTTGGGGGTTACTGAAAATAACAAAAAATGGTGTATGGAAGCAATTGAAAGGAGTCTGTTTATATATATATATAAATATATAAACACTGACTGGAATGACTGGAAGGTGAAGTTGCTGCCTATGATTTTGAACACAGCCAGAGTCTTGAACAGAGATTTAGTAATGTGTTTATTTATGGAACTGATCCGAAGTTTGTATTACATGCGCACAGTACTGTGTGTAAGTTTCTTTCTAATCTTTTAAACAGTCATTTGGTATTATTGATAAAGTAATACACAGTAATACACAGTTTTTTGGATCAGTGTTTGTTTCACTATATTTATACAATACACATTTAATGAAAAATAAAGAAAAAGAAGAAATCAATAATTGTTGTATATAATAATTAATTAATAATAACCTGTAATATTAAGGTGGCATGCAGACCAGATTTTATTTTATTTTATTTTATTTTATTTTAAGCATTAACTCTGCCATTACATTACCGTTCAGTAATTTGATGCCAGATATTTTATTTTATTTTATTTTATTTTATTTTATTTTATTTACATTAAGTTGATCAGAAGTTACAGTAAATACATTTGTTACAAAAATTATATTTCAAATAAATGCTGTTCTTTTGAGCTCATTATTATTCATTAAAAAGCAGTAAATCAGTATAATAGAATACTTTC
This sequence comes from Spinibarbus caldwelli, assembly GCA_039654775.1. Taxonomy (NCBI): domain Eukaryota; kingdom Metazoa; phylum Chordata; class Actinopteri; order Cypriniformes; family Cyprinidae; genus Spinibarbus; species Spinibarbus caldwelli. The sequence goes on from CM077255.1 coordinate 6,678,763, forward strand.
TGATGGATCATGTGACACTAAAGGCTGGAGTAATGACTGCTTAAAATGATTAAATACATTAAAATATAATCTTAAAATATATTACAATAAAAATCAGTTGTTTTAAATTGTAATAATATTTCACAATATTATTGTTTTTACTGTATTTTTGACTCGATATATCAAATACCAATGCAGCTTCGGTGAGCATAATTACAGACCCTAAACTTTTGAATGGAATTTAAATATGCAATAAATAATAGAATGCTTAAGTAATTATATTCAGTCATATATAGAAAGTTGAGTAAAACGTATTAAAAAAAATTGTGAAGCTTGATGATAGATATGCTGACTTTTGTAAAGACTTTAGTAAATGTTGTTCTACTAGTTTATTTATCATACAGTTAATACATTGGTGCATACATTGCACCAAAAAGTGCTTTTTCTCTGATCACTGTTTGGTTCATCTTCTACCAGCCTACAGGCAGAAACTTAAATCTGCTAAGCCTGTAGTAAGAACTGTAAAGAGATGGACTGTTGAAGCAGAGCGGGATTTACAGGCCTGCTTCGAACTTACTGATTGGAGTGTTTTTGAGGCTGCAGCTACTGATCTGATGAGCTCACTGACACCGTGACGTCCTGCATTAGTTTCTGTGAGGATATGTGTGTACCCACCAGGACTTATTTAACATTTAACAACGACAAACCTTGGTTCAGTACAAAATTCAAACAGAGGATGCCTACAGGAGTGGGGAGAACCTTGTACAAACAGGCCAAATACACACTGAATAGGGAGGTAAGAGTGGCAAAGAAAAACTACTCTGGAAAGCTAAAAAAAAACTGCTTTCAAGCAACGACCCTACATCAGTGTGGAAAGGCCTGAAAGCCATCACCAGCTACAAGACCCCATCCCCCAGCACTGAGCCCAATCAACAACTGGCTGAAGACCTGAACGAGTTTTACTGCAGATTTGAAAAGCAAAGGCCTGGTCTGACACCCCACACCCACTCTGACCGTCTCACAACACAGCCATCAACACTACCCCCCTCCCTCCCCCCTACTGTTTCGCAGCCTGTACTCAAGATCTGTGAAGATGATGTAAGCACAGTCTTCAGGAGACAGAAGATAAGGAAAGCCAAAGGCCCAGACAGTGTCTCTCCAGCCTGCCTCAAAGCCTGTGCTGTCCAGCTATCATCCATCTTCACATTGATCTTCAACAGATCACTGGAGCTGTGTGAAGTCCCCTCCATCATCCCTGTACCCAAGAAACCAAAAATCACAGGACTTTATGACTACAGACCTGTTGCTTTAACATCTGTGGTGATGAAGTCATTTGAGAGGCTCATGTTGGCCCACCGAAGGACATTACTGGACCCTCGCTGGACCCCCTGCAGTTTGCTTACTGAGCAAACAGGTCTGTGGATGATGCAGTCAGCATGGGATTACACTACATCCTCCAACAGCTGGACAAACCAGGGACTTATGCAAGGATCCTGTTTGTGGACTTCAGCTCCACTTTCAACACCATCATCCCGGACACCCTTCAGAATAAACTGACACAGCTCTCTGTACCCACATCCGTCTCTCAGTGGATCATCGGCTTCCTGACAGACAGGTAGCAGCTAGTGAGGCTGGGAAAATTCTCATCCAGCACCCATACGATCAGCACTGGAGCTCCTCAGGGCTGTGTTCTCTCCCCACTGCTATTCTCCCTCTACACAAATGACTGCACCTCTAAAGACCCCTCTGTCAAGCTCCTGAAGTTTGCAGACGACACCACAGTCATCGGTCTCATCCAGGATAGAGACGAGTCTGCCTACAGGCTTTCCTGTAGCTCCTGTAGCTTCCTGTAGCTTTCCTGTAGCTCCTGTAGCTTCCTGTAGCTCAAATAGTAGAGCATGGTGCTAGCAACGCCAAGGTCATGGGTTCGATTCCCAGGGAAAGCAAGAGCTGATAAAATGTAGAAACTGTAACTTGAATGCAATGTAAGTCGCTGTAACTCCTCTATAACTGTCTGGTTAGATATCAGATATAAGACTGCAGCGGACTGTTAGGACAGCAGAAAGGATCATTGATGTGCACCTGCCCAGCCTTCAGGACCTCAACTCCAGAGTGAAGAAACGGGCAGGTAACATCATCACAGACCCCTCTCACCCCGGACACAACCTGTTTGCACTTCTCCCTTCAGGCAGACGGTACAGATCTCTGTGCACTAGAATATCTAGGCATAAAAACAGTGTTTTCCCACGTCATCTCCAGCCTAAACAGCTAACACAGGAATTATTACCTGTGTTTTGTAATTCATGCCTGTAATTCATTCTCCATCTCTAATTATTTCCTCTCTCTCAAGTACTATGTAAATACATATGCATATTTTCTATACAGCTGTGTATATATAGAGTAAATAATGCACAAATTTGTACATAAATCTTCTGTTCCAGATTCATACACATTATTATTATTGTTAAGTCTTATTTAAATGTTTCTGTTCTCATGTCAGATATATATGTATATATGTATGTATGCGTGTATGTACCAAGAGCTTCTTAAAAACCACAACAAATTCCTTGTGTGTTTGCGCACACTTGGCGAATAAATCTGATTCTGATTCTGATTCTGATTCTTTTGTGTCTCTTTTTGTGTCTCTGTGTTCCCAGATCATACAGACTGTTCACAGGCCTCGTGTGTTTAAGTGTTAAAAGCGTGACAGGGCTGGAGGAGGATCATAGATGTGCCCCCCAGAGGAAAGTCAGCTTGAGGCCATTAGCCTTTATGCTTGCTAAGCTATCTTTCCTACTATCATCTGGGGAGGTAGTTTGTTTTGGCCTTTGCATTCTTCTGCTTCTCTTAAGTAGAAAGACAGCGTAGAGGGCCGCAGGTCTCGCAAAGTTTCACTCGGAAAATTGCTTTAACAGTAAAGGGAAAGTTTAAGGCTAGCTGGCTCTAAGTACAGCGCTGTAGTCTTTGTCAGGGATAAAGGACACTGTCCAAACAAGGGGGAATGAATCAAATTGTTTGTATGCTTTTGGCAGGATTTTGCCCTTTCCGATGTCTGTTAGTTATGGGACCCATCTTTGCTGTTACAGTGTGTTGCAATATTTTCCTCTAAATATTGTATATCTAGAGATGTTTTCCCTATAAGTAAGCAGACTTCACATACAAAGAACAATTGTTGAAGGAATAGTAAAGGAATGGAAAGATTAAATCTTTCAATAGTCATTTACAAAATACTGCTGTGCTATTATAATCTGATGTAATCACTGATTATAGCACTGCTACAGTACTTTTTATGTTTATCAAATTGTCTATTAAATGCCCTTAATATGAAATAAATGAAAATTTTCCCATGGATGATAATTTGTCAACATTTATGAATGTACTAAATTTATAAAAATATTAAATTACTTTTTTTTTTAAATTAAAACAATCAAATTCATATCTTGTGAGTTAGAATATAGGTGTATATTTCACTAAAACTGAACATCTGTTTATTGCTATTTTTGTGTTTTCCCTTAGTGGCAGATAGTTCTGTAGCTGAATGATGAGTTACATTTGAATGATGTAATTTACATAGAAAACAGAGACATTTTTATGGTTGTGGGGCCTCAAGGCCCTTTCACACCAAAAGTGGAATAAAAAAACAAAATGACTCACCAGATAGTCTACTGACATTAAGAGCGAAAAAAATAGTAATCATGATAAATAAATAGATTTGTTCCAGTACAATAGGAGGAATAAATCTATTTATTCCTCCTATTTCTTACATGCGTCATGGTACTCTTGGGAACGTGCGTCGAAGACTGACACGGAAGAGAAGAAATTGTTGAATAAAGTTGTTATTTTTGCGCATAAAAAGTATTCTCGTAGCTTATTAACATTACGGTTAAACCTCTGATGTCACATGGACTATTTGAACGATGTCCTTACTACCTTTCTGGGTCTTGAACATGTCAGTTGTGTTGCCGTCTATGCAGGGTCAGAAAAATTCTCGGATTTCATCAAAAATATCTTAATTTGTGTTCTCACCGAAGATGAATTAAGGTCTTGTTTGGAATGACATGAGAGTGAGTAATTAATTACAGAATTTTCATTTTTGGGTGAACTATCCCTTTAACTAATGTTAATGCTTCCATCATCTAAATTTATTGTAAAGTGTTATCAAGTAATTTGTTAATTGTATGATCGTGTACAAAGATGTAATTTAGCAGTACACAGTCTTTTAATTCATTTTAAGAAAAAAATTTGGGGTGTTAAGATTTGGGTAAATAATACCAGGGCTATTGCAAAATACACAAAAAAATTCTGTGCTGGACAACATAATTGCTTTCTTCATGTATCTGGCCCTGATTACTTTCTCCTTATTTTTCTCTGGTCTCTCTTCCAGCTGATATCACAAGCAACTGAAGGCCTGTAAAAACCAGCCTGCCCAACGGCTCATTCCCTCCCCCTCCTCTCTGATGAGAGCCTGGAAAAAAAAAAAAGCTGACTGTATTTGCCTTCTGCGTCCTGCCAAGATCCACCTCGCTCACAGGCCCTTCTGCTGTACCTTAGGGGTTTCAAATTCCTGCGAGCTGGGGATGAAACACTCATTTCACAATTAAACTGACCCATCCCTATTAGCTCAAGCCCCCCGGGGGATCACTTTCCGCAAGGTGGTGACAAATTGCTCTTTTCAACCGAAGTTTGGGACGTTATGGATGCCACATAGACTTTGTTTATCAATCTGCGCATACTAATAGAGGTCTGAATGGAGTGGGATTGAGTTGTGAATGTGGAGCCGCTAAGAGCATCTGATAGTGTTGCTTGTTTTTAATTTTTTTGTATCAGATACATTTGAGATGGCGATATCCTTTTCTAGAGCTTGTGGTTAAAATGATGACATGAAATATCCATTGTTATGTTAAAGGAATGTATGCTAAGCACTACAGATGGTGGACTTTTCCCCATATGTGCCTCGTACAAGGACTCTTAAGCCTCGCTTGGGACCTATCTGTCACTCCAACATGGCACTTTTGGTTTATCACTATGTTTTTTTCTGGTATGAAATCGGATCCAGGATTAGCTTAAACTCCAGCTAGAGCTCTTATATGCTGACAGTGTTTAAAAAGGCATTTTTGGGGAAGCCAGCTGAAGGATTGGTCTGAATGATAATCATTGGAATGAAAATTTATTTTAAAGCTTGGGTTGCTCATATAATCTCCGAGATGACTGTGTTGATATTGTTTAGCAAGATGCTTTTCATCCATGTTCAAGGATAGTCCCACTGGAGCAACCATGTGTTAAGCGTCATAGTGATGATACAGCAGGATTGTAATGTCAGTGTCAATGTAAACCTGGAGTTCCTGCGACTAATCTGTGGGTTAGTGTTATGTAACCAACACCCTGACGCTTAGGGTGGTTGGGTTTCCAGAAACATACAGATTCCCTAGTACGTTTATTCGCAAGCTGTTGATCCAGTTTGATTCAATCCAAGTGTCGATTCCAATTATTAATTTAGTTGTTTTTTATGTTAAAAATTTGTCTTTCTCAGCTGTAAAAAATGCTGTTAATTATACAGAACAGTGTTTCAGAGTGATTTGGATCACTAACAGTTGTTTTGATTGAACTTCACATAAAAAATGAACTAAATATGAACTAACAATGAGCAATATAACTTTTACAGCATTTATTTATCTTTGATGATGTTAGTTAACACAAATAATGTATTAGTAAATGTTGAAAACGTTGGAGGAGTATTTTTTGTTGTTAGTTCATGTTAACTAATGGTCAGTAAGATTTTTTTGTGTTTTTGAAAGAACTCTCTTATGCTTCCCAGAAATGCATTTATTTGATCAAAAATACAGGAAAAACAGTAATATTGTGAAATATTATTACAATTTAGAATAATTGTTTTCTATTCAAATATATTTTAAATTGTAATTTATTCATGTGATGCAAAGCTGAATTTTCAGCAGTCATTGCTCCAGTTTTCAGAGTCACATGATCCTTCAGAAATCATTGATATGCTGCTCAAGCAACATTTTTTTCTTATTATCAATGTTTAAAACAGTTGTGCTGCTTAATTTTTTGTTTTGAGGAAACCATGATATATAATTTCAGTATTTTTTAATAAATAGAAAGTTACAGCATTTATTTGAAATAAAATATGATAAATGTATTTGTAACATGATAAATACTTATCTTTACTGTCACTTTTACTTTTTTAGTGCTGTCAAACGATTAATCGCGATTAATCACATCCAAAATAAAAGTTTTTGTTTACATAATATATGTGTGTGTACTGTGTATATGTATTATGTATATATAAATACACACACATACAGTATATATTTTGAAAATATTTACATGTATATATTTATATTCATATAATTTATATTATATATAAATATATTTAATATATAAACATAACATTTTTTCTTAAATATACACATGCATGTGTGTGTTTATATATACATAATAAATATACACAGTACACACATATAATATGAAAACAAAAACTTTTATTTTGGATGCGATTAATCGTTTGACAGCACTCATTTTAATTCAGTCTCTCTCTCTCTCTCTCTCTCTCTCTCTCTCTCTCTCTCTCTCTCTCTCTCTCCCTCATCCCTATCTCCTCATACCTACCTGATTGCCTTGGGAATGGAGGATGAAGTGGGCGATTGGGCTAGCAAGGAAGACAAACAGTGTGAATACAATTGTGAAGAAAGACCAAGGAAACTGAATAAAATTGTTAGAGAGGAAGAAAAAGGGACCAGAAAAGGAGGGAAAAAAAGAATGGAAAGATTTGGCCCACATTAGCAGTGGTCTCAGACTGTGTGGGGGGGCAGATCTGGGAAACAGGAAGTGCAGCAGACACCTGTGATTCTCATTTCTGCTTCCATCAGCACAGCAAGACTGGAACAAAACCCTGAAACACATACACAGAGCGTTCGTGCATGCAGCACCTCACCTGGTCCCTGTCTGACCTGGGGGTTTGAGCCCTTGTGCCAGCTAAACCTTTACTGACCCCTTAGAGCCCACTGTACGCTCACAGACCCGCATAATCCAAACCACAGATAGAAGTCATAAATCCCCCCACCCCAGTAAAGCGTTCCCTCTACGCACAGTTGCGATGGCAACCCGTAGGTCTTTTCCAGATGTTTTGGAGGCCCTTGCTGAGCGAACTCCCTCTGTGCTGCTTTCCTGCTATGCGCTCACAAACAACTTCTGGGTTAGTGCCCCACTTAACACCCACCTGCTGCCCCCTAGAGCCACGCGCACAGACCTGGGAGAGCCATCATCACTAATTTTGAAAGTAGGTGAGGATGTGGGTTTAAGTATTGGGTTGTACGCTAAGGGAAGTTTTGAATAGCCACAGCTTGATGACAGTGAGTGGTGTACAAGGAGTTCATTGGGAGTCCGTGGTCCAGGTTTCATGAAAAAAAGATATCAAGTTACTGCTGTGCACTCATTTACACACCAGGGGAATTGTAGCCAGACTTATTTGCTCTTTAACTATTTAAGTCAGGGTTGTGCAGAATTCATAATGTAAGAATTGGCTCCCTTTTGATATCTATCTATCTATCTATCTATCTATCTATCTATCTATCTATCTATCTATCTATCTATCTATCTATCTATCTATCTATCTATCTATCTATCTGTCTGTCTGTCTGTCTGTCTGTCATCTATCTGTCTGTCTGTCTGTCTGTCTGTCATCTATCTATCTGTCTGTCTGTCTGTCTGTCTGTCATCTATCGATCCATATTTCAAGGCTTTTTAAAACTATTCAAAACTCAAATTCAGTTGAGCAACATGTTTGGGCTGAGTGATTAAAAAGTCATAAATAATTAATTCTTCATAGATCTCATACTCGATGTATGGCATAATACAATTACAACACACACAAATCTGTTAAGAAAATATGGTTTATGTGTCAATATCTGATCATATCTTATCTGATATATGTTGATCTGAAACATTATTACTTAAGAGAGGCCCTGAAGCCTCTCTAGTGTTTATCTTGTGAAGAGTAGGATAAAGGCTCACTAATCACTGACAGCAAGTGTGTGCGTTTGCTTTGTCTGATTTTCCAGTTGTATGATCATCCGTCATGGCACCTGCCAAAGTGGCGTGCGCTGGGGCCTTGACCAGACTGTTCTAGAGGAGGGCCACGTGTCCTGGCCACCCCCTGAAGGGACGATAACACCCCAGAGTGAGTGGAGCAGGGAATGGGGGCAACAGGTGTGTGTTTTTAATAGTGGCACATAGAGCGCACATTTTTCCCCATCCTCAGTGATGCTAATGATGGACGTGATTTGACATGCTGAGGGACAGGAAGACAGAAGGAATGACTGCTGGTGTTTGTAGACTGCCTGGAGAGACCCTTTATAAATAGAAACCCAACACAGTTGTTGGAGTGCAGCCTCAGAATGATCATTCTTGAAATTTAACTGCCTTGATGATTTACTTCTGTGTTTTGAATCATTATCATGTTGCATGGTCCAACAGCATTTTGGTTGCTAGCTGCCAAAATCAACAGCCAACTCTGCTATATCCAATCCACCGTATATATAGTGTACACTCTTCTTCTTTGACCTTTACTGCAAATGTATTTGTGCTGTAACTCCTCATTGTCTTGAGTGATCTACAGGACTTGTGGCAGTGTGTCACTTTCAGCAATAGTAGCTGTCTTGTATCTTGACTCTGACACTATAGTAGCTTTCATGCATCTCAGACTTCGCAGTGCTTAACTTGGTAGTACTAACCGTGGTGCTGAGTTTCCTAGTTTGTAAACTATCTGCCTGAACGTGGACTTATGGGGCCCCAGGCCTTTAGAAATCCTTGCATAACTCCAGGCTTGTAGTTTCGAGAATAGTTTTTCTGGGTGGCTTTAAATAAGCACTTGAATGAAATTGTTTCAAATCAAAATTTTGAAAGAATTGACTCTTTTCAGTCTTCCTAAATGCTTAATTGAGATCTTTTTTCAAGATTTTTATGTGAAATTTCCATAAATATTTGTTTAATAAAGTTATAACTTTGTGAAATATGCTATTAGTTCAGCCTGATCTCATTAGTAGTTCTACATGATGTTTATGCATACTTTTTGTATATTATTGGATATACAGTTTGGTAAGATTTAAAATATTAAATTAGATTGATCAAAAATACAGTAAAATCTTTTGAAATATTATTACAATTTAAAATAACTATTTCCTAGAATTTAGAGTCTAGAAATAAATGCTATAAATGCCTGTACTGTCACTTTTGAATAATTGAATGCATCCCTGCTGATTAAAAGTATTTTTTTATATCTTACAGTAATCTACACTTAAATACACAGTATCACAGTGACAATAATTTTAGTTACAAACTATTATTTAATAATTTCCAATTTTTAGAAAAAAAAACACAAAACAAAACAAAACAAAACAGAACAAAGCTGTGTCTAATGGCAAACAAAATAAATATTCAATAACTGTGTAATGATTAAATTATTACATAATTTTCATTAATTTTAACAAGTTTAGCCGTTGTATAAAGAGATGGATTCCTTAAATACAGCACCAGAAATAGTCATAGCATTGAATATATCTTGTTCAATGTTCTATGAAAATGTAAACATTTGATCTCTAAACTTGTTCATATGTCATAATGTTGTCAGTATGTTAATAATTCATGTTTGGTAACACTTTACTTAAAGCCTTTATGTATAATTCATTATAAAAGTAGTTTTAATACATTAATTATGTAATGCATCTTATAATGCATTGCACAATCTCATGAATAATTGTAACCACAGTTAATACATTATAACACTTATCAGTTGTTACACTATGCATTTTAAATTCAGTTATAATTATTTACGACAAGATATAATGTATTACAACACACATTATGAATAATTATAATGCATTATACCCTTTAATAACCCTTTATAATGCATTATGCATAAAGGGTTTAAGTAAAGTGTTACTGTATGTTTTAGTGTCTATGCAAAAGATAGGTTTACGCTTTAGTATGGATACCTACGATTACTAATGAGATAATATTGAATAGTTAAACACAACTTAGTAAGACTCAGCAAATAACAATTTTTCTCACGAACCCAGTGCTCTATCCATTGGGTCCAGGGAAAAGTGCAATCCAGGGCAGAGTGGTGTGTGAGAACCGGAGACACCTATAGCAGGGCTGACCGGTTAAAAATGCGGCCACGGGTTTTGAGGGCCAGCGGTTCCATTATCTGAACGCGAGGCTGCGGACACGGAAAGATTTTGCACCGGGCTTTTTCACCGGCTGCGGCATCTCCTAACACCTGCACCAAAGCTCTTTTGTCTCGGTACGCATATGCGCTGTGCTGGAGCTGGCCCTACATCTAGGCCAAGCTGTAAAAGAGTAGCTGGCTTTGTGTGTGCAAGTTGAAGTAATGGACCGATAAGATCTTGATGACCTCCTCTCCGTGCTCTTTTCTCCATTATTCTGGTTGTTTGTCTCTCTCTCATGTGAATAAGCGAGAACCAGTCCGATTTGGTTCCCCTGGCCTTCCGAGGACACCTGCTCTGGCAGCCCTGCCGAGGCGCCTCACCTCGACCCGGCGGCCTCCCCTTGGCCTGAACCCTTTATTGTGCAGGGACTACCTCATGGTGAGGAGGGCTGCGTGTATGTGTGTGTGTGTGTGTGTGTGCTTCCCGGGGGGGTAATCAGGTCTTCAGGCCGCCCCAACAGCAGACATCATCTCTACACTCTTTCAGCATGTGAGAAGATCCCTGTCCCTGCGCCCTGAATGAAAGGAACCCTTTCTTTTCCCACCTCAATCATCTGAAAACCCAGTCTGGTAGGTCTACAGTAACCAGATACGTCCAGAGCCTCTGTCCCCCTCCGATAGGAACTACGGGTTGTTTTTCACCCGCCCCGCTCTCTCTCTTCTAGCTCTGGCTTTTTTCCTGAAGTCTACAGAGTGGCGATCATTTGCAGTGCAGGTGTCTGATTTTCATTAAAATTGCAAATTGAAGTGGATGCCTCATCTGATAAGAAGGGACAACTGGGACTCTCTCTTTCTGTCGCTTTCTGTTTCTCTCTCCCTTTCACTCACTCTCACACTATCAGCCTGTGAGGACAAGCAGGGATGTATCTCACCGCACAACAGTGAACACTCTATCTCGACCAGAAAATGTTTAATCGCTGATTAAAGGAACAGCTCAACCATTTACTCATCTTCATGATGTTCCAAACCCATATGAGTTTCTTTCTTTTTTGGAACATAAAATGTGCAAAATATCCTGGCCGCTCTTTTTGATATAATAGCCCTATTCAGAAGGGACTCATTTTTTAAATGACGTTTGATTTAGAATTCTTATCGTCAACCCAGTTTCTGTGATTGATTATACCATTTCAGAAGGGACTAACATCTCTGTGTTTGTTACAGAGGTGAGAGTGTGTGTTTTCTAAATGTGACCAATTGCATACAAATCATATAATGTATATGCTTTTTTTTAGATTTATTTTTGGCATATTTGCCTTTTTGAGACTAGTGTTAATTTTGACAGGCATTTTTGACTTAGTCTTAGTCTTTATCTTGAGACGAAAATGCTTAATAGTCTTAGTCACGTTTTAGTCATTTTAATCTTTCATAGTTTTAGTCTAGTTTAGTCGACGAAAAGTCATTGCATTTTTGTCAACTTTTAATCATTACTTTTAGTCAAACTGCAGTTACCAACATTTATTTTAGTAGCTATTTTATATGTAGTCTTCAGACAAAAATAGTCATTAATTTTCTATCTTTAGACCAAATCAACTAAGCTTATGAGACATTTGAATCAAGGATTGAATTTGGAAAAACTGGAAGAAATGATGACAATTTAAATTTTTGGGTAGAGATACAAATTAAACTCATTTTTAAGATACAGGGAAGCACATTTTAAAAGACAAGACAGTTAACTTAGCCTATAGGATGTATTTTGAATGTCCGGTAGTCCTCAGAAAACGAAGAAGCGGCATAAATTTCGTCATAGTTTTTATCATCAGATATTAGTTTTAGCTCGTCAAGGTCTCATCTTCATTGACGAAATTAACACTGTTTGAATCAGGACAGTATCAAATCTGGCAGTAAGCAAAGTGTGAGAGAGAGGTCGAGGGGATTGGGAAAGATCCCCAATCCGGGACTCAAACTTGGGTCGCCCGAAGCACAGCCGTGCTATATTCTGAAGTGCTGCCAACAAGGCTATTGGCTCCGACATGTATGTTTTTATTAAAGTAATTTTTTATATCATTTATATTAATTGAAACCTTGGGCCAGTGCAAAGGCTCTTTTGCTATTAAAAATGTATTTTTTGTGTCTTTATTAAAGACACACTACGATGAAAAAGCAATGAAAAAGTATGGACACAGTTATTTTTGCGACTGACCTTACTGCATATGCATTTGTAGGAATTTTTGCAGAGGATGTGTGAGGAAAACATGGTTCTGGAAGATTTGAATGAGATTAAAATCACAAAATATGTATATGAAGCACAAATTTCTTCTAACATGAAAACTAGTCCTGTCCGAATAGGATTAATAAAATGGAATGTTTATGCAATATTTAATTTTTACGAAAATAAGGCTGACAGATAGTCATACAGTCTGATCAATGGGTCGTACTGTTGTGTATATTGAAATGTACGTGTATCCAAGATTTTCATTCTGGAGGAGTTGAGGGTAGTTACTGATAATCAGAGCCAATCTGCAGATTTTAGGCAGTTGGAGTTGATAGATTTCACAAAAAAATAGTGTAATATATAATGGGCGCAGATACAGATTTCTAGCTTCAGACTATGAAATCATGGAGGATATCAAACATTTTTGATATTTTGAGCCGATTTTAAATTTTGTTTTCATTTGTCATTCATCTTCTAGCAACAAGACTTCTGTATCTGCATGAGTTTGTAGTGTTCACAATGACTTGGAAGTCTGGTAGTCACTGCTTGACACATTTTATGTGTTTTTCTGTTGGAAATGGTGTTGCTAAAAGACCATTTTAGTTCAAAAATACATTACAAATACAGTTTACTTCTTTCATAAACATGCTTGTAAATTCTGAATTAAGAATTAATTTTGAGTCAAAAGGGTGATGCAACCTGCTACCATAATAAAGAGTCTCATTAAAAGAAATGAAAACCTTCCTAAGATGTTTGGCATAATCTTCTGTTTAATTAATTTTTATTATATATTATATTGTTTTTAGGGGAAAAGCCATTTTAACAACACTTCACTGCTTATAATGTTTGAAAAGTCAACATGCAGAAACATACAGAAAAAAAACAAACTAAAAAGGTCAATAAGTCTCTTAAAATATCAGATATTTTATCATACTTGACTTGATACCGGTTTCATTTTTTGGGTGCACTTTTCCTTTCACTATGACAAAAGTATACCCATTAATCTGTCTGAAAATAAAGGTGGGAGAGAATGAAGCTTATCCAATGTGAGATATTGTGTCGAAAATCTCAGCCAATGTCTTTATCAAAATGAACAAGTGATTTTCCAAAACTCTCTGGTCTAGAGTTGTCTCTCCTTCAATATGTCACACAGCTGTGTGCGTCAGACTGTCCCTTTTCAGTTTAGTTTTGCGGCTAAATGTGGCATTTAGCAGTTTGGGGACAGATTAGCAACATATAGAGAAGAAAAGGAAAGAAAGAGAGGGAATCTCACAAGCTGGAATACTGTGACTGGGAACAACAGCTGTCCGTCCCGCTCTCAGTCTGCAGTGAAATGTCACACCAAATTTCTTTGTCAAAATCTCTAAATTAGCAAAGACGCTTGCTTAGCATGGAAAGCTTCCCTGTTTGAGAACACAAAATCACAGCAGCTGTGGCTCATCTTTCTCATTTTCTCCTTCATTTGGATCTCCATGTTTGACAACGGAATGATCTGGACCGTTAAAGGCTTTAAGGCTGCAGACAAACCACTTTCATGTGAAACTGAACTCAACTCTTCCCACTACCAACACTTAGCTTAGAGTGCTATGTGTACTTAATAAACTCGCCATTTCAAGAGCGTCCATAAAAAACAATAATTGTATACTAAGATGTTTTACATTAATACTACATTGACTCTTCTCACTTAAGCCCTGATTTATGGCTTCACACAGCTGGTTTCAACCCATGTGGTCCAGTTGATCCTGACCCTTGGCCTTTATAGACATTTCCGGTTGGTTCTGGTTGGTTTAGCGCATGGATTCTGTACAGCTGGACCTGTCTGCAGAGTGCACCTGGCTAAGCAGGTCCTGACAGCCTGTGCATTCTCACGACATCATTCCACTGCAGCGCACCTGTTAGTTAGCAGGCAGCACATGTGCATTCCAGCATAACGCTGCAGTGGAATGAATCACGGACAGTGAGAATGAGCTTCACTAATGAATTTAAGTGTGAACTCATGTCAGTCTGTCATTGCATATTCAACATCCTGCTTGTTTTAACAAAAAATATAGACGTGCATGAACTAATTCTACTTTTTAGCTTATGCTACCATTTAATAATAAGACTTGACATGGTTTTGCAATAAAATATACCATTAAGTAAAAAGACATGACATTTTTTCAAGATTTAATGAGCCTTAAAAGTCATTATGGTCTTATCACCATGATATATTTTTTGTTTTTTTTTTACTGTATGTCCCAGAACATATATATGCTCAGCACAGGCCAGTTGCATAAACTGCTTAGACTTGTCTTACAAGTTGGATTTTTTTTTTATTTTTTATTAGTTAGTAGATTGGTCTAATTTGAGTCTGAAAAGGAAGACTCATTACACCTTGGCGCTAACTGCTAGTTGATCAGACTAGTTTTTAAAGGAATAGTTCACCCAAAAATGAATTTTTTGTCATCATTTACTCACCCTCATGTTGTTCCAAACCGGTATAAGTTTCTTTCTTATGTTGAACACAAAAGAAAATATTCTGAAGAATTTTGAAGAACTAAACAGTTGTTGGTCCCCATTGACTTCCATAGTAGGGAAAGAAATACAATGGAAGTCAATGGGGACCATCAACTGTTTGATTACCAGCATTCTTCAAAATATCTTCATGTTCAACATAAGAAAGAAACTTCATACAGGTTTGGAACGACATGAGGGTGAGTAAATGATGACAAAATGTTCATTTAAGGGTGAACTATCCTTTTAAGACAGTTTTAACATACAGTAGTGGCTATTTTTATGTAACTAGCCTCAGATTTTATTCCAAGTTAGAATGACAGAAGAGAGAACATACAATAATGTTATTTATTTCTCATTATTTATTATATTGTTTTCAATATTTTATTTCATCTTATTAAAATTTTCCAAACATAACTTTTACAAATTGCATATAACAAGTTTTCTGGGTTCACAGAGTTTTCCGTGTTAACCTTAACTAACCTCAAATTATCTGATATTTTTAGTAGGCTGGCCTTTACACACAGTCATGAGGGTCTGCAGGAGTCCTCTCTCTGATATAATTTCCAGTTTTATGGTTTTCTTGTCACATGACAACATAATGGCTTACTGCATTGGTGTGCTGTTTTCAAATATGAATATAAATAATATAATCAATCAATCAAACTTTATTACAGACTCAAGGTCCAAATTTAAAAAGACAACAGGGCAACATATACAACCCATAACGTCTATAACATTTTATGATGGGCAGCGACTCGTTTACATAACGCCAATTGTACTAAAAATGTAAAAGTCTTTCCTTTGTGTTCACATGGATCTGTGAAAAACTACTAAAAATGCTATATTATACATGCCAGGCCAGTAGTTGGCAATGCCACTTTGTAAAGAAAAAAATTCGTTTTCACAAATTCGCATTTTCGTAGTTTACACAGAGACATCGTTTTCAAAAACTTGTACTTTGAAATCCATTTTCAGGCCCCCAAAATGCCGTTATTGCCAAAAAGCATAAAAAGTTTTCAGTTTTTAGTTAAAAATGGTGTGATGTAAACAGCCCTTCAGCTGCAATACTGCCACCTACTGTGCTGGAGTGACAACCAAATTATTTAAATATCTTGATATTATTATTTATTTAAATTTATTAATTATTTAAATATTTTATTTCGGTTATTATCAATAGCAGTATATTTCAATTTTGAATCCAGCTCAGTGCTGTGCAGCTGCTTTGAAAGATTGATACGAATTAAACACACCAACTTTTCTGTGATGCAATTGCAAATTTTTTCTTTAGCATTTGACGCTTGTTCTCTGAGAGATTGTGAGGTTTCTGTGAATGGGTTTAAAATGAAGCTGGCTAACCGGCGTGCCATTGTCTTGTGAAGTGATGCACGCCCCGTGCACAAACATAAACACAATCTCCATCTGTTTGGTGGCTTGCTGTGGTCTGGGAAGCAGAGTGAAGCAGAAGAGTTCACACGCGGCACAAAGAGACAATAATGGGTCGCGCTGGATTGAGAAACAACGGGAGAGAGGAGAGCGAACGAGAGATAGTAGAGGCTTGTCTATCCCTGATGGGACGGAGATGTTCTCCTTAAGTGTCACCCTCTTCCCACTGTATCTAAGACAAGCAGTCAATGTGTCCATTAAGCCTGAATGAATACACACCCACAAGCACAAGATCACATTCACTGGGCCAATATTCAGTTAGTTCAATGAAGTAAATATCATGTGTTAAAATGAAACGTGCTAACAAGCAAATAAATAAATAAATTAAAAACTGATTAGGGGACTGTACACATATTTACATATTTATAACTTTTTATACATGAATAATTTAGAAAGCAAGATGGTAGCCATAAACTAGTAATGTGAAATTTTGGGTCCAAAAATCTGAAACCACAAAACTTGGGATTTAAAATAGAATTTAAACCTGGACATAAGCAAAGTTTTAGACAAATTAAAATGAATCATTATGATGTTTTTAATTTTGCTTTTTTATTTTCACTATAAAACTGGAAATAAATAAAATTAAAATTTTAAATTTTAAATTTTAAAGAAATTAAAACAAAGAAATATCATTATTTCGCACAATAAAGCTGTCAATAAACTTTTTTTAAGTTTTAAGACTTTAAATAAAGCAAAGAAACATTATGCAAAATGAATAAAAAAAATTATATTTTGAAAAAAATTTTTTTGCACTGTAAACCTGGAAATAAACAAAGTTTTAAGATTTTAAACAAATTAAAACAAAGAAACATTATGACGCAAAAAAAAAAAAATGCTAATGTTGTGCTGATAAAATATTTTAGAATTTTTAAAAAATGAAAAGTTAACTATTATTAATTTTATTAGCACTTTTAAAACAAATCTTCACCTTTTTTCCCCCCCTAACTGGGCTAATAAGAGACACTTCATTTCTCAGTTTGCAGTTTTTCGGAGTAACTGTTTACCTTAAATCAAGCTTTTGGACCAGCAGTCCTGTCAGAAGGCAAAGTTATTTTATCATCAATAATGACGGTGCCAAAACTTTCAAATACATCAAATAGAGGACTAAGTTTCTCTTTTGACTTTTCTAAACATTGTTATAAAGCTCTCACGTCTCTACCGCGATAACACAATTGGGCTACAATAGTTTTGAACATGGTTACAGTAAGAAACCTCTCATCATCATCATCATTTACCATGTAATTGATGGAAAAACAAAGAAGTTGAATTCATTCAACCACAAATTCCTGTGATGTGTTCTGGCAATCAGCTTTCTCCAAAACCCTCTGTTGGGAATTACACTTGTCTGGAATATGAGCAAACAGGTCACACTCAAAGCATTCCAAGATTCAGAACTCGGGAGAGTTTTGGAAAATGTGCAGCTGTGTCCAGACGGTCATTAGATATGGACGCCTGAAGCAATGAACAAACTTGGAAAATGAGTTTGAAAGTTAGGAACTGATATGAACTTTAGATACTTGATTTGTAAAATATGAATGTATTACAGTAACAGCAAATAAAAATGGTGTGTGAGTGTGTATGCATTATTATTTGAATAACAGCATTTGCATACAGACTTACTGCCATTGAAAAATGAATGGAAGGATGTGTGTGTGTGTGTGTGTGTGTGTGTGTGTGTGTGAGTGTGTGTGTGTGTGTGTGTGTGTGTGTGTGTGTGTGTGAGAGAGAGATATTAGAGCATCAGCATCTGGTGAAGTCCTCTCACACACCAGGTGTGGCTGTTAGCCCTCGTGCTGCATCAGCACATAGCATGGAAATATGAGAGTGTATAATATAAAACACACATACACAAGCGCGCACACACTTTGCTTAAATAGCTTTGAGGCTGCAGCATGCCCTTTAAAAACACCTGCACATGATGGATGTAGATTTGAACACACATAACCAGTGTGTCATATGCATATGGCTGGGTCGATGACATGATACATACTTTTTTGCCCGGATTTATTCATTTATTCAA
Organism: Spinibarbus caldwelli; assembly: GCA_039654775.1. NCBI lineage: Eukaryota > Metazoa > Chordata > Actinopteri > Cypriniformes > Cyprinidae > Spinibarbus > Spinibarbus caldwelli. Next base: position 6,697,099 of record CM077255.1, read on the forward strand.
AATGCATTAAAAATGCAATTCATACATGCAATGAAACCTCATCTAGGATGAGCAAGTTTTTAATTTCATTTATATATTGTAGGTAAAAGTTAAAAATGTCAGGGTGATACAGCTGTCCTGATATCATAATGAAGGAAAAAAACCTCATTAAATTAATTACATTTTTGTTAAGACTTTATTTTAAGGTGTCCTTTTTACATGTTGCATGTACTTACTACTATAATAACAATACATTATGCATAATTACATGAAAGTAACCCTAAGACAAACCCTAATCCTAACCCTAACCATATAGTAAGTATATGGTTAATTAATATTACTCAGTACTTAAATGTATAATTACTCTGTAACAAGGACACCTTAAAATAAAGTGTAACCAAATTTTTGAATAGAAATAGAAAATTAGTAGTTTAACATCATCTTTTATTTGTTAGAAAAAAATGTAATTATGAATCTACTATTTTTATTTGATATTAAATAGTACTGATATTTTTACTAATATTTAATTATAAACAATCTCTTGAAATAATAGATAATTTGACCTTTTTATGACAAGGCAAGGCTGGATTCTGTTGTAAAAAAATGCTATGTGGTGATTCCCAAAAAAAACGTAATAATTCATGATGTTGATTAACAGTTTTTACCTTGAAAAGATATATTTACAACTTTTATTTTTACAAACTTTTTAAATATTCTTATTAAAAATACATGTACTAACATGTACTTAATGTGTAAGGAAAGTACTTTTTTTTTAGCTTAAAGTTACACCACATGATTTTTATAAAGTCATTAATTTACATCTTTTCTCAAAAATAGTATAAATTATTCAAAACAATATGAAACCAAAATGAATACAGGTACTATATTTCTAAGAACTTACCACATTTTTAAACTTTATTTATTTAATTAATTTATTTAACAAGTCTCTTTGTATCGTCAAAGCTCTTATATATCATTGAACCGGCTACTGAATTTATAATAACTCATTGTATTTACTTTCATAAGGCATGCTCTGCCTGAGGACTGAAAATACTTATAAGCCTCAGATCAGTAATGGGAGGAACATACTCAGGAAGGTGACTCGAGCAATAAATTGCATTTGGCTTCCACTTGTCATGGTTTTGACCATGAACGCCCCGCTGGCTGTAACCACACAGCATGCTTTCCACCACAGTCCAGTCTCTGTCATTTCATCGCCTTCACAAATAACTGGATTTGAGGTTAGAGGCATGTTTATGGTTAAGGAAGTGTTTGTGGGGAGTTTGGCCCGAGCCACTAACTGTACTTGAAATGTTCTATCACATATTTTTCGTACACATGATAGACGTCACATGCCACATAACAACATCTACATTTACACCAAGTACACACATGTCAGGACAAGTTATTGAGTGGCTACTTCTGTACATTTGGCAACTATTGTGTGGAATTTGACTTTAATATGCTTGAAGAGTCCAGCTGAGCTTTTAAGCAACATGCTATGTAGTTGATTCAGATACAACCCAGGGAGACAATAATGAGAAACAAATGTAAGAGGAAAAATTCTGTTATCATTTACTCACCCTCAAGTTATTCCAAACTATGTGACTTTCTTTTTCCCGTGAAACACAAAAGGGGATATTTTGAACAAAGTTCATGCAGGTCTTTTACATATAATGGCAGTTAATAGTAATCAAGGGCTGCCAAGCTCCAAAACTAATTATAGAAGCATCACAGAAGTAGTGCATATGACTTGTATGCTGTATTATGAGGTCAACATTACACGAGAAAAGTCTGAAATTTAAGTAATAATTGAATGGCAATTTTACAACAAAATTTAATCCAGCTTTAAAAAAAAAAGCAAATTGGTGCCAAAATGGCTGTCTTCAAATATAGGAAACCAGTTTAGTTTCCAATTTATTCCTGAAACAGTCGTTATTCAATTATAATCTTACAACAAAACTGAAGCCAGATTAAAAATGCCACACTGGTGCCAAAATGGCTTTGGTTTTCAAATATGTGGGAACCATTTAGTTTCCAATTTATTCCTGAAAATGTCTAAGTCATTATTCAATTACAATTTTAGAACAAAATTTAATCCAGATTAAGGGCCAGATTTACTAACAGTTTTACATCTTTTGGTGTTAAAATAGTACTGTCAGGATTTACTAAAGGCACACAGTGCAGAATTAGCACTGAAAAGGCTGGACACAGTTTTTTGCGCCTGACCTTATTACATATGCATTTGTAGGAGTTTCCCTTTCAGATGCAAAATTTTTGGGAGGAGTGTATTAAAATGAATCAAGCAATGCGATTTACTAATGTTTGCGCTTGTCAAATTACTGGTATTTGCGCCATTGCACAGGCTTTTCAAAAATTATTTAATGCCCCCCCAAAAAAAGCATGTCTTAAAGCAGGTGCTAATTTGCACTGCTCATGGTAGATTGCAAAAACTGTTATTTTGAAATTTAGAAGGTCTCCAGGACAGATTTGGGATTTTGGACTGAAGACACTTGTCCCAAATGTGTTGTCAGTTTTTCTCAATCCATTTTTCTCGGGTTCCTCTGACCTGGCAAAAACACCAGAAGAGGAAGTAGACAGAAAAGCCAATTTACTTTCGACTAGATTATTCATTACGCTTCTAACAAGTAATTATTCATCTTGCAGAAGTTTATATGGACATGGAAAACAAGCTCTTAGAGGGGCTGAAACTTCAGCCACATGTAGATGAGATACAAATGAGGCTGATTGACAAATGTGTAGAGAGAGTTTGCCCCCTGGTGGATAAGAATTATGTTGACATGCACTCCATTCTGCTCTGGAGGTCCAATGGGAAGACACTTAAAAACTTCCTGATTTGTAGCTTTAATCAAATCTGAAATTTTATATGATACACATTCATGGTGTTTGTGGGGCTTTTCAATAACGTGGGTAACCTGATGGACTGTCTTGTAATGATTTGTGCACATCCTGAAGTCAGACTGGAGTTTGAAATGGCTTGTTTTGAAGGAAAATCAGTTGCTTTAGACATTCTCTTGCCCTTCGCTTGAGTTCTCAGCTGCTGAAATGTGAAAGTTGTTGGTCTAACAGAATCACAGCGTAGAGCTTCAGAATGCTCACACACGTACTCAAAATCCGTTAACATACCAAAGCACTTATCTTTTTGTGTCTTTCTATAATGGTAACTGACTACATCCATATGTATGCAAAGACTTGCCAAACAAATGCAACCTTTAAAGAACTGGCCAACTCTATGAACAATTTGGAGAATAGAAATGCACTACTGTTCAAAACTTTGGGATCCATAAGATTTTTTTATTTATTTTTTTTTTTTTTGAAAGAACTCTTTTCACCAAGTCTGCATTTGTTTGATCAAAAATACAGTAAACAGTTATATTGTGAAATGTTATTACAATTTAAAATAAGTGATTTCAATTTTAATATATTTTTAAAATGTAATGGAAAAGCTGTATTTTTAGCAGACATTACTCCAGTCTTCAGTGTCACATGACCCTTCAGAAATCATCATAATATGGTGATTTAATGCTCAATTATCATTTCTTAGTATTATCAAAGTTGCTTAATATGTTTGTGGTAACCATGATACATTTTTTTCAGGATTATTTTATGAACATATAGTTCAAAAGAAAAGCATTTATTTAAAATTGACATCTTTTTAACATTATAAATGTCTTTTAACATTATAAATGTCTTTTAAACATTATAAATGTCTTTATAAACTCATGTTTGATCAATTTAATGCATCCTTGCTGAAAAAAAAAAAAAATTCTGTCATTAATTACTCACCTTCATGTCGTTCCAAACCCGTAAGACTTTCGTTCATCTTGGGAACACAAATTAAGATATTTTTGATTAAATCTGAGAGCTTTCTGACCCTCCATAGGCAGCAACATATCTACCACGTTTGAGGCCAAGAAATGGTCCATGTGACATCAGTGGTTCAACCGTAATTTTAAGAAGCAAAGAAAACAAAAATAACAATTTTATTCAATTTTTTATTTTTTATTTATTTATTTATTCATCAACAGCAGCTTGAACATTCTGCTAAACATCTCCTTTTTTTGTGTTCCACAGATGAAAGAAAATCATACTGATCTTGAAAAACATTATGGTGAGTAAATGAAGACAGGATTTTCATTTATGGATGATCTATCCTTTTAACATCAGGTGAAATCACACCAAAAACAGAATGAAAGCATCCAGCAGATGGCATTAGTGTTCCATGATTTATCTCCCTGTTTACCATAATGTGAAGTAGGGAATTATATTATGTTTTTGTTTTATTTGAGTGCAGTTCAAAGTTCTAACTTACAGCTCAGCATCTTTTCATTGGAGTTTACAATGTGATTCTCCTAGCAATTAGCTGTCAAAGGAATATGCACTTTGAATATGGTAACGTCACAATAATGTCCTTCACTACAGCGAAAGTGGCCACTTGAGATGGCACGAATGACCATTTGACAGCACTTTAACAAGCTTTATTAATCTGAGGCAGACACTTGAGCCAAAGTTGCAAACAAACTACTTAATACAAGTGATCTTGTCTAAATCAACACAGATAGCCAAGGACATCCACACTATAGGTCTCTTGTGTAATTGCGTAAAGCTATGTTTGTTGCAGAATGTGAGACCACAGCACAAAATACTTAAAATTGAAGCCTTATTAAGCTACGTGATGTGTTTGTCACATAGTGATGAGGTTATTGCTGTAGAACCAGGTGTGGCAACAGGCTGCTGTGCTGGGTGTGTGTGTGTAACATCTGTTTGGGCTGAGCTGTTTAGGCCGTTGCACTGGCAGAAGAGCTATTTGTCCATATGGAAAAAAGGATTAGATGAAAATCAACATTTTATCTCCCTGTAATAATGTTTAATTTACAGTGACACAAATTGGACTACATGCATCTGTATGAATAACTCTGGACTAAACACTTTAGTTTAACACATAGTTTGAGTTTGAATACATACACCGTGGTTTCTGTCGTTTTTTTCAGGCCTCATTCATTTTAAGAAAAGCCTCTTTAGTTACATGTATTAAATTCACCAATACTACAGACTTCCAGTCTTCTAATCCAGAAGTTTTCAACCTTTTTGACTTCAAGGCCACCCAACATAATATTCAAAATCCCCTCATATAAGCAGTAATATTTCTTCTGCTGTAATCATGACGAAGTGTCTTGTTTTCAATTTTTTTTTTATTAATAGAAACTGATAATGTAGATAAAATTATATAATATAATAGTAATATAATATTAATAGTATATATTTTAGAATCAGAATCTATTATAGAGTATATTCCAGAAGTTTCAAAAACTGTATGTTGTTCCTTGTTTTTTAATCATTTTAATTAATTTGTATTATATTAATATAAGTTAATTTAAATAATTTTGTCATCCTGCAGCTCCCCTAGTGGAAATTTGAGAGGAAAAGAAGATTGACAAAATGTGTTTTTAGGGATGTCAAAGTGTAAAGTAAAGTAAAATAAAATAAAATTGTTTAATTCAATAACTAACACTTAATTTACTGAATATTATTAGTTTAATTTTTTCATTGCTTTTAAAAAGAGTTGTTAGGAATTATGATATTAATTGAGATTAATTTCAATAAGATTAACTGCTTTATCTTATTTATTTATTTATTTTTTTAAACTATTCTATATTTATTGATTTGCGTTACTGACAATTCTAGTTCCTAGCAATTTTTTAAGATAGAAAAATCAAGTCTTATATATAGTTTTGTATAGTTTTCACACCTTATTATAGGGGTCAGAGCACCCCAAAATCTCCCCCCTATAGTTTTCAACTCAGTTCAACTCAGTAAACTTCTAAGTGCACTGATGAAGTATTTGCAGGCATATCTGGATAATTACATGCGTGTGAAATGATGCTCTGCAGCATTATTTCCTGTCACAGCGAGAGCATATGTTGTCAGTCTGACTGTTGTCTGATATTTGTCTGTTCTTCAGAAGAACTATTCCTCTTTGAGACTGATTAAGATGTTTGTCATGCTTTGGAGGGCCCTTCAGAAGAAGCGCACTCACTCGGCATTTCTCATCGACTGAGGCGTGTAGGACTCATTTGTCTGAATCACTGCTGGATATCAACCGATAGGACGTGTATCTTATGGCAGACTTAGGGTTCCCCTCCTCTCCCTTTCCCTATGACAGACGTCTTATTAATGAGTCCTTCTCAAACTCCAGACTAAAACCTGGTCCCCATCAACATCATTTTAAAGGGATAGTTCAGCCAAAAATGAACACTCTGTCATCATTTACTCACCTGTATGACTTTCTTCCTTCTGCGGAACACAAAGGAAGCTATTTTAAAGTATGTTTCTCCATATCATGAAAGTCAATGAGGTCTGAAACAACACTGAACTGAATTTTCATTTTCTGGTGAACTATCCCTTTAATCAAGGCAGTGTATTTTCCTGTGACACTCTTCAGGTTCTCTGTGCTCTGCCAGCGTGTTCTGACATTTACACAATTCCATGCTTAGCTGAGTAAATGTCATTTTGTATGGATATAAACTGTTTTTCAACATTGAATTACAGGGCACTCTGACATGTACAGTACCTGACAGGCGAACGCTTTGAGAAAAACATGTTATTCTTTCCACACGTCAACAACTGCAAACATGATGGAACTGTTTTATTAACCTTGGTATTGCTTTTGTCCCCTCAACCGATTTTTTTTACCTGTCACGCAGCTGAGATACATAGATATATCTAGTATAAATGATAGCACACGTCCAATAAAGTGTGCTTTCAGTGGAAACATAAACTCATGTTACCTGATCTGACAGGAGTAACAAATCAATGAAATTTGTCTTTGTATTGTGTTTGTAAGATAATATTATGTACATTATCATTTTTTGTGATAAAATACCCCTTTTATGCAACATATATTTGTAGCAGTATGATTTTTTTTTTTTTAGGAAACTGATACTTCTGTTTAGCAAGAACACACTAAATTGATAAAAAATGACATTTATAATGTTACAAAAGATGCTGTTCTTTTGAACTTTCTATTCATGAAAGAATCCTGAAAATATATCACGGTTTTCACAAAAATATTAAGCAGTTTTCAACAATAATAATAATAAGTAATGTTACTTGAGCATCAAATCAGCATATAAGAATGGTTTCTGAAGGATCATGTGATACTGGAGACTGGAGTAATGATGCTGAAAATTCAGCTTTGCATCACAAGAATAAATTACATTTTCAAATATATTATAATAGAAAACAGTTATTTTGAATTGCAATAATATTACACAATATTAGCATTTTTACTGTATTTTTGATCAAATAAATGCAGCCTTTTTAAAAATCAGTAAACAATCTTACCACAAAGTTTGAACAGTATTGTATATTGTAACTGTATGTTTCTATAACTGTTTTGGTGATTATTATAGTATTTTTATTTATTTATTTTTTTTACACAGCGCTTTTGAAAATCTTGATTCTGATTGGTAAGTTGTGGTATTCTGTGATGATAACAAACTGTACTATTAACTGGCATAACCATGCTAGTTTTATGTCTTTTGTATCACTCTCGTCTTTTTTTCCTCACATAATTCAAATCAGTATTTCCATATCACAAAAATAATGTCATTAGGATGATCGAAGACCCCTCTGCTTTGCTTCAAGGTCCGATTACCTGACTATCTGTTGTTTTTATTTATTTATTTTTATTTTATTTTATTTATTTTTTGCAGTAATGCATCATCCTGCTTCTTCCTAACTTATTGCTGAGTTTAGTTTGTTTTAGCTGGTTATTGACTAAACTGACAATTATTAAGTATAGACAGCTAAACAATTTCATATGGCTTATTCAATGCAGTTGCACACATTGTTTTTAAAGAAAACATAAGCATTATATCCCATATTCATTACATACCGCATCTGCATTCATGTCCTTAACCCCGCTGAGACATCAACATGACAAAAATAACACTGGCCAGAACAGAACAAATGAAAAATTTGGTTTTAGGATTGACGGAGACAGATATTGCACTGATGCAAAGGGAGAACCTGAATGGCAAGTGTACTTTAGGCAGGCGAAAGGTGTGGAAAAAAATGACATGCTCTCTTGAATAATTAAACAGCCTCTCTCTTTCAGAGATCAATCAATGACTTTACTCGACCTACAAGGTCTTTAGATCTTCCAAGTTTAAAATGAACTGTAAAATGCCTATCGCAGGCAAAGGGTGGTCTGAAAGTAAAATCACATCGCGATAAATAAAACAACTCCCTCGGTTTTCATACAAAGCAATACTGCTGTGAGACAAAGCAAGCATTCATAATAACCGGTCGGCATCAGCTAGGGAGCCGGATTAAAGGTGTGCTTATTTCCTAAAAGGATTTTGACCTCTGTGTCTCTCCGACAGGAGGAATCATTAACCACTCAAAGCGCCGGCCCCTGCTTCAGCCCCTCTGATGCAAATTTCATGTCAAAACATCAAACGCACTTCTGATCAAAGGTCATCTCCCCTTTGTGTAGGTGTTTGATAGCAAAATTTCTATTTCATCTCCAACTGTCATAGTGTGTTAGAGTGCGCGAGGAGACAAGGGAGGCTCCGTGCTCGGAGCACGTTGAGCATGAGTTGAGAGGAAAGAGAAAATGGTCTTTTTGAGCTGTTTATGAGTAGTTTTTATTTTGAAAATTGTTTGCTTTTCCAGATAACCGGTTTACCATATGAGGCCAGCAACTGAATGATAACTTATAAAGCAATATCTCTGCAATTTAAGGTGGGTAAATATGTTTTTTTTTTTTTTTTTTTGTCCTGTTGCAATATAGTCTTTGCAATAAACTCCTCATCTAGATGTCTTGGTGTCTGTGTGTGTGTGTGTGTGTGTGTGTTACAACATAACCCACAACTTAAATTGATTCTAATCTGCATATTTTCTGCCAGCATCTTTCTTTCATACTTTTTTCGCAATCCCCACCCCAACCCAACCTACAAGAATCCCATCCCAGCATTCAGCAGGTCTTCAGGAATAAGGTGGTGAAATTAAACAGGCTGCACCTTTAGAGAGCCCATTGCACGGCATTATCATTACTGCATTTTCTGCCGACCTCTTCTAGTTCCCATGCAAATGCGACACCTGCGGAGTGTGGCTGCTCAAAAGCAGGCCGGTGGAATAGATTTCACGGCTCATAATGCATAACCGAGGAATGCAGGTATTAGAATGTGACACTGCATGCAAATCGAGTGAGCACGAGCCACGTGATTAATAGTCAAAACGGCCTGGTCCATTTGCAGCTGGAAGCGTCCCTAAGGTGTTAATGTTGATATTTTGAGCCAGAACACATCCATCATTCTAACCTCACTCTCCGAGCTTGACGTATCAGTGCATGTCAATCATCGGAGAACAAGTTACCTGCCAGATACGCTAATATTGCGATAGCGCGGACGAATCACACGCTAACAGAATGAGACGTGCGTGTGTTATTTCGCACTGAAGTGTGTGAGAATAGAGACGGATCTACTGAGAGGCACTTTTTCAGACCGATAGATGGCACTGTTGCACTTCTGCTTAAATGAAATGATATTTGCATTCTTAGCGCATCCACACACATTCACTCTTTGTGAATATGAGCATAGGTGTGTATTGGTTTAACACCTCTACTTTTTTGAAGGCATCACGCTGTGGCTTTGTTCCTGAGAGCATGTGTTAGGTATTTCTGTTGCTGATTACTTGCAAAGTCCATAACGGATATGCAATTGAAATATTGCGTAAACGTACAGTCAGCGAGCGACCAAAAACGGCTCACTTACAGTACTATAGTGTAACTTTTTCTATTCACATTCCTGTTTGCAAATAGAAAAATGCTCTTTAAAACCCACTACTTGTTTTGCCTGATGTTGTTCTTCCTGTGATGAAAATAAGTGGTTCTCAAACTTTTTGGCCCCCACTGTCCAATACTTGAAGGGCCCCAATATAAAATCAGATATATCAACAGTGAGAGTGATGATATAGTTCAATTAATTAAACACAATTTATCTTATGATTCCAGAAGTTTCCAGAACTGTATATATCAATAAAAACCAATAGTTAAATAGTTAAGGGGAAAAACGAAATATGATTTCAGTTTACCTTTTAAAGTGATAGTTCACCCAAAAATGAAAATTTGATGTTTATCTGCTTACCCCCAGGGCATCCAAGATGTAGGTGACTTTGTTTCTTCAGTAGAACACAAACGAAGATTTTTAACTCAAACCGTTGCGGTCTATCAGTCATATAATGGAAGTGAATGGGAATCACGGCTTTGAGAGTCACAAAAAAACATACAGACAAAAGCAAATTAAACCCTGCGGCTCGTGACAATACATTGATGTGTAAAGACACGAAACGATCGGTCTTTGCAAGAAACTGAACAGTATTTATATATATATATATATATATATTTTTTTTACCTCCGATCCACCACCATGTCTAACTGTCCTTAACGCATTAGGATATTAAGATCATGTTCCAAGAAGATATTTTGTAAATTTCCTACCGTAAACATATCAAAATGTAATTTTTGATTAGTAATATGCATTGCTAAGGACTTAATTTGGACAACTTTGAAGGTTCCAGATATTCAAATAGTTCAAATATTGTCCTATCCTAACAAACCATACATCAATGGAAAGCTTATTTGTTCAGCTTTCAGATTCAAAAAATTGACCCCTATGACTTTGGTGGTCCAGGGTCACATATATTGATTTAAATCATTTCAGTTCATCCTCCAGCTCCCTTAGAAAAGTTTGCTGAGGCCCCCTGTTTGAGAATGTTTGATCTAAAGGAAACTGATTTATATGCCACTCAGGTTTTCTAATATGAGAATATGATGTCTGAAAGACCATCAGTGTTAGAGAAACACAAAACTCATCTCCGTAACAGATTGCCTTGTCGTAACATGTCCAAAGTGAGTCAATGGGAGATAGATAGATTCATTCCAATGGGCAATTTATTCTCTCCCGGCTGCATATTAAAGTCGAGCCTCAATGTCCATTGTTGGGCGAAAGGGATTAAGACTTTCACCACAGCACTAATACAGAGAGAGAACGAGATTAGGAAAAGTTATTCAAAAATGATCCGCAGATATTTTTTTGAAGGGCCATCAAAATGCTTGGCGCAGTCCCTCCGGTGCAGTTTAGCAGACATATTTATTTCAGTCTTTGTATTACTGCCATTAAATTTGCAATGTTTGCACGCTCATTCTCTCCCCAGGTCAGAGCCTTTGCCACACAAAGACCTGTCATTAGTATTCCTTATACGACTTTGCACCAGACAGCCAGCGCTGCTTATAAAAAGCTCCTCTTCTATCACAGAGAGACACCCCCCGTATACATAGTGATGGGCTTATTTAAGCATGAGATATAGGTGTATAAATGGAAAGAGAAAGCCGAAAACCTTTATCCAACAACACAAAACCTATCCTGACTAAATCTGTTCCATTTTTTGTTTAGCTGGGATTCAAATGGAATATGTAAAGGGAGTCAAAACATCTTCACTTTCAGAAAAGATGAATTTTCGTGCACGCGCACACTCACGCACATATGCATACACACACACGCCTGCTCATAAATACAAAACGCCGGACCCTGCTAACAGTTGTCATGTTGTCAGATGAAATGACCTTTAGCTAAATGAGTGCATGTCTCTTCACGCTACATTGAGTGGCTTTGCATCGGCAGACGGGCCTCTGTTGGACACCATCACATGCCTGATGAGATGCAGTGAATTTGAAAGAAATTAAAGGAATAGTTCATCCAAAAATGAAAATTTGCTGGAACTTTACTCACCCTCAGGCCATCCAAGATTTAGATGAGATTGTTTTTTCATCGGAATAGATATCTGCAGTGAATGGGTGCCGTCAGAATGAGAGTCCAAACAGCTGATAAAAATATCACAATAATCCACACAACTGGAGCATTCTTATGGATTCTGGACTGGTAATTTTGCCAGAAGAAGCAACAGTTTTAAGGTTAAAAAGCCTTAATGATGGATTTGTTTTTACAAACAAGCAGATTTTTGCTTCGCAAGATGTTAATTGATGGACTGGAGTCATGTGGATTGTTGTATCAGCTGTTTGAACTCTTATTCTGACGGCACCCATTCACTGCAAAGGATCCATCTTCTGTAATGCAAAATTTCTCCAAATCTGTTATGATGAAGAAACTAATCTACATCTTGGATGGCCTGAGGGTGAGAAAAGTTCGATTTTCGGGTGAATTCTTCTTTTAAGAACTGCATTAGCAGATTGGTGTTTGCTACAACAAGGGAAATCTTGTTTTTCAGCACCTGTTTTTATAGAATTACAGTTAATATATTCCAGATTTTCACCAACTAATCTGTTTATGAAATGTATGAATATTTATCTGGAATCTGAGAGAATATTAAATTTTCAAAATGTTAATGCTCTAGTAAGAACAAACAGTGACTTTCATTTTTTATTCATTTTTTTTAATCACATAGGCACTAAATGACATTTACAGTTTTGCTAAATCAAAAGATAGCATTCCTGATGAAGTTATCATGTATTTTCTGTTCCTTCTGAAGCACAAACCAAGTTCAGCTCTACTAGATTCCAATCAATTCAGCTCAGTTCGCATTAACTCCAGCAGCTAACTCAGCTTAGTGTTGTTCAATCAGCTCAATTCTGTGCAGCCTAACTACAGTTTACTGAGCTCAATTGATTTCAGCCCGAATAAACTCAATTTCTGCCTGATGCAAAATGCTCAATAAGCAGTATCCCCGGAAACCCGGATTCATTGCTTCAAAAATCCAATAACATGACACAGCATCTGTGCAGCATAATCTAAGATATTACCATGTTAATCAGGACATCCATATCGATGTAAAATTACAATATACAAGCCATTTAGTTCCACTTACATTTGCATTTGCATTGAATATATATTCTTAGAACTTTTTTTTTTTTTAATAGAAGCTTTTACCCTAAGATATCCATCTCATGACAAAATACATTACAGGAGCCTCATTTAGTTGAACTTACATTTTCTTTACCTTTTGTGACATCATGCCCCAACAGCATATTGTTACCGGGGTAAGTTGTCACAGTGGGAAAATGTAACCTACTATTAATTAATTAAAATAAATACATAAATGATCGAATAAAATAAATAAACAATAATAATAATAAAGAAAATATTCTAATTAAGAGTGTTACATGCAAAACTACTGCTAGAGAACATGTATTTGGACTTTGACTGAAATCACCAATCCCCTATGGTGTTTGCATACACTAAGAGTGTAGCAACTGTTGCATGTTAAAAATAATTGCTTTTATACATTAACTATACGCATTATTCGTACTTGACCATTTCACAAATTTAGCAGAAACCTGTGAAGAAATGCCATATTTTTCTTTGCACAATAGATGTGTTAAGTTATTGTTGAATAAAGTATTGCATTTCTTCTCATGGCAGAGACACACTGTTGCAAGGGCAGTAAAGCTACGGTGCCCTTGTTAAAGGAATGGACGCCTGAGGCTGGTTCAGATGCATCTATATCCAGGGTGTGATCTTAAGCTGGAACATTTTCATCTGACCCAGGATCAGTCCAGCCCTCTAGTAATACAGCCAAGGAATCAATCACATAGTAATGCCGACCACCCTCTCCCTCAGAGCTTTCTAAAGAACGCAGCCCTCCTTTCCCCCTCCTCTGCTCTCTAGGTCAGAGTTTGTCTATGAATTTTTCTGTCTCACTCTCCCAGAGGCAGCTGGACACTTCAAGCCGCTCGCTGAGACTGTGCTGTGACCATTTACTATGATGTGTTTTGGTCAACATAATAAGGACACTCGTGTCATATTTATGAGGTTAGCTGTGGTGCGTTCAGCTACTTCATAGCAAACATTTTTAATTTAGTGTATGATACATTGGAAATGACTTGAACCAATCTAATGTTTCACACAGTGGTCGTAAGAAAGCTGTAGTTTAGGGCCGTTATCAGGAGGAGACACCAGGAACTTGTTCCTGGCCCCTGTGTTCGAGATGTTCCCACTAAGGTCCTCTTTGGTGTTTGCTGGGTCATGAAAATTGGTCAGCCTTGTGTAAAGTAATGCAGGAATTTTAAAACTGGGGGCCACAAGGGGATGCATTGGGGTTAGTAGAAAATTGATTGTTTGAAAAAAATTGATTGCACATGAAGAAAAATTAGTATAAACTAATTAAACACTTAAATATGACATTATAACGAGAAATATATATATACAGTCAAACCAAAATTTATTCAGACACCTTCAACGTTTCTCATATTATCACAGTTTATTCGCAATAGTTTAGAAAATGGTAATAAAATATGACAAGAACTCAAGAGTTAAACTGTGTCAGAACAAATTCATCTTGATAATATCAAATAACTTTTATAGAAAGGTATGTAACAAAACACGGTCAGGTTAAAGTGTCAAATCAAAATTTTGGTCCTAAATTTTTATAAATTTTACTGGTAGTCCACTGTATGAAGAATATTTGGGTAAATATGTCACAGTTTTATATATATATATATATATATACACACAGGTATTCTTGAGCTAAAAAAAAAAAACAAGCATGCCAAGCAGTGTTGTTCTAAAGCTGTTATAATGTTTGTGTAGAAATAAAAACAAATAACTTCCATTATAGCCAAAGCTGGAGTCGCTTTCATACTTATATGGGGCTAAATTATGTAATGGAAAGGTAAATCCAGACATGTGGATTAAGAAAGGTATTGCTTTCGGTAAGAAAATCAAATGAAGCAACATATGAGAGATGGTCTATTGGATTGACTGGCATACGGTCACATTGTACGGCACGAAGATCAAGTACTAAAGTTGCATTTTCTGTCTCCAGTCCTGAACTCGAGGACTATGTGATTGCCTCTGTGTGATACATTACATTGACATGATTGCTGAATATTCTCCAGAGGAACGGGATAAAAAATGAAAAAAGGCCAGAGAAGTTTCTGCTGGGACCTCCGAATTCATGGCATGCAATTGGATTTGCTGAAGGATCTTTCTGTGTGGCTGCAGTGATATTGATGACAGCCAGAGCTTTCACACACGGTCGCTCACCGCTCGTGCTGAGGGACTTTCTCTAATCCGATTCTGCTATTAGAGCAGGAGACCTCTCAGCCGGGGGTCTGTCGCCCTCTCCCTCGCTCTCTGTTCTCAGAGCAACCGAACTGAGCTTCATGGGGCTTACTGCTGTTGAGAGGACAGACTGAACAGAGGAAGAGAGAGAGAGAGACAATTAGAAGGATGCTAAAAAAAGCATGATTGTACAAAACTGGTTCCATCAGCTTGACAGGTAAAACAAATGAGTTCCCTTACAGCAGGTTCCACTGTGCCTTATTTATTTGCATTAATAACCTGAAGGACAGATGCAGTGCGGCCACTAAACCTAATGAAGTGTTACCACAGAGAAAGAGAGATAGCAACTGTGAAGAACTATTAGTATTATAAATGAATAATGTGGCATTAGGTTACATTCCGCAAGATCGGACTACATATGTACGTGTAAGTATACATTTTCAAATTTTCTTTTAGTCTGTATATATGAAAAATATGATCACTTCATTTTAAGGTCCAATTCTCGCTATTAACAAATTATTAACTATGACTTTTGCCTCAATAAACTACTAATTTGCTGCTTATTAATAGTTAGTAAGGTAGTTGTTAAGTTTAGGTATTGGGTAGGATTATGGATGTAGAATATGGTCATGCAGAATATGTGCTTTAAAAGTACTAACAAACAGCCAATATGCTAGTAATATGCATGCTAAGCAACTAGTTAATAGTGAGAATTGGTCCCTATACATATGTGACCCTGGACCACAAAACTTGACCACAAGTGTCAATTTTTTTGAAATTGAGATTTATACATCACCTGAAAACTGAATAAATAAGCTTTCCATTGACATATGGTTTGTTAGGATAGGACAATATTTGGCCGAGATACAGCTTTTTGAAAATCTGGAATCTGAGGGTGCAATAAAATCTAAATAGAAAATTGCTTTTAAAGTTGTCCAAATGAATTTCTTAGCAATGCATTTTACTAATCAAAAATTAAGTTTTGGTATATTTACAGTAGGAAATTTACAAAATATCATCATGGAACATGATCTTTACTTAATATCCTAATGATTTTTGGCATAAAAGAAAAATCTGTAATTTTGACCCATACAATGTATTTTTGGCTATTGCTACAAATATACACCTGCTACTTAAGACTAGTTTTGTGGTCCAAGGTCACATATATACATAATGTTCTCAAAAAAAGCATTCCATCATAGACATGGCGGATAATTTTTACGAAGGCCTAGCGGCTTAATCGACAAGTTCCTCTGTTATTGTGGAACACATTAGCCTAGCACGGTATCCCCTCATCATTCAGCATTCCTCTGCAAACAAATTGAGAAATAATTGTTCAGTCGTTTGAATAAGTGGCTCCCCGGCATGTATGATAACCATTGTTAAGACACACAAAGCTCCATTTCTGTTCCAGGGAGGAAGACCGTTCTCTCTATGAGATGGATCCATGAGTGATGGACATGCTATTCGCAGATGCTCGCATATTCATTCCACGTATGGGGGTAGAGAGGCACTTTTTAAACATGAGGCAGGAAGCACGGGCAGGTATTTACTGCTGCCTCCCATCGCGTTCATATTTGCCTCATCACGGGTGGTGAGGGAAGACGCGGGAGACTGAACGGTTTCTCTGAGCATCTGCAGATGCTCTAACACGAGTCCCTGGAGGCATATAATAACCTATTACCTCCATCTCTGACTAAAACACACATTTAAACTACAATTACACCCCCTGCTTTCTCTGCCTCTTGCTTTTCATTTCATTCCCCTACAGCGTCTCCTCTGCAATTCAGTGCTGCAGCTCCAGCATCTGTGCTCCCTGTACACCTCTCTCTCTTTTTCTCTCTGTTGCTTTCCCTCTCTCTCTCTTTCATCAGATGGTGAAAGAAGTGAGATCGTCTCACAGCCTGAGAGGTGTTTAGTGGGTCAATTTATTACCTAGTGTAATTGCTCTCAGCTCACATTTCCTCCACCTTACATGCACACATATGAAGAGGTTTAGTCAAACAGAAAAAAAAAATAAATAAATAAAAATATATATATATATTTTTTTTTTTACTGTAATTTCTACACTTTTCTGTTTTCTTGGTGATTTCATGTTATTTATATTTAATTCATTACAAAGTTCTCTTGAATACTCCCCGTCATCCATGGCAGTACCGCTCATCTTTAGGCAGCACTATTTTCTTGTCTCTTGTATTATGGTGTCGATTCACTCTCTTGTTTCATATCAACACAATTGACATCATCCTGCATCTCATTTACTGAAAATTACTTCAGAGGACTTTAGTATTAATATTACTGTAAAACTGTTTCAGTCAGATATGGTAAATGAAAGTTTAACCATGCTTGCTTGAGGCGTGAGGACAAGCCTCATTAGTTTTTGTGTACATTAGAGCTTCCATATACCACAATCAACTATGGCTCATTGGAAAAACGTGCCTCTACCAACATTTTGCAAAACTCCAAAACGTATCTATCTTGTACAAGCAATTTGCTGCAGTTTTCAGCTGAAATGAACACAAGAAAATGTCAACAAATTTAATTCCTTTTCATGCAAATTATGATTACAAGGCAATACATTTTGTTGTTTGAATTACATATATTTAGATTCATATGCATGACTTTTCTGATATAGTAAACTTGCTTGGTAGCTCACCTGGTACAGCATTGTGCTTGTGATGCAGAGCCCTGTAAAACACAGTTCGACAAAAGAGCTCAACACTCTTAAAAATAAAATGCTTAAAAAGGTTCTTCAAGCAATGCCATAGAAGAACCATTTTTGGTTCTACAAAGAACCATTCAGTCAAAGGTTCTTTAAAGAACCATCTCTTTCTTACGGTTTTATAATCTGAAGAACCTTCTTTCGCCACAAAGAACCTTTTGTGAAACAGAAAGGTTCTTTAGATGTTAAAGGTTCTTTATGGAACCATTTAGACAAAAAGTTTCTTCTATGGCATCGTGAAGCACCTTTATTTTTAAGAGTGAAAGGCATGTAAAAACAAGGTAGGATTCAGTGGAGGTGGTATGTTATTTTCAAGGCGAGAAAGCATTAACATTTTAGTGCCATGCATCGGGCATTTAATTTCCGACTTGTCACGATATGTGTGTGAACCAACAATAAAATGTTGGCACAGTCACGTTTATCTGTTTCAGAGAAAATTGAACACGCATCTTAACGCCACTCACTGGACAATTCACTTTGAAACTGTCATGAATCAGACCTCCGTGGCTCTCTCCGATGGCCACCGGAGGGCACCCTCACCTGAGTACTGACTTTCCCGGACTCCAGTTCCCATACATCCCGTACCTGGACTAATCACCTGCACAGGTGTTCCCCATTAACTGCCTACTTAAGCAGCGTTCATTCTCACACTCATTGTGAAGTCTTGTTTTGCCCTGGCTGACATCTCTGAGCGTTATTTCTGTATTCTGTGATCTTCCCGTGTATGACCCTGGACTGTTTACCTCTGTGGATTCTCTGCTGCCTACCCTTGTGATATTGCTCTTTGGAACTCCGATTGTGTTGCTGCCTGCCCTGACTCCTGCCCGATATTGTTTATGTCTCTGCCTTGCCTCTGATATTCCTGACACTGTTGTTAGATCACTGCCTGTTTGACCCTGTCTAAATTTATTAAAGTGAGATTGCAAATGGATCCACATGCCTCAGACCCTTCATTACAGAAGACTTCGCCAACGAGTCTTACATCTCGTGCATGACTCCCCAAGCTCTGGTCACCCCGGAATTACAGCATCTCTCCAACTGGTATCCGAACGCTTCTGGTGGCCATCACTTCAACCGACACAATAGCATTTGTCCAGCAATGTCCAACCTGCAACATGACCAAATCATCTCACCAACGCCCTGCTGGGCTATTACAACCCCTGCCGGTTCCTCAGTGCCCATGGTCTCATATTGCCATTGACTTTTTCACTGACCTCCCCAATTCCAAGAACTATACCACCATTCTGACCGTTATTGACCGTTTCTCCAAAGCATGCCGTCTCACACCCTTGCCCAAGTTACCCACAGCTTTCGAGACTGCTGAGGTTCTATTGGATCAGGTCTTTCGCTTTTATGGACTCCCTGATGACATTGTTTCAGATCGGGGTCCGCAATTCAGGTCACGAGTCTGGAAGTCCCTCTGTCAACAACTCAACATCAACGTCAGTCTCACCTCAGGTTATCATCCACAGTCCAACGGTCAAGTGGAAAGACTCAACCAAGAAATCATCCGCTTCCTAAGATCATACTGCCATCGAAACCAGAACGATTGGAGTCGATTTCTGATGTGGGCCGAGTACGCCCAGAATTCACTCCACAAACCGTCAACCGGCTTAACCCCTTTCCAGTGCGTTCTCGGTTTTCAACCACCCCTGTTCCCCTGGTCGGGAGAACCTTCTGAACTACCCGCAGTTAACGACTGGTTAAGAAGGAGCGAGAACACGTGGAATGCTGCTCCTGTACATCTGCAACGTGCGGTATGAAGAACCAGGGAACGAGCGGACCGTCGGCGAAGGGAGGGTCCGGAATATGGCCCCGGATAATGGGTCTGGCTCTCCACCCGAGACTTAAGACTTTGGTTGCCAAGCAAGAAATTAAGTCCCAGGTACGTGGGTCCGTTCAAAATACTCAGACAAATCACCCCAGTTTCATTTCGTTTAGATCTACCTGCTGATTATCGTATCTCACCCACCTTTCATGTCTCCCTGCTCAAGCCCGCCGGTGGTCCAGAAGGAGAGAGGGTCCTAGAGGAGGTCGCAGACGAAAGTACCCCTCCCATCACTGTGGACGGCGAGGAGGCTTACCAGGTCAGAGAGATTCTGGATTCTCAACGTAGAGGACGTGTGTTGCAATATCTGGTCTATTGGGAAGGATATGGCCCAGAGGAAAGATCCTGGGTAAATGCCAATGACATCTTGGATCCCACCTTAACCACTGAATTTCACCAAGCTCACCCAGATAGACCTGCACCTCGTGCTCGTGGACGACCTCGACGTTGCACTGCCCCTCGCGTCCGGAGCCGCTCGCAGGGGAGGGGCTCTGTCATGAATCAGACCTCTGTGGCTCTCTCCGATGGCCACCGGAGTGCACTCTCACCTGAGTACTGACTTTCCCGGACTCCAGTTCCCATACATCCCGTACCTGGACTAATCACCTGCACAGGTGTTCCCCATTAACTGCCTACTTAAGCAGCGCTCATTCTCACACTCATTGCGAAGTCTTGTTTTGCCCTGGCTGACATCTCTGAGCATTATTTCTGTATTCTGTGATCTTCCCGTGTATGACCCTGGACTGTTTACCTCTGTGAATTCTCTGCTGCCTACCCTTGTGATATTGCTCTTTGGAACTCCGATTATGTTACTGCCTGCCCTGACTCCTGCCCGGTATTGTTTACGTCTCTGCCTTGCCTCTGATATTCCTGACGCTGTTGTTAGATCACTGCCTGTTTGACCCTGTCTAAGTTTATTAAAGTGAGATTGCAAATGGATCCACACGCCTCAGACCCTTCATTACAGAAACTACTGCGAAATGTGAAAGAAGCAATGTAACAATTTTTTTTTTTTTTTTTTGCAAAAATGACACAATATGCCCGTGTTTTTCATTAACCAAAAATGACAATTATACTCATGGTGACTGCAAAGTTTATAGAACTTTCAGAATCTAAAATCAAATTGGATTCATCTATTTAGGTTTCAATAAAAATCTTTAAAGATAAGCAAAACAAGAAGGTTTGTCAATAGTGTAGCCATGTATGAAGCACAGCTCACACAGAAGTTACTTTCAGAGTAAGCAGCCTTCTGTTGAACTTGTACTTGTTTTGACTGGATTTTTGAACTGGACAAGGGTGGATTATTCCTTCAAAGTAATCTATAGGTAAAATTATATAACAATTTCAACTCAAATCAATATTTTGTCCAGGTAGTTTATTTGATGAGCATCCATGGAAAATGGGTGCAGGATAATGTACAGTCAGCCATCATTATTGCAAAATTAAACCCCTTGCAGGGTGATTCAAGACCTCTGTCCTCCTAGTCCCGGTCCTGATGACATCATACCCTAATCTTAATGATGCCATAAATTGCTTTGAGATACAATGCAAAGCAAACAAGGCCATATTTGTCGTTACTGGTGTTGTCTGTTCCTAGCAGGTGTGAATGCATATCTTGAAAAATGTGACTGGCTAACAAAGCAAATGTCTTTACTGTCAAAAGCTGAAATGGAAATTCCATAAATGCCTCAAGCAATTCTAGATAAAAAGTACAACAGCTTATCAAGTAGGACTGCTATATTGGACAGGAGAGACTTTCCTGATGGAATACTACAAGGTTAAAACCTTATAGCATGATTGTAGCTTTCCGCAGTCTTGAGCATATTCTGAATTTTGCAAGGAATACAGCTTTTCAAATTTGACCTGTTCGCATTTTGAATTAGTAAATCTGCTTTGCTCTGATGTTAGTACAAAGTGTGCAGTCCCAGGGATATATGATGATATGGTGCGCTGATATCAGAAAATCTGGCACTATATATAAAGGTAGCAGGCTATAGGAATTTAAACATAAGCAAAAAGATATTACACAGCCAAGGCAACAGAAGCCTTTCATTTCAGTGCAATTTCATAGCCTTTCTAGTTGTTGTGGAGGAAAGGAATTGGAAAAAAGTGAAATCGATTGCCTGGATTGCAGTTACACCTTATTGGATCACCTTTTTGTGCAGTGTTAGACAGTGTCAAAATGGATCTCTAGTCTGTGCTAGAATTGCAGGAAGAAAAGAACACAGTTCAAGCTGTTCCAAAACATGTGCCTTTATCCTGAGATAAGGGCACACAGAGCCAAGAATCAGGAAGCATGAGAACAGAAGTGCTGTAATGGATGACTTAAACTGAATTAGTACATCTAATATATTCCAAGTCCATAGTTTTATATTAGTATGTGAAATAAATATGAATAATGTGTATTATTTTGAATAGATTATTCGTATTCAGAGTGCCTGTACTAATGGAGCAGGAACCACTATTGATTTTAGGAAATAAATTACCTTGAAAAATTGCAATGCCTGAAAAATAAAGAGATCTGTTTAATTGAAGATGAACCTTGAAACAATCCTAATGTTTCCTTGAAGTGATTGACAACAGCATGGCAGAGAGCATCTAGCAAGAGAGATTTAGGAATAAAGTTGACATGAAATGTAAATCCCCATCTATTTTCTGAATACATGTTATTCCTCTTATTGTGAGTGACTCATTCATGCACATGATTATCTTTTTTTAAGCATTTTTCTGACCTCGTAATTTTCCAGTAAAACAATAGATTTTCTTACAATTGACTGCAAGCTTACATTCAGATCTGCCTACATCCAATTAACTACAATGGACAGAACCCACTGGAAGTCCCCACTCTTCCTTTTTTTTCTTTTTCGATAATCAGTTTCACTGGGATGTACATCACAATATGGAAGAAAAGCTCTGTTGCTACTTCAGTTTCATCGACTTTAAGTAGTTGTTATTTACCAGGTCTGTGGGGTGTAGGTTTTTGAGTGAATCTCACACAACTTGTATAAAATTTCACTGAAAAATACGAGAAAAAAAAAAAAAAAAAAATCAGTTATTTTAGATGTATTTATTTATTTTTGCTTAAAAACAATAAATATCTAAAGTTTTCATTAACTGTGGTAGATCTGTTGTTTTAATTACAGTATTACAGTAATTTTATTATTCACTAATGACAATAGGAATTTAAAAAAATCTCAAAATAAAACATAAGGATGCATTATAATGTAAAATTTCTGCTAAAAACAGACTGCAAGGCTTCAATTTGGGGTTTCCCAAGTTGGGGTTTATGAGTTGATGAAAAGCTAATAAATAATTAAATCATAAAAATTTCCAATTAAAATAAATAATTTTAAAATAAAAAAAAAATCTAAATAAAACACTTACTAAAAAAATTATATTTTATTTGTTCACCTCCATGTGACCATTAACCAACATCAGCATAACACAAATCTTCCAATCTTCCAGGCTACTCTGGAATAACGATCCCAAAAACCACTGATTACTCCTAACATTTCTTTACTTTCAGGGAGTTTTTCCTGGCCGTTGTGGCATTGTGTTTGCCCACTGGGGGTCTGAGCCTGAAATTATGTAAAGCTGCTTTACAACAATTAGTATTGTTAAAAGTACTATATAAATAAATCTTAAGTGAACTGGAAAGAAAAGAAAGAGTGGGAGCTGGGTTACTTCTTTTTACCAAGCTGGTTTTTACCTTTAACCGTGGAAGTGGTAGCACTTGATGTCAACAGAGTTTCAGCTAGAACAGAAGATAAACAGATAAGTGTGAAGAAAGATAAAATTGATTTGTCACCTGTTATTATTCAGGGCTGTAACCACCATATGCATGAGGGGCACACGTCCCTTTAGTCCCTCTAATCTTACATATTTATTTACTTTCTAGCTGTTATTAATTAACTGTATACATTTAACTCCCTAAATGCTGGTTTATCTTCATATTTATCAGTTATCCATATCACAAACACATGCACGGACGTTCCTAATGGAATATAAACTCCCTTGACATTGCTTTGAACTATTTTGCAAAAACAGACGGCCTCGAAAGCCTATTGGCTGTCACGGGCGTTCGGCGACGCTGATTGGCTGCTGCCTGTTTCCGGGGCTACATTCCATTAGTGACGTTTTCCCAGTCGCCGTGCGACAGATTGGGGAGAATGGCTGCCAGTGGAGGTTAGATATTCTCTTCAAAATCCAAACTTATTTCCAAAAGTTTTCTAGTCTGTTTACGCGCTATTCATCGCTGATATGATTTAGTTTTGCCGGAATGAGATAGAGTTAGACGGTTTGTTCAAATATACGGCGAACTCAGGTGGTTGGTTGGATATAGGCAGAAAAGTACGGAGAGGTGGCGGCTAGCGCGATTAGCTCAGCGAGTGACTGTGTAAACACTCGCTTATTTGCTCGCTGGTTTATGATACAATTCATTCAACTACGTTAACCCTCGTGTAACTCTGTACTTTCGTCATATTTAATGCGTTGTCACGGTTTATTTAGTGTTATGAAAGGACTTTAGTCTGGACTTGAATGGGTCGAGACCGGACTAGCCTGATGTTGTGCTAACCGGTAAAACAGCACCTGGATTAGCACAGCTAATAAATTAAGCACTCGCTTGATTGTAGTAACTAAACACATTTTTTCGATCAGATTATGAGGAGAGTATTAAATGTCTGAGGTTGTCAAAAGAAATACTAGTTCTTTAGACCAGTGGTTCTCAACCACATTCCTGGAGGACCCCCATCACTGCACATTTTGCATGTCTCCTTAATCAAACACACCTGATTCAGGTCACCTGCTCATTAGTAGAGACTCACAGACTTGAAATGGGTGTGTCAGACAAAGGAGACATGCAAAATGTGCAGTGTTGGGGGTCCTCCAGGAATGTGGTTGAGAACCACTGTTTTAGACCATATTGCTTATTTTACTGTTCCTAACTAGTTTCATAATAATGCCATGTGGGGGCTGTGGTTGGTTAGTTGTTTAATGGATGAGATGTTTTGTCTTATTTTTTTGTTCTGAACAGTTCTGAAAGAATATTAGTTAGTAAACCTGGATGTCACTGACTTTGCACAGAGCCTGTGGGTTTGGGACATCTGTTGAATGAGCTCTTAAATATTTTTTACCCCCTTTTATTTTTTTTATTGAAATATAGTTCTAAAAAAATTAAGAGCGAATAAAATGTAATATGGTAACTGAGCAATTTTACATGTCAGTTTAAAAGCTAGAAACTAAAAGTGACTGCAAAAAAGTAATACTTGTAATTCATAATCTTTATTGTCACTGTAAAAACTGGAATCATCACAGCTGTCTAACATTTTTTTTTTTCTTGTAGACGTAGGAAAGCTGTTACAAGTACAGAATGGGACTCCAGCAAGCACAAGCTACAACGGGGTAGATGCCCTACATGCCTGTAACATCCTCCAGCAGCTTAAAGCCTTGTACGACGAAGCTCAGCTGACTGACATTGTCGTGGAAGTGGACCATGGCAAGACATTCTCTTGTCACAGAAATGTCCTCGCTGCCATCAGCCCTTACTTCAGGTAGCGCCTCCACACATCAGTGCTTTAAACCTTCAAGTATCAACCATTTTTGTAACATTTGTTGAGAAACTGTGAAGTGATAGAAGCTAAGATTGAAACACAGATCCTTCATTTATTGAAAATATAACATAGAAAGATTTAACTATTACTTTATTTACTATACACAGATATGAAAGCTTTAAACTGATGTCTTTATCAGCTTTATCAGCAAAACTTTTAAATGAGTGTTCCTGGTTCAATACAAGATAAGCTCTATTGGTAGCATTTGTCCCTCTTTTAAAAAAAAAATGTTTGCAGTAAGCCAATGTAAGTATACAGGGCAGGCAATAAACATTAAAATATGTACTCTTTCAAAAATATGGCCACTTGACAATGTGATTAAATCATGTGATTAAATCATTGTTGTTTTTGTAAAGTTAATTCCAGTCTTTCAACTTTGATGTCACGACCATGCAAACCTGTTAACTCTGGCATGGTATGCAAAATAATTAGTATTGCCATCTCAGAAAGAAAGTTACATAGCTCAAAGGCTGCACAAGTTTTCACCCCCTGGAGCATTGACCTGCTGGTTTGCATCCATATTAATTAATTGATTTTTGGTTTTAAAAAAGCTCAGATTGGAGTTGACATTTTTCTTTGGAAACTGAAAACAGACTTATTTAGACTTGAACACGCTTGAGTTCAAATTACTGGAACGGAATCGCCCATTGGAATACCACAGTTAACTAAATGCATATTGTCATAAAAATGATTGCCATATCCTTTAAATGCAGTCGACACTTTTTTGTTCACATGATAATGGTGATTGTTTTATCTTTTGTCAGATCCATGTTCACAAGTGGCCTTACAGAGAGCAGTCAGCGGGAGGTGCGGATTGTTGGCGTGGAGTCTGAGTCCATGCATTTGGTTCTGGACTATGCTTACACTTCACGTGTCACTCTCACCGAGTCTAATGTGCAGGCACTGTTCACTGCCGCCAGCATCTTCCAGATCCCAGCCCTCCAAGACCAATGTGCCCAGTTCATGATCAGCCGTTTGGACCCTCAGAACTGCATTGGGGTCTTCATGTTCGCAGATGCGTACGGCCACCAGGAGTTGCGGGAGCGCTCGCAGGATTACATCCGCAAGAAGTTCCTGTGCGTGATGGGAGAGCAGGAGTTTCTTCATCTGACCAAAGAACAGCTGGTCAGCATTCTCAACAGCGACGATTTGAACGTGGAAAAAGAGGAGCACGTGTACGAAAGCATTGTGCACTGGTTGGAGTATGACTGCTCACGTCGGGAGGCAGATTTACCTGAGGTTTTTGCCAAATGCATCCGCTTGCCCCTGCTGGACGAGGACTTTCTGAGCCGTATACCCCCAGCCTTCGCCCTGGCCTTGTCCAGGGATTCCTCGGATAAGGGTCGGCTCAGCGGCACCAATGGCTGCCCGCAGCGGCTGGGTATGACTGCATCCGAGATGGTCATCTGCTTCGATGCGGCTCACAAGCACTCAGGGAAGAAGCAGACCGTGCCTTGCCTGGACATTGTTGCCGGGAAAGTGTACAAGCTTTGCAAGCCACCCAATGACCTCAGAGAGGTTGGCATTTTGGTCTCGTCAGAGAACGACATCTTCATCGCTGGAGGCTATCGGCCGAGCAATAGTGAGGTGTGCATCGACCATCGCGCAGAGAGTGACTTCTGGCAGTACGAACATGCTGGCAACAGGTGGCTCCCGCGATCGCCCATGCTGCGGGCGCGCATCGGCTGCAGGCTAGTACACTGCTGTGGGAAACTCTATGCTCTGGGTGGTCGAGTATATGAAGGGGACGGACGAAATGCTTTGAAATCTGTGGAGTGCTACGATGCCAGAGACAACTGCTGGACAGCCGTCAGTCCCATGCCGGTGGCCATGGAGTTCCACAGCACAGTAGAGTATAAGGACCGCATCTATGTGCTGCAAGGTGAGTGGGGTTACTGCAGAGTCACCTGAAATCAGGGTCATCAAAGTGTGCAAACACATATATCTTTGTAATTCATTGGCCTGTCATGTCTTTTTGCTCTGCTTAGATAAAAAGGTCAGGTGGGTTCACCTCTCTCAGCAAAATCAGCAATAACTGAGAGCACAGAAGAGCTAGACTAGTATTTAATATTAGGGATGGACCAAAATTTCAGCCACTGAATATTTTCAACAGGCAGTGCCATAGGATTTTAAATAAAGAGTGTTTAAAGTCAATATTACAAACTGAAACATGCTTTCTCTAATTTTAAAAAATATTTCAACAGTTGTTGCCTATGTAATATCACACACACACAACATCACACATAGGGTTGGGTATCGTTTGAATTTTATCAATTCCGATTCTGCTTATCAATTCCGATTCTTATCGATTCCCAGTTTCGATTCCAATGTGGTTAAAAAAAAAAAAAAGTCAAACATTTAGATATCAAACATTTATTGTCTCTTTTTGCAAAATATTTAATTGCTGAATACCATGAACAAAAATCTGCTGGCTTGATTAAAAGCTGTTTGTGTGCAAAATAGAGCTGCACAATTCTGGATAAATTGAGACTTTTTTTTTTAATGGAGGTTGTAGTTCTCTCACAATTCTGAAGAAAAAAATATTAGACAACTAAACAAAAAAAAAAAAATGAATGAATGGAATGATTCAATGACTCACTCAAGATTTACTTGTTTCATTACTGGATGAATTAGTGCTTTTGAATGAATCTCTTGAATGAATGATTCAAAGACAACTAAATAAAACTATTAAGACATGTTTGTTAATTGAAATAAATCTGAAGTAAAATATAAATATTAGTTTATATAAACAGTTAGTTGCCAAGGCAGCAGTTCTAATTTTTGTTTAGTTTAAGTTGAAGCACTATAATCACTAGCTGGAAATCAAATAAATCTAAAAGCTAATAGTGAAATAAAAATAAACAAATTAAAATATTAATATTTAAAAAAAAAACAATCAATAAAAATTACAAAAATAAATAATTACTAAATATTTAACTAAGATTAAAATGAAAGCAAAAATCTAACAATAAAAAGGTCATTCAAAATATTAATAAAAACAAAGTTTTCATCCTTGCAAGTCCAGAATAATCAGTTTTGGACAAGTAGTTTAATTTTACTAATTTGCAATACTAATCACATATTTAGCAATTTTGGCCATCAGTTTGGATATTGATTGTTCTTTTGTTTATGACTTTTTCCCAGGAGAATACTTCTTCTGTTTTGACCCTCGCAAAGACTACTGGGGGCATTTACCGTCCATGAACGTTCCCCGCAATCAAGGCTTGGCCGCCCTGTACAAAAACTGCATCTACTACATAGCAGGCATCTGCAGGAACCACCAGCGCACGTTTACCGTTGAGGTGTACGACATTGAGCAGAACACCTGGTGCCGTAAGAGAGACCTTCCCTTCGACCAAGCGACCAGCCCCTACATCAAGGTGCTTCTGCTTCAGGGCAGCTTGCATCTGTTTGTTCGAGCTACGCAAGTCATGGTAGAAGAACACGTGTTTCGTACCAGCCGCAAGAACTCTCTCTACCAGTACGACGTTGAAGCTGACCAATGGACAAAGGTCTATGAGACGCCGGACCGCCTCTGGGACCTCGGCCGCCATTTCGAGTGTGTGGTGGCCAAACTATACCCTCAGTGTCTTCAGAAAGTGCTGTGAATGTCAAGAATGTGCTGTTTAAGACAGGTGATCAATATTTTTGGAGGGATGGTGGTACTGCTCAATACATGGTGCTGTTTGTGTCCCCAACACCAGAACTGCAGGGGAAGTCTTTAAGCATAAAGGTTTCAATCAATAAACTCGAGGGTGCTGTTTGAAAACGTAAAAAAAACGCAGTATTTTATGCACCCACACAGTCGCTTGTTATACAGTTAGAAAAGTGAATCATAAGTGCAATTATCTTTTTTTTTTTTTTTTTGCAGATGTTGAGTTGTTCTGTTCCATTATATCTAAAGTTTTTGTTGCTGTTTTGGCTTGGGTTGTTGGCATGCATCGTTGGCGAACATGAGCAGTTGATGTCCTTAAGGACAAGCAGTATGTCAACAGTTGAGTGAAAAAATAAATATATAAAGCTATAAATATTCATACGGGTATGATGAGCATTTGTGCTCACTGTTAGTGTGAATACAGAGTTTGTCATTTCTTTCAGGTTTTTAGGTGAATAAGTTGACTCTTTGTGGTTTGCTTAAGAATTTAGTTAGAGAATTTTGATTATTAATGGAAAGCAAGTTGTTTGCCAAGATGTACACGTAGGTGGCTCTATTTTGTTTCATTTTTTATAAATCTTTTTAAGTCAGCCCATGTGCTATAACATCACAGCAGTTTTTAATTTTCATTTGGACTCTGCTTTTATGATGTTTCATTGAGCCCAGCTCCCACATCCAAATCTATATCTTTGCAATTTCGCATCACCAGCCAGATCTTTAGTGAGGTTACAAGATTTTACTCAGTCTCCATATTGGAGAAGAAAAAAAGGATACCAGCTTTATGTGTAGCTGAAATCAAAAGTGGGCAAATTGTTGACGGCCAAACACAGCTCAGATCAGGAGAGAACATCGATAGGTTTGAAGAAGAGGTGGCCAAAATGTGGATGCTCACATTCCACTGTCATTTATTGACTCCTCGTATCTGAAACCTACAGGTGCAGTTCGAAGATAGATGCCTCCAAAATGCCAAAACTTGTTCAAGGAGTCTTAGCATGCACCCCATGGCAGCAGTAACAGGTGTTCTGTCATTGTTGCTTAGATAAAGTGCATTAGAATCTTAAGCGATGAATAATTCCAGAAAAATGGCCTTTGTTTTGCCATCATGGGTTGGTTAACGTTCAGTGAAATGTGTTGCTGTCCAGGGATGTTATAGTGCCTGTTCACATGAAAAGCCCAGGCATCAGTGATGGAGTGAGCAAAGCCACTATGAAGTCTTACAGTTCGGTTTGCTTCTGCACTAAGGTGCTTTGACTTTAGGAAAGGTCTGTTTTGCAAATGAATCCAGTCCTCCTATATTAGCGTTTCCATGTGCTCACAAATGAACACTTTCTTTCTTTGTTTCTTCCCATCCCCTCATCTTCCAGTCTCAAACTACGGAGAAGAATTGTTTTTGGTGCTGCTTTTTTGACAATCTTGTACAGAATATACAGTGATTTTACAGCCATTTGTCATTGCTTGACACTTCCAAAAGTTGTCAGTCTTATAAGTTATTGTCTCTCGACGTTTGTGTTGTTTTTCCAGCCTCATGTTTATTTCGTCATGCAGGTTCCTGATTTTGCACTACATTATTTCCTCCCTTGAAAGCTTCTCAGAATACAGCGCTCTGTTTTCAGACAGAGACCGAGGATGTGGTGAACGGCATCTTTAAATAGGACAGCTGATGCGCTCTCATGTCGGGCTGTTTGGCGCCTGTGAGGCCCAGCTTCATCTGGATGAGAAATTGCATTGGCTTTGGTGCAGTTGCCGCACGTTTCACATACTTACATATGCTCAGTAGCACGGGAACCAGAAATGGACACTTCTCAGGATTATTGTCGATACACAGTACTGTATTTAAATGGTTTGTTGTACGTGTAATGTACTTTACCATATGTTTGCTGTACTTGCACAGTTTTTTTGAAAGAATTTTTTGTCCTTTATTTCTAACTTGAAAAATAGATTATTATTATTTTTTTTGGTTTTCCTCCTCTCAGATGGGTGTTCTTTTTTTTTTTTTTTTTTTTTTTTTTTTTTTTTCTAATTTTAATATTTACTCCTAGGTTTGTTAGAGTTTATGATTTTGCTCTGTTTAAAAATTGTGAATCACAAAAAACGGACATTAACATAAGCATTTTTTTTTTTTGTGTGTGTGTTCTTTTGTTTCTTTGTGATTGCGTCAGTCTTAAAGAACACAAAGCATTACGGAAAATAAGTTATGGCAATGCTACTTTCCAAAACACCAGTCTGTCTAGATGTTAAATAAAAGCTTGGAAAGAATTTATAAATTATACTTTTTTTTTTGTTGGCTGTTGCAGGTGTGAATGCTCTACAGGCAATTCTTCCATTTTTCACAGCTTGCAGTTAATTTATCCACAGATGTTAAAATTGTTTTCTTTTCCTTTTGCATTATTGCTTTGCATTTTGTTCATTTTTCATGTATTTGGTTTGCTTGTATGTATGGTGTGAGAGTTTAGTAAACATTCATTGATCTCTACTGTGAAGTTCACCTTGCACATAATTTGAAAAATAAACCAATAAAAAGTAAATGAGTGGTTCTGGTATTTTTACGAGTAAAGAATTGATATAGGAAGTTGACAACTTTGTAATTTTGTACATTTGAAACATATGTAAATGAAAGTGTACATTTTTGTTAGTCCTGTAACATTGCTTTTTTACCCCACCACACAATATTCATTCACCTTTTTGTCTTTTAACTGATACTGTGTTGTTGCAAATTAATTTTCAAAAGTGCAAATATTACATGTAATCATTCAACTAATATTTTTATAAATATGTTATATAATTTTTTTTTTTTTTTTTTTGGTGTTTAGTTTAGAGTTATGTTAGAATCATTATTATACTCATACTTTTTTTTCTTTAATATTTTGAATTGTTTTTAGTTTTATTTTATTTTATTTATTTTTTTCATTTAAATGTTAAGTTTTGAAATTTTGTTGTATGCATTAGCTTTTAGTTTTGGATCTGTTTTAGTTGTTTTAATACTACAATTGATTGCTTCTGTTGTCCTCATTTGTAAGTTGCTTTGGATAAAAGTGTCTGCTAAATGACTAAATAATATGAGGTTTAAAAAAATATGGCATAATTATGAAAAATAGCAATGCCACTTTAAGTCATTTTCGGTATTGCATGTCAGCATATACACTTGTGCTCAAAATTATTCATACCCTTGATAAATATGCTCTAAGGCAGCTGTGAAAATAAATCTGTATCATTAATCCTTTTGATCTTTTTATTTAATTTTTTTTTATTTACAAAAATCTAATCTTTCATTAGAGAATAAGAATTTAAAATGGGAGAGAAATCTCATTATGAAATAAATGTTTTTCTCTAATACACATTGGCCACAATTAATTATACCCTTTTATTCAATACTTTTTGCAACCTCTTTTTGCCAAGACAACAGCTCTAAATCTTCACCTATAATACCTGATAAGTTTGGAGAACATCTGACAAGAGATCAGAGACCATTTCTTCATCCAGAATCATCCCAGACCCTTCAGATTCACAGCTCCATGTTGGTGCTTCTCTTCAATTCACCCCATTCATTTTCTATAGGGTTCAGGTCAAAGGACTGGGTTGGTCATGGCAGAAGCTTGGTTTTGTTCTCAGTGACCCATTTTTGTTGTGGTTTTGATGTTTGTTTGTGGATCATTGTCCTGTTGGAAGATCCAACCATGGCCCATTATAAGATTTTTAGCATGGACAGTAAGTTTTAATTTTTTATATGTTGGTATTTAATTGAATCCATGATGCCATGTATCTAAACAAGATATCCAGGACCTCCTGCAGAAAAATAGACCCACAACATTAAAGATACAGAAGTATATTTCATTGCACACATGGGACACTTTTTTATCCCTGTGTGCACCAAACCCATCTTGAGTGTTTGCTGCTAAAAAGCTTTTTTTTTTTTTTTAGATTCATCTGACCATAGAAGCCAGTGCTATTTGAAGTTCCACTCGTATCTGACAACTGAATATGCTGGAGTTTGTTTTTGGATGAGCGAGGAGAATTATTCTTGAAACCTTCCCGAACAGCATGTAGGGGCTGTTTGATATTCTTTAGAGGCTTTCTGACCCCAAGACTCAACTAATCTCTGCAGTTCTCCAGCTGTGATCCTTGGAGAGTCTTTGGCCACTCAAACGCTCGCCCCTCACTGTGCATTAGGACGATATAGACACATATCCTCTTAAAGGCAGATTTGTAATATTTTTAGTCGATTGGAACCTCTTAATTATTACCCTGAGGGTGGAAATGGGGATTTTTAATGCTTTAGCTCTTTTCTTACAGCCACTTTCTAAATTTGTGAAGTTCAACAATCAGAAATATATTCTTTGGTTTTACTCCTTGTGATCAACGATTAAGGGAATTTGGCCTTTGTGTTCCTCATATTTATAATCCTGTGAAACAGGAAGCCAAGGGTTGACAATTTCATGTTCCTAGTCTCCCTGGTGTGATAAAAAATGCAAATATGAATGGGAATATACTTCAGAGATATTTTAATCATAAGAATTTCTAGGGGTACCAATAATTGTGGCCATTGTTTACTAGAGAAAAATATTTATTTCCTAATGTGGTTTTCCCCCACTTTCACTTTTTTTTTTTTTTACTTCAATTAAAGGTTAGACTTTTTTAAAATTTTTGAATGAAAGATCAAATGGATAAACAATGCAGACTTATTTTCACAAACTTCTTTTATCATATTTACCAAGGGTATGACTAATTTTGAGCACGACTGTATATATAGAGCTGGGTAGATTACTTACAAATTGTAGTCCATTACTGATTTCAAATTACATGACAAAAAATGTAGTTAGTAACGTAATCCATTACATTACACATTTTAGGTAATATAATCAGACTACTTTTTGATTACTTTTAGATTACTTTTGACCTAACATGTTTATCACATTGATTTAAATAGGATAATCTTGTACCATATTGATATAAAAATACAAATAGTAAGAAAATATATTCCATTCATTGTAATTAACAATGTAATAAACAAGTGCATTAAACATTATATTACATCGAGATTTCCTGAACTGGGGTTTGTAAAGGAACTGCAGGAGGTTTGTGAGTTTAATGAAAAGCTAATATTTAATTAAATCATAAAAAGCTAAAATAAATAAATTATAATAAAATACTAATTTTTTTTTAAATATTTTATATTTTATATTTATATTTTATGTTTGAATGTGTGTGTGTGTGTGTGTGTGTGTGTGTGTATAATATTTATTGCTATTGGGTGAATAATGTGTAATGCAATCAATAAAAAAGTAACTGTAGTCTGATTATGAGCATTTTAAAAAGTAATTTAATGAAGTACTTAATTCTTAAAAAAAATCTGATTTAAGTAATCTAGATTACATGTAATTAGTTTCTACCAAGCCACTGAAATTAATTTATATCTCATCTCCAACTTCTTGCACTTTTACAATGATGTATGAAATATTTGATCTTACACAGGTACTTCTTTTTTATTATTATGTATGGCCCTGCTTGCATGTCCTGGCTGATGAACAGCCTTATTTTTTGGGTACTACTAGCAAAGTCATTGTATTGTTTCAGCAAACACTAAGTGCAGTGTTACATTCATATGTAGAAAGAAGCTATGAATGTAAAGTAAGGAGAATGCTTTACTATATTTGTATTGATCTAGGCAGCTAGTTTTCGTTTAATATAAAATCACAAATAGGGGAAAGAAAATACAAACCCAGACTTCATTCAATGCTCCTTTCAGTTCTTTGCACCTATCAATTTTTAAGGAATGGCTGTTTTCACTGCTTCTGTGTCTATGAAGTGGTTATGTCTCATAAATCAGCCTGAGCTTACCATCATATCGATCCTGACTGGAGTCTCTGCTTTCATCTCACTTGACTTCACTTGAATTGACCATCTACTTTAAAGAGTTTCTCCCTCATGCTGGGGTATGCGCTATTTAATTATTCAACAGAAACCTATTTATCATCAAATTAGGAGGAGATCTGAATATTCATTTGCTCCAAAATTGTGACAAATGAGAAAATTAACTTGTCAACTTACCTAACAGACAAATCTAATATACCATATAAACGGGTTCCTAAGTGTCTATAATGGCAGGCAGGAAGAACATATAAATAAAAGACAGAGAGCGAGAGAAGGGAGAAAACGAGTGCGAGCCCAGTGGTCCCATGTGTAATAGCAAAGGCAGAGGGCTTCATCATACTGCCCTTGGCTTCACTTTCCCCAATGTCACCCAATATGCAGTGGAAGAAGGACAGCAGGAATACATCAGACACGCTTCCACTGCTTCTCTACCATACACACAAAACAAATGCTCCCAGCTGGAGCTCCATCATAAGCTCACCTGAGCAGCTTTGACTTTGGCAGTCGGGCTGTTGGAAGTGTAATGGAAGAGAGAGACCCCTGATGCCGCCGGAGAGCCCACCTCACTGAAATGAGACAAATGCACAATTGCTATTTCTTTTGTTTAGAAAGCAATGACATAAAAAACTAAATCCATTACGATGGAGACAATCAGAATGCAAGGAAAGCATGAATGCCTGCAGCTCGTGTGAAATGAAGGACTTTTATGCTTGTATTTTTCATCCACGTTTTTTCCTTCGAGCCGTTCCTGTAAGGAACTTATTCATGTCTGGTGCTTATTCATGAGGACGTGAGGTTTCCTGTGTAATTTATAACCTAAACACAATCGCAGAAGCTTTTCAAGGTTGCAAGCATTTGCAATGAAGGATAATCGCGCCGTTGTCAGCTGGTAACTGTAATCTTTGAAAATGGTCTCGCAAATGTGTAATCTTCCTTATGTTTATAAGAGATGCTGAATTATGAGAGGTTGTATATTTTGTAAGCCTGGAAAGACGCGCATGTAGTAATCACTTTTGTGTGGAAGCGTCTTTTGATTGATGTTTTCTATTGTTCCTTCACTGTGACATTGTAAGGTGGATGAAATATGATTAATTTTCTGTCCTAGGGTTGAAACAATAATACAAAACCTTTTGATTACTGAATCGGTTTTTATTTATTTTTTTAAAGTCTACAATAAATGTGTTTTCCAACTAATTTCCAAAACTCTCTTCACAATGCTTTAAAAAGATCAGTCATATGAATTTACTCTTAACAACTGTTTCGTAGAAGACATCCTGCAATTGCAAAGGCCTGAGGTGACCTTAACATAAAGACTTCATGATTACACAGGAAAAGTAAATTACTCGTGGTCATATAGGCAGAATATTAATAATGCTATTAATTCTATCATCATCCAAATTTCCAAATTCTTCAAAAATTGTAATTATATATATATATATATATGTGTGTGTGTGTGTGTGTGTGTGTGTGTGTTAGGGCTGTGAAAATCAACGTGTGAATTGTGCGGTTATTTTTTTAACGCATTAAGTATATTTAATATATAAACACTATCAAGCACGATAAGACGCAAAAGATAAGTTAATTCGGTACTGGCGCACTGTGAAGCAGCTCTCTGTGAACACAGGCCAGTAGAGTTTCTTCGAGGACAAAAACACACAAAATTATGTCAAAATGCCCGATTTTGGTGAGTGACCTCATAAAAACAGTCTTAAATGAGTAAAATGTCCTAAAAGACTGTAAAGAGTTGGAAGAAAATCGGATGTGTGTCAGATCTGCGTCATGTGCATCAGGTTTAAAGAGACGGCACTGCTTTTAAAGTGAAACCTGCTGCAGCCTGTCATTGATGTAAAACAAAGAACAAAAGACAAAGCGAGATCACTCACTGCTCTTCGCTGATTAACTGTTGTAGCTTGAATAAAGATTAATCTATATTCAATGTATAGTTTATGCACAATTTGTAGTCCAATTACAACTTGTAATTTGTTTTCATATATACAGTGCACAGCATAAATGAGTACACCCCCTCTAAAACTTAACAAATTCAGCAATTACTCTTTATTTAGATGACATGTTAGGGTTCTTTGGAGATATAGTGTTCCAACAAGCCTGCTTGATCAATTACCAAAGAAGAATGTCAAAATTATTGAGCAAAATAAGATTTTCTTATCAAAGTGATAAAATGTTGTGTTGCAAAAATGAGTACACCCTCCTGAAAATTACTAAAAAAAAAATAAAAACAAAGTTTATAGGTTTAAAGCTATTTTTGATCAACAGGTAAGTATACTGAACCAAAACTTTTAAAGACAAGTAATTTCCTGACAATTAAAAGTGTTATATATCCCACTTAATCATACTCAGACTTAATGCTGGCAGCAGTGGAACCTGTTGGGAGAGAACTGCCAGGTGACTTATTTCTTAGCATAAAAGAGGACAATGGTACAAGAGGAATACCAAATTATTGTTTTAAGTGTGAAAATATAGCAGAAGTAGCACCGGCATTCAAAAACAATGGACTTGTTTACAAAGCTCCTGAAATAATCAGGTCTTCACTTTAAGTTTTCATTTAGTGATGAGTGAATTTTTGCTAGAAAAAGAGCAGGAGAAATAACATGCAAGTGTCTCAGAGCCGGCAAAAGCTATGAAAAGAGTGACACTTTATCTCACAGAGTATGACGCAGCCTGCAGAAGTGACATGCATGGTTGTTGTCACCACTAGAATTACCTACTGTAGCCAAAGCAAAATAAACTCATTTAACCTCGTCCAAGGCCCATATTTACAAAATAGAGACTTCTGGGAATCCATACTCTGGTCTCAAGAGACCAAGTCAATCATTTCGGATCCAAAAGCATCCAAAATGTTCTGGTGTTGCTAGAGGAGGAGTACAGTGAGAAGTGCTTGGTACCCACAGTGACGTTCAGTGGTAGTAAATCTTTTATATAGGGATGAGTGAGTGCTGAAGGTGTGAGAGTTGTGCTTTATCAACGCTGTCATGAATTCAATGTAATACAAAAACTTGAAATAGAAGATGCTACCCTCCCCTCATTCCCTGCATTATTGGGCATTTTTTCAGCATGACAATGAAGATATTCATTCTCCCAAGGTGAAAATCCTTCAGTGGACATGTTTTTCACTCAATCTTAACGCTCTTGTGCAGCTGTGGGGGATTCTGTAGAGACGAGCTGAGCAAAACTCCCCATTAAAGACCAGAACATTTAAGGAGGTCATCCTCCAGCAGTTAAACATGACAGATGTGAAAATTTGTCATGAACTTGTACACTCAGTGCCAAGAAGAGTCAGAGCAGTATACTTAAAGTTCTGGAGGACATACTAAATACTAGAATATTATACATTTGCTGAATTAAATCTAGGGTGTACTCATTT
The DNA here is from genome assembly GCA_039654775.1 of Spinibarbus caldwelli. NCBI lineage: Eukaryota > Metazoa > Chordata > Actinopteri > Cypriniformes > Cyprinidae > Spinibarbus > Spinibarbus caldwelli. Next base: position 6,735,249 of record CM077255.1, read on the forward strand.
CTGCAATCCTTCATTTAAACAAAATTGACTAATTTACTTATCTTACAGAAAATATTGGCATATATTTTGTTGTTTTTATTAAGTATATGTTTAATTCATTTAAATTTTGCCATCTTTCCATGAATTATATTAGTGATCATTAAGAAAACACATCTTTTATATTTATTCAGAGGGGTGTACTCATTTATGCTGTGCACTGTGTGTGTGTGTGTATGTATATATATATATATATATATATATATATATATATATATATATATATATATTGCATTTCTTCTTTGCCAATCTAATTTGAGAACTAGAACTTAATTACATTATATAATGCTAATGAGATCATTATTTACTGTTCATTTAAAAGAAAGAAACATTATTTAGAAACATTCAAAATGATACATGTTTTATGAATCTATTTTAAAACCCTGGCTATAAGACAAAAAAGAAAAAGTAAAAAAAAAAGCAGTAGCAGACTGATGTGCATCATTTAGCTGATAAGTTTCTCTTCTTGCTCAGGGTTGTTTTCTTCAATACGAAACGTGACTGTGACCTAATAGGTGTCATCAGAAATGGGTTTTTATTACAGTTGGAGAGGATCTGAGATGAATTGAGAAGCAATCTTGTAGGTGACTGATATTTGAGAGTTTATGGGCGTAATGGTACTGAACAAATCTTTCTCATCAAAATGCTTTTCTTTTGCTCGCTGTTTTTCTTCTCTATGTCATGTGAGCAGTAATGAATCGCTATATGAGCAGGCAGGTGTTCAGAGCTAGTGAGGTGAGGTGTTGCTCTGGTATTAAAAACATTATCACACTCTTGCACATAAGCAAACCATCTGTCTGATACTTTGATATAGGAGCTATAAATTTACATTACTGATTAATTAAGCAATAAAGAAAGAGTGCTGTTCTTCAGACAACCACTTGACTGTGACTGTGATATTACTTTTATATAATAAATGGTTTAATGAACAACTTAATAACAAGTAACTTTTTTAGACACAATTATTACACAATGCCATCCTTTACACTATGCTGTTCTTCCATTGTTTATCATTACTAGATGGATGTATTTGACCGTCACACTCACATCTTGCATCTTGTAGCAAATTAGCTCAAAAGGGAAATGTATATAAATAATTACAATTAATTATGATTAATTACAATCATTTATATCAGCTGCCAGTAGTAACTGTAGCAGAAATTGCCATCAACTAATCTGTTCGTCCAGCGAACATTCTGTGTAAGTTCATATCAACTCTAGGAAAGGATATTTTCGTGGCCACAGTAAATACTTTCCTAAGTATTAATGCATTAGAGCATGTAGTAAGGATCAAAATCGTAAAGGACATTATCTACAAGCAGATTCAGAAACTAATGTAATTTGTGCACAACAGTTTTATTAACTAAACACTAACACAAACTAGTCTAACAGACAAACAAACATACATACACTCATACATGGGAAAGGGCAAATGAGACTTGATGGATGAAACCATCAGGAAAACCAGAGAATGAAGCTATGAAAAGAGTCAGTTAACAACCTGAGTAAAACCATCAGCGCCGTTTATAACGGGGTCTATAGCTTATACTAAACCTCTTTTCGTTTAGTTAAATGTACGATACTTGCATTGCCTAGGTCGTTGACGAGTGTCCGGATGCAGTCTCGGATGAAAGTCTTGATGGTTTCAAGGTTTTGGACTCGCAATCACGTTCTTTGGGGTTCAAGAGTGATGAATTCCAAAGATGTCCTGACTCGATGGTGATTGGGAGTTTCTTCCCAGGCAGAAAGTGAAAAAGAGCTAAGAAAGAGATCTGCTAAGATCCGAGGATCTTTGGTTGAATGGAAAGTCAAGGCCGCAAGGCCTGGCGCAAAAACTTAAGGGTTTCTGAGGAGCTCACATCCTCCTCATCCTCTTAGGATCTAAAAGAACCGCAGACTGCTAGGCGGGTCACTGATGTGAGAGCTTTATCTGCTATAGAGGTCACTCCTTTCGGGTGTCAAAGAGCCAATGGTGTCTTGAACTTTTGGAGGGAAAGTTTATGACTCTTTGTCTCCAAGCATGGTAAATTGCATATGTAACTGGATCAGAAGTTAAACTAGTAAAGATTCTTATAACACCAATATGTTGCATAGGTATCAACATATAATATACACTCTCAATTAGATCATCCGAAGACGAATTGATAGAGACCAAACATGGTATAAGTGAGGTGATATTAACTAGTGATCTGTCATAAGCATGCATAAAACAATATACAATACACAAGAACATATACAAGAACAGTAATAATATACCCAATGACCTGAAGGATATGTGTGTTCATTCAAAGAAAGGTTTTTCTATGAATTAATTAGAGAAGAGTCTATTTTTATGGCATAATGTCTTTCCTAAGGTTCAAAGATTGTGAGAGGGAGAACTCTCAACATGCCATTAGGTCATAAAGTTTATCTGGTCTGGCTGAAGTGTCCTGGTTGTCATGGTAACCGGGGGCCTGGAGTCATTCACAGACATACTGGCACCCAGTATGTGGGTGAGGGGTCTGTGATTATTTGTTAATCTAATGACTAATTAATTTGTTAAATCTAATGAAAAATTGTGTGTCTGATTGGTCCAAATGCTACAGTCTTATGCAGGGTCCCGCACATGAAACAGCATTCTGAGAGCTCCACTTCAAAGAAGTATTGAACAATTAGTACAAATTGTAGCATAGTATGAATGATTCAATATAATGATTCAATTTACAGCATCTTCATAAATTCATGAGTTATAAAATGCAAAAAAGCTAAAGCAAATTCGATTCACAATCTTTATACATCATTTGTAGATCTAGACTTCAAGATGTAAAATTTTGTTGAAATTTATGCAAGAAATTTTATATTGCTATCATGCTCCACTCAAAGTTTTTTGAACGCACGTGACGCCATAGTTATGACTTTTCCAACTGGTAAATAGTCTACAAACTTCCCAGGAGACCAGACCCCACAGTAGAAGTCACTGACTCACAGCACACTACACAAAGGAGTCACTCATAGTTCCTACTCACTCATAGTTCCTGAATAAATCATTACCCTTCAAATTGCTCAAATTTAAATTGGGAATTGAAAATATGCCCAATGGAAACATGTCAATTTTGCAAAAAGTCCCATATATCACAAAAAAAATTTACGCTTGCATGAGGTGGTTTTTCAGGCAATTCGAAAAAGGAATATTTTGCAAAACAGCAAAGGAAACAGTTTTTGGCATTTACAGGTCACCCGACATAAGTAAAAGTCACATGATCATTCTTTAATGTACTATAACCTCCAAGAAACAACTCATATGTGGCCGCTCGCTCTCAAGTATAAGGGGCTTTCCTTGCCATTAATGCTTGGATAACCTCTCATTTACAGTGCCCATGTCTGCTGCAAATTACGGCTCCGACACGGCCACCGGGGATGATCGTGGCCACTCTAGTCAAAGCGTGTTTTTATACCAGCCGCTCAACAGCATGTTTCAGAAGCGTCCTAGAAGCGACTCTCTGCGCTGCTTTGCAAAAGATACATGCCGACGTCTCCTTTGATTAAAAATAATGGCTAGTGCGGTGGCTGCGATATACGTAAACTTACTAACATCTGTCGCCATGACTTATCACGAGAGAGAAAAATTACATTTTAGTTGCATAACATCGGTTAATGGAAATGGTGTCATTTCGCAATAGTTTTTATCGACATTTATAAAATATTGCAAAAGTTTTACACAAATCTGTAATGGAAATGCAGCTAGTGATTTGAATGAATCAATTGAGTGAATGAATCAACTCACTTATAATACTCTTGTCACCGCCTGCTGGCATAAGGAGTCACTGAAAAATCCCCACTACTAATGCACAGACTGACAGTAATTTGTCCAACTTACAGCCAAACATGTTTTGGTTGATATCGCCGAAGGGTGAGTAAATGAGCACTCTGGAGTATATATCATTGGGCTTTATATAGCGAAAGCCAGATTTCCAGTTGTTTCTCATTATTTAGGCCTTTGGGTCTCTGTGAACTGCTAAAATAAGTCTCCCCAGATCACGATGGTCCCAGTGTCCCTCCTTGGAGTGCTGAGTATGCACGCTCAGGGAAAAGATCATGGCCCGTAGACCTCTGCCTTGTTCTCTTTCTCTTATTTTCACTCTCTGAATGTAATTACGTCTGTGCCATTCCATTGCCCCGGGATGGTAGTGTGGTGCGTGTGCCAGCCCTGAAGGACTGCCCAGTGAGCCTCATTACCCTACCACAAGCTGCCACAGAGGACAGGAGTATAGATAAAGAAGGAATTAGTGGCCTCTGTGGCCACATGGCATCCCAAAGTGCAGCAGTGACTGTAAACGCTTTCTGTAAGCCTAAATAGTCAGTCCAAGCATGCAACTTAACGTTACTAACACTATTATAAATCACAAAATATTTGATGATTTATGCTGTGTAAGAGCATTATCTAATCTAATAACTAAACTATTACTAGGGCAAACATCACTATTATGGCTCAAAGTATGTGCAGTTAAGGCCTCTTTACACCAAGAACAATTAAGTTCTGTTTATTGTAAGTGGCCACTGTGGTTCTGTTGTCTGCCTCTAAATGCTCAAGCACTTTAAAATCAGGTGAATTCTGACTGGCTGTCAATGTTTTATTGGACAATTAGGAGGCCACAAATGACAAGGGCCAATGAGGGAATTTGGCCACCTCTACCCTTTACGAGAAGTGCCATGGGATTTTTTGATGACCACAGAGAGTCAAGACCTCGGTTTAATGTCCATCCAAAGGATGGTGCCTATTTATTTTATATTGTCCCCACCACTATTCTGGGGCGGTAGGACCCACACAGACCCCAGGATGAACACCTCCTGCTTGGCTCAATAACATAGCAGCAACTTAGTTTTCCTAGAAGGTCTCCCATCCAGCTAATGGCCAAGCCCAACCCTGCTTAGCTTCAGTGGGCAACCAGTCGTGGGCTACAGGGTGTTATGGCTGCTAGATGGAGGCAGTTCTGAATGCAAGCTTAGAGACCGAAGAAGTCGAATCTAGCGGTTGGAGAAGTCAGACATACCTCACCAGAGATGTTTTTATAAAAAAAAAAAAGAAAGAAAAACATATGCATGTATGAACTGTTCACAATAAGATCAAAAACATGCATTTAGGAAAATAATGTAGGGTCTAGGGTGACTTCTAAGCCGCTGTGTTTCAGCATCTGTCCAAGTTGACAACATTTCTTTCCACAATCACAATTTTTGACTCCCATGTCACAGGTTTATAACTAAATGGCATGGAGTAACTGCATGAGCTTCTATAGAACTTTACGATTGGCTCGAACTCTTGACTTTGCACATGCTCAAACCATTAATCTTACAGCTTTGTTCACACATAACATCAATACAGCACTTAATCTGGAAATGCTACAACTTCTGAAGCCAGCAAACCGCCAGAGCTGATCTGCCACCGTTTTGACAACGGGTCTCGTTCACAGATGACCTCTAAATGGAAAAATGCAGTTACATGTCCAGAAAGTGCTGTATGTGTGAAAGCACTTCTAACGTTTTCAAAACTTTCCACAAAAAGTGTCACCCCCTCTCCTTTAACATTTTCAGGAACTCATCCATATAACTTGAAAAATGCTGAATGCCTCCTTCTGACAGGAAAATTGTCACTTCTTGGAATTCTCAACCTCTTTCACACATACATCATGCTGACAACAGTAAAAGATAGGAAAAGGAAAAGACCTCTGATGTCTTCTGATGCCTGTAATGCCCTAAATCCTTGCTTCTGTGATGTGGTGTTACATGATGTCAGTTATCTCTGAATTTCTAAATGAACAATTGCACAAAGTGACGTCATTAAAACAAGAAGACTCATATTCAAAGGTTTATAGACATCATTGTCAGCAAAAACCTCTGAAATGAGAAACCTCTCTCCCTTTACCTACATCTCTCTCTATAGGTGAAGACGAGTGTGATGTTAATTTGGAAGATGAAGCGGCATTAAATTGGATTTTTTGGTGAAGGAGGCAGCGCTCAGGGAATTGTCCAGAGTCTCTAATTTATTACCATTTAAATAGAGGAATCATTTCTGAAATTATTTCAGCTTCTGTTAATGAGTTTTTAGTTGCCAATGTGAAATGAGATGGAACCCTAATGTGCACTGAGCAGAAATGGTCTTAATTTAATCACAGACCGCACCACATTTAGGAATGGCCACACTAGCCTCAGAAATGGAACTCATTTGGTTTCAATCTTTATTATTCACAGGCTTTGGGCTCTCCTTCAACCTTCGGCTTTCCCTGACGATTACTGGGATGTGTTTCCAAGCCAGAAGGCCCCTAGCACATGGTTTTGCTGCCATGGCAAGAAGTCCAGTCTTCCTCTGGCTCCTCTAAATCAGCAATGTTTTATCTGTTCGTCTTTATCCTGGCTGGCCGAACAAGAGTTTTCAATAAATATTAAGGCTGAGTAATGTTGAGTGATACTTCATTTTTGGCTTAGGATTGATCTTTTTCAACCGAACACACAATTAAACATTATGTTTTGAAGAGCACAAACTGATATTTAATGAACTCTTTTGATATGGCATGGTTAGACTATTATGAAGCACGCTATAGTAAAAAGTGATTTATCAAACATGACTTTTCAAATTGCATTATCAATGTCATCATTTTTTTCTTGCAGCAGATATAGATTTTAGTGCAGCCCAAACAGCTTAGTGTAGGACTGTGACAAGAGGTGCAGTTTTAAAGCCATCAACATGCATTTAGCAAATTATTATTTTTTCCTCATTTAGGTAACTGGCTGTGTGCTCAACATCATCCACTGTGCCCCATCAGCCAAACATTGTCACTTGAATGAATACTCACCACCATTATTTAGATATTCTTGCCTCAGTGGACACATTTGCCATGCCTGGAACTAGTGTACTGGCCTCTACCAAATGGATTCTGGCTTGAATGTCCCATTTGTTTTGTGCCCCTAGCCATAGTCTAGTGGTGAATCCAGCTTTTTTGGGGACTCCATTCATCATGGTTGGTGCTTTTTGGATCAAGTTGAGATTTGGCAACTTGTTGAATGGTCCTACTAAAGAACTTCTTATATATGGTAGAAGAGTGTATCTGTGGGCAGAGATTTTTCCGTTTCTGCTAAGTAGAACCTTTAATATTTAAATATTATATTTAACATTTAAATATAACATTTATGTGTTAAATACACAGGTGTTCAAAAGTTTGGAGTAGGTATGATTAAATTTTTTTTCAAGCAGCCATTACTCCAGTCTTCAGTGTCACATGATCTTTCAGAAATCATTCTAATATGCTGATTTGATTAACATTTCTTATTAATACAGATTTGCTGTTTAATATTTTTGTGGAAATTGTAATTTTACATTTAACTTTTTTTCAGGATTTTTTGTTGAACATAAAATACAACAGAAAAGGATTTATTTAAAATCAAATTGGTAACAAAGTCTTTATTGTCACTTTTGATCATCTTTGCTGAATAAAAGTATACATTTCTTTAAATAAACCCCAAACTTTTGAATGGTAGTGTATATTTATATTTATTACATTTATACAATATTTCATATTTAATTATTCTTAAATATTGAGAACACGAAGAAATATGAAATTTGTTTTTTTCAGATTCTGGTAAGCAGGAGCAAAAACATTAATATTTAAACGTTATATTAAACACTGAAGTACTATATCTGTTGTATACATCTGTTCATTATATTTATATATTTTTGAAATACTTAATCATTATATTATGATTTATGGGCCATGACCAAATGGTTGTTAAGCCATTGTTTTTCTCCCTTTTCACCCCAAAGCTAAAAAACCCTCAAAGCTTTCTGCATCTGAGTCAACCATAATATTTCCTATCCCCCGTCTCGCCATAGGTATTAACCGCTGGTCTCAGGCATAGCAGGACAATGACATTTACTGTGGCTTTACCTTTCTTCACTTCCCTTACTTTTCTCTCAAAGGAAAAGGTCACACTTGAGGCTTAATAAAGTAGTTGGAACCGAACAAAACAAACAAAATCAGAGCCGAGCCAAAAACAGTTATTCTCTCTCTGTAGCCTGCCTGCCTAATGTGAGTACACAGAGGTGGTGCTGTAACGATTTCCAGGGTGTCATTATTGTAAGACATTCCAGCAGAATTGGATTATGGTTGGTGAGTGAGATTTCGCGGTGAGCTCGGGGAGGGAAAGAAAGGCAGTAATTGGTCACGCTTATTTACTGCTGTGAATCAAGTCGCCCCGCTTTGAGTTGCGGTGCACGCCCGCTTGAGGATTTGGCTCTATGCACAAATTACGGAACGTTTTCCAAGCATAAGTAGCTGGAGGCGTAATGAAGTCTCCTTTCGCCTCACACTCACTTACTTCACCCCCATCCCTATCGGCCAACAATAAATGCCAGGAACTGCCCAACGGACCCTAGTCTGCTGACCAAAGCCTCTGTATGTGTTAAAAGCACATTACATCATACCTCAGATGGTCGGCTATAATTGAGGACTTCTATTGTACTTCTAAATAACTTTTTTGTACTACATAAATCCAAAGGGGAAAAATATGTCCTCATTTTGGTGCATTTGAACATTGTTTAATTACAATAGTGGTCTACAGTATATAGGCCTACTTTCTTGATGCAGTGTGTTGGACATCAGCAGGAATGGTAGAACTTTTGAAGTGTCTCTTTGTACTTTCCTTTGCTTTCTTTAGAAGTTTCTGGATATAAACTTAAGGAAAGACAAAAGAATTCACAGATCCATGCACAACCACTTTCAAAGCAATTCAAAAAAATGTTCTAGATATGAAACCCAAGCTGGTGGATATCAACCGAGAGAAAAAAAAAGGCTGACTTGTGTTGCAGTGAAGTTTGGTTTCGGGGGCACAGGTAAACAGGCTGTATTGGCCTGTATTTGAACAGGAAGTGCCCACCTCAACAGATTTATTCTTGTGTTTTATAATGAGCTGGATTTTTTAGGCCTACCAGTTCCGCGCTGTGACCCTTTTCTGAAACCCATGTTTAATGGAGTAAATAAGCACCCGTCCACAGGCATACCCACACAAATACACATTTAGCTCTCTCCTCCGCAGCACAGAGTCATTACATTCCCCCTTTATGCCCCAGCTCCTTGTTATGACTAGAATCCGTATCCCACCGCCAGAACCCGCAGGTCAAACTAATGAGGAAGAAGACAGGAAATTGCAGTAATTAGCCTTTTGCTTTTCTGTGCTCTTAATGAATCTCAGATCAGCCCTTCACTCATTAAATGCTTTTACCTGTGTAATAATTGACCAATGAATACATTAGGAAACAAAAAGTAAAAAAAATAGGGGTGACCACCAGATGGAGACTCATTACCGGTGCACCAATCAGGGACAGGCTCTAATGAGGGCCCTGGTCATCGGCAAACACCCCGAAACGCTGAACGTGATCAATCAAACTCTGGCGGTTGGTTGTTTGGTGTGACGCAGAGCGAAGGGCAAAGAGAACGCCCTCATCATCATCTGCACAGTGGAAAAACTCATTAGCTCATGGTTTTTAATTGCAGCGGCAATGCGTACAGAAATGTTTTTATAATGTCTCAGAGTTTCTCAGTGTGCAATAACAGAGTTTCCCAAAGCACGGTTGATATGTTAGGAATTGCTTCTCATCACTGGGGTTAATCTATATAAATTCAACATATAGATTCTGTGTTATAAATGTTTCTTTTTTTCTTTAACAAAATTAAAGTTTTCTTAAATAATTTTTAAAGAAGGGCACCAATATGCAGGATAAATTTTGAGTTCTTTGTTTCTTATCATCAGCATTTAAATGTTTCAGCATGACACACACATATAAATATATATAAATATAACACTTGGCACACCTACCAGGAAGCATGGTAGGCAGGCTTGACGACTACTGGAACATGTATGACCTGTATGGTGCTGTTTTTCTTACTGCAGGTTGCTTCTTGTTCACAGTGAATGACTACCGTAATGGACAGGGAGAGGCAGACTTACGACTCACGAGAGAGGCTCTGTGGGGTAGAGAAAAGATCAAAGGTCAAAAAACAGAGCACGTACATTGGCTGCATCAAAAAGATAGAAAACAACATAGTGTGACATTAAAATCGCAAAACCATCTCCCTTCTTTATTAATGAACTGTATTTTAACAAATATGTAAATTGTTTCTTAAAAGACTGTCTTTCACATTTGTGAAATTCAAAGAGCTGTCTCTTGTGCAAAAAACATGCCTAATTAATTTATTCTGTTTTAAGCAAGTCTGCTATTTGTTTTTGTTTCCTGCTAATTTTATTTCATTCTGTTTAAAATTGCATTTTCAATCAAGTTCATTCCAATGCATAAATTCTCAGGACAATTTTGCCTTAAAAATACTTTAGTATGATCTAAAGTTAGAATATAAATAATGACTTTAGTTGTTAAAATTCATTTGACAGTTTTCTTTGTCTGTTTAACCTCTTGTCAACCAGAAACTCTAAAATACAATATTGTGAATGTTTGGAAACTGTGATAATGACCATAGAATGGCAAACTAGAATAAAATCCTTGGGTGGAAATCTCCCAAGGACAAAAACATGGTGTCAGATCAGAATTTACTATGCAGCCATGACTGTTTGGAGCTTTGCTCAATTTTTCACGCCAATTAGAAAGCTGGGTAACAAGTTTTGAAATGTCATAGCTAAGGGCGTGACTAGCTAATGAAGCGAGTCCCGGATGTTCTGAACCAGTAGCTTGAAGCTGAAAACTCTCTATTTCTCTCTCACTCTCTACTGTATTTTTCTTTTTCTCTCTCCGTCTCACACACACACTTTCTCTCTCACATTCAGCAAATTGCCAAGCCAATAAATTAGGCAGGCCCTGTTCAAGGTCTGGGGACAAGGCAAAGGACGCAGAAGAAAGCCCTTGAGATTGAGAGAGGCCTGCACACTAGCTGAGTGTGGTTGTCTCTGCTTGATTCCACGACCCTTCTGCACCCTTTGTATTTTTCATCTTTTACGTCCCCCACCCTCGTCATCCATCCCCTAGTGTTTTGGTTTGTAAGTGTTGTCCTTCATGGTCTGGCTTTTACAGAGCTTTCCTTTTTTATGAGCTTGTGTCCAAAGGTTATGAAATGACCCATGCTAGAACACACACACACACACACACACACACACACACACATATATACATATATAGAATCAGGTTCTTGAAAATGACTCGTGAGCTCATGAGTTTTGAATTAGTTTAACAAGTCGTTCACTGAATGAATTCAACGAATCTGTCACAGCGGTTAACTGAATCAACATAAGACTCGCTTATTGAACTGAAGTTCCATCTCAAAGCATCATTACTTCAATATTGACATTAGGCTGCTTTTACTTGTTGTGACACCCAAAAAGAAAAAAAAAAAGTATTATCTCTTCATCTATATAGGGTACTTTTCTTAAAAATCAAGGTGCTTAAAAGATTCTTCACAGCGATGCCATAAGAACCATTTTTGGTTCCACAAAGAACCATTCAGTCAAAGGTTCTTTAAGGGACCATCTCTTTCTTACCTTTTTATAATCTGAAGAACCTTCTTTCGCCACAAAGAACCTTTTGTGAAACAGAAAGGTTCTTCAGATGTTAAAGGTTCTTTATGGAATCATTTAGACAAAAAAGGTTCTTCTATGGCATCGTGAAGCACGTTTATTTTTAAGAGTGTATATAAGTTGTATGGTAATGCAATAAAATTAATCGGCTAAGTACATGATAATTAATTAAAAATATAATTTTTTTATGTTGTTTTGTAATGTTTTATTTCTGTTTTTGGTGGGTATCAGTATCAATTAGAAGAGCTAGATAGGGTTTGTGTGTCCTAAAAAGGGATGCCTGGTTTACATTACATATTACATCCTGATTAAGACGATATGAACACTGCTCCTATAGATCCTACACACTCTCACAAGGAAACGTCATTCATCCCAAAGCTAAACACGTAGGCTTAAAAATTCAGACAAAAATCAGTCATCTTAAATTATCTACACTACCATTCAAACGTTTGGGGCCAGTAAGGCTTTTAAATGTTTTTGAAATTCTCTTATGGTCACCAAAGGTGCATTTATTTGAAAAAATACAGTTAAAACAGTATTTTTTATCGTTTATATATTTGTTACATTTAAAATAACTTTTCTATTTGAATTTTTTTTAGAATGCAATTTATTCATGTGATGCAAAGCTACAGAGATGTTTCCCTGTGAGAGTGCCATGCCGAGATCAGCATTTAGACTTACTGTAGTCTTCAGACGCCTCTGTGGAACAATAAAAGATCACAGATTAAATAAACGGCATTCAGCGAAGATCTGTTTAAACTGAAAAAGCTGCACAGAGCAGCAAAAAGGATGAGAAGCACGAATGTCTATGTGTCCGTATGTGTGTGCGCCTGTTCCAGCCCTGCATGTTGCTAAGGGAGGTATTGAAATACTGCTTCATCAGTCACTACGCTGTGTGTGTCCCATCTCTGGAAAAGGGGAGGAGATGAAAGTAATTTAATGTACATCTATAATTAATTCCCTCCGTGTGTGCGTGTGAGTGTGTGTGTGGCGGTCGGCCTGGGCCGCTGTGATCGAGTGTATTTATTATGTGCTTTTGAAGGAGGTGGCATGATGGGGCGCAGCCTAGTGACATCGCAGTGCAAGACTCATCAGTCCTGTGCTGGGCTATGGCACAAATGTGGGGCACAACGGAACTGCAGTGCACTTTCTTTCTCTATAATTCTCTTTTGCGTCCTTTCCAATGTCTTCACTTGTCTACCTTTTTTTTGTCACAGTTTCCTCTCCTTGATGATCCTTCATTAGATTCACGGTGCCACTCAGACCGTGATTAAACCTGTCAGTTCAAATACTCTCAAAGAAGCATTAGTCTCTCCTGATATCTACAGTAATTAATGCATGGTAAACAGATGTTGAAAGAGGTCAGCTGGCATTAGACAGGTGTGAAAACAGGTGACAGTAATGGGCGGCATATGGAGGTGTGATGGATGAATGTCTTTCCCCCTGTGGCAGCTGGTGACGGGCGCTCTCTGTGACCCTCCACGAAGAGCGGACCAACATCTCGGCCAGTGCTGGCAAACTCTCCATCCCCTCCTTCCTACATGGCTCTTTCACTCTTACAGTTCACATTTACTCACAGCTTCATCGTTTAAATGGTTAGTAGTAGCAACTGATATGTAGGCCGATATTATCGGCCAATATTTGGCATTTTTAGAGTTCTTTGTTTAACAGCTCTGTCCAATAATTGAAAAGCAAATATTAAGACAAATATTTAAGATAATTCTAATACTGTAATAGAATTGCATATTTAAGAACCTGCTATCCAAAATATAAAGTAGAAATAAAATTTATTTTATAGATTTCATTTTAAAACAACATTGTCAGTGTAGTGGGTTTGTTTGTTTGTTTATTTATTTATTTATTGTTTATTATTTTGCCTTGTGGAGCACTTTGTGAAGCACTTATTAATAATAATTATTTTTTTCAAATGTATTATTTAATTCTAATGATTTCAGAGAGCAGTTATGTTTTATCATGTAAAATAAATATAAATTTAACTGCAGAAATTGTGCATGTGCCATTTAATATTTGAAATTAAATAGTGTGAAAATATGGGCTTATATTGTTTTTATTTTAGCCATCGGTTACCCCGCTCTCTAGATATCAGCATGAGCATTGGCCATCAAAAAATCCATAATGGTTAACCACTAGTTATAAGGCTGGTTTTAACCCCATATTCAAGGAAAAATTCACCCTAAAATGCAAATTCTGTCTTTGCCATATGACTTTCTGTCTACCATTAGATTACAATATAAATCACTTTTATGGTGTAATTGTTTAATCATTTGTCCCATTCACTTTCATTATATGAAAAAGAGCAGCTTGGACATTCTTTAAAACATCTCCTTTTGTGTTCCACAGAATGAACATCATATAGGTTTAGATTGAGATGAGAATGAGTAAATGATTACAGAATGTTCATTCGTGAAATAACCCTTTAAACCTGAACTAAACAAATGCAAATATTCATTAAAAATGCAACACCGCATGTAGAATTTAAACTCAGTCTGAGCAACCAGATTTAGACCGCATGGTATGAAAAATATCAAGCTGTAATTACCTCATTGTCTTGAGAAAATGATCTCATTGTCATCAAGTTGTTGATTACTGACAGCTACAAGCATATTCACTTCTTATATTACATATGTATGTCTCAGCAACTTCCTTACACTCACACAAACACACATACACAATGCTGTCACTTGGTTAACCCTCAGCAGAACTGGTTTTTACGGTGGAGATTATTTCATGTAATTGGGCCCTCTGTGGTAATGACCTTGCATCTTTTTTCCCCTTCTCTCTGTAAATTGGAGAAGGGAAATCTAGTTTGACATGGAGCCCAGAAGATGTATTAGGATTCTATGGTAACTGCCTGGCACAATAAGGTCGCAGCGTAAGTGTTTAATTAGAGTAAGTGTGGCTGTCCCTAAGGAGAGATATTTTATTACCTCAATGTGTCATATGAAAGATTCACCAACAGAGAGAGAGAGGGGGCACTGTAAAATATAAAAATGAGTTATATTTTCAGGTATGCAGTAATTACAACACATAATGTGCTGAATTTTAATAGATATCCGTGTAAAACTCAGGTTAAACACATATGACACAGATTATCAGATATATTTTGTAACGCAGCCAAATCCATTTGCACCAGCCACATATTTGAGTTTTGCTTTAAGCGATTTCTAACGCATGCAGCAAAATGCACCAAACTGCAAAATTACTGTTTCCAAACAGGTTTCCCAAACACTACATACAGCGCTAAAACATGATTTCTTATGATTTTGAAGAAAATCTGTTTTTGATTTGTAAGTAACATAAGATATGTGGTTAACTTAACTTGAAGTGTTCTCAAATATACACAAGCATACTTCAACAAGTATGTGTTTGAGGAATCAGACTGCTGTTGTAGACAACTTGGTAACGTTAGTATAGAGACCAATTCTCACTAATAACTAGTTGCTTTTTAGCATGCCTATTATTAACATACTGGCTGTTTATTAGTATTTATAAGGCACATATTCTGTCTGTACAAACAGATAACCCCGCCCCCAATCACACACCATTGGTTGAAAGCCAACTCTGAGTTTTCTGATTGGTTATCTCAACCTGTCATGGTTCTGTTGTCACAAAGGTGAGTGTTACCACGCAGGACATCTATTTCAGTAGATTTTAATTAAGACAAGTTGTCTGAAAATGTTTTATGCTGCACTCTTTTTGTCCAGGTACAAACTTCACCCTTTCAAGATGACATCTGAATTCTTACTGTCAACAAATTCAATGAGGTTTAAATTCAAAGATGGACGTGTCATACACTAGAGGTCAGTATTGCTCCACCATACAGATGAACACAGAAATTGTATTACAAATGCAGATTTGTGTGTGGTCACAGGTGCTTTCTTTGTTAGAATATTTAGGGGAAACTGTTCAATCCGCTACTGAGAAAGAACATCATCAGTGAAATGTCACCCTCCTCAATTCAAGAAACACAAGCAGTGATTTAAAGCTGTGATCTTTAATGCTAAAACAAACAACACATTCCAAAGCAGGTTACAGTGTGGAAGCAAACACCAATCACACATTGAAATATTGAACTGACCTTCTGTGAGAAAGAACTTTTATACAAAGAAAATGTAGCGTAATAGTGCTTTTCAAAGTTGTTTCTAATCTGGCTCAAAGATTAAGATATTTTTTTTAGTCAGGGAGGCAGATCAGGTATGATATGACATGAGCTTACAATCAACAGTTGTATTTTTATACTACTGTTAACAAAGATGAATAAATACTGTAACAAATATATCATTAATGTTAACTAACGGGACATTGTTTTGTAAATTGTACTTTACACATTTGACGTCAGTTGAGGTAAATGGAACAAATACAGAAACCTCAATGGTAATTTGGTGTTTTTGGCTGGTTGGGCCTAAACATTACATTGCAAAATAAATTACAGTCTTGGACTTCAGGCCACCATTATTAACACTGGAAACACAGTCTCAGTAAAGGTACCAAAAGTGGTCAGAGAGATGGAGGACTAAAATTCAGAAGGGAAAACATGACCATTTTCCCCCCTGCAATTGATTGGCGAGGTGTTGTTGTCAACATTAAGATTTGATTACTGCTGACACGATGGCCTGAGTGGAAAACAAAGTCTCGTAATGCCAGTGATGCAGTGTGCATATTAAATATAGCACGGATCCTGACGCTGTAATTAATATGCTGCTGTGGTTTATGAATTTCCTGTCAAAAACAGAGGACCACAGCAGCATGGACAAACATATGTTGTTTCAATACCTATTCACTCACTGTTATGTGGAAAAAGAGATTAGCATTGCAGCTTTTCTAACTTGTTAACTGACTCCATTCAAAGCCCCCAGTTGTTTGAGGTAAATTAATAATCAAATGATTTCTAAATATTATTGTTTGAGTTCTCAGTTATTACCATGCACATCAGTGTGTGTATTTCACAGTATAAATGGCTTCAAAATAAGCCTGCTTGCTTGTTGTGTGTGTGTGTGTGTGTGTGTGTGTGTGTGTGTGTGTGTGTGTGAAGGTTGCGTGCCAAAGTTATGTTAGGATCTGTTGCTGTTTCTCTTGAGAATTTTTTCTCACCTGCTCTTGTGATATTTGCCACGCCATATTACACATCAAATGTCACATGTGCCTTTGGTCCTGAAGCCTTGCTGATCATTATCAACCTGTTAAAAAATGTGACAATTAATGGATTAATGTAAATCTAATTGCAATATGTGCACTGAGTCAGATCATTTAATCCAAAGTCAATAAAGAAGAGATTTTATTTTATCCTTTCCCTTTTGTAAATTCCATTAAAATATACACTCACAGTTTTGTACTTCAAAATATTGTATCTACTTATCTGTGTACTATTTTGTGTTCAGTTCAGAAATCTCCAAGTGGATGGACCTTGATGAAACTGAATGGACCATTATTCTGTGTGTACTTTCTTATGAAGTGATATTATTTTCTTTAGCCTTTATGAGACAATTTTATTATTTGATTATTTTAAAGTTGTATAGCTGCACAACAGTTTATTAAATATAAAGATATTTTAAATATACAGTATATATATTTAAAACTAAATCAATATTTAAATATATACATTTTATTAAATCTTTTGTGAACAGAAAATATGCATTTAAGCAATAAATATAAATAAATATTTATATAAAATATATACTACAGAAATACTACCATTTAAAACTTGTAAACCTTTTTTTTTTTTTTAAAGAAATCTCTTATGGTCACCAATGCTGCATTTATTTGATCAAAAAAAATAAAAATCAGTAAAATATCAATGTTGTAAAATATGATTACATTTTTTTTTATTAACTGCTTTCTATTTGAATATATTTTGAAATGTAAACATTTTATACAAATTAATATGATTTGATGCTCAAAAACTTTTCTTTTAATATCAGTGTCAAAAATGCATTTTTCTTGAATATTCACAATAACAGCATTTATTTTGAACTTTTGTCAAATTATAAATGTTTTTACTGTCACTTTTGATCAATTTAACCCTTAATCACTCCTCAAGTAGACTTTACACTTAAGTTCTTCGGGGTCATATATATTTTTGTGGATATTTGGTATTTTTTTACCTATTTACTGCACAATTACTCAGCTACGTCATAAATTGGCTTATGAATTTTTTTTTTTTTTTTTTATGAAAAAAAAAATCACTTAAATGATGAACTAAATTAAATATAAAATATGTTCTTCGTGAGCATCGGGCCAAACTCAGGGCAGCAGAGAGAAAATGGCGCAAATCAAAAGATCCGTCAGACCCGAGTAGGTATCAGTCTTTGCTTTTATCTTTCTCTGCTGAAGTCCACACTGCCAAATCCTCATATTTCCACAACAAGATTAACAGTGCTCCAGACACGCGTAATCGCTTCAGAACATTTAATTCTCTCCTCTGTCCCCCTCCACCACCTCCCACCACTTCTATAACAGCTGATGATTTCGCCACATTCTTCACATACAAAACTAGAACAATCAGTAGTCAGTTCTCACTTCCACACACACAGGACCTCCAACCAACCACATCCACTGCTAAAACTCCCATCTTCTCCTTCTGTCCCCTCACTGAGGCAGAGGTATCCAAACTTGTCCTCTCCAGCCATCCTACAACATCTCCTCTAGACCCAATCCCCTCACACCTTCTCCAAGCAATCTCTCCCACACTCTTACCAGCACTCACACACATCATCAACACATCCCTCCTCACAGGCACCTTCCCCACTGCATTCAAGCAGGCTCGGGTAACCCCACTGCTCAAAAAACCTACATTAAACAATTCTCTTATAGAAAACTACAGACCTGTCTCTCTCCTTCCATTCATAGTGAAAACACTCGAATGAGTTGCTTTCAACCAGGTATCACTGTTTCTTTCACAGAGCAACAAACTGGACGCTAACCAGTCAGGTTTCAGGAGTGGCCATTCAACTGAGACTGCGCTACTCTAAGTCACTGAAGTCTTGCGGATTGCAAAAGCTGATTCCAAATCATCAGTTCTCATTCTGCTGGATCTATCTGCTGCTTTTGAAACTGTCAATCATCAGATCCTGCTGTCTACCCTCTCATCACTGGGCATCACTGGGATTCCACTGGTTTGAATCCTATCTCACTGGTAGGTCATTCAGGGTGGCCTGGGGAGGGGAGGTATCCAAAGCACATCAACTGGTCACTGGGGTTCCTCAGGGATCAGTTCTTAGACCCCTCCTCTTCTCCACATACACTACATCACTGGGTACCATCATACAGGCACATGGCTTCTCCTACCATTGCTACGCTGATGACACACAGCTCTATCTCACTTTTCAACCAGATGAAACGGATCCAACGGTAGCTGCACGGATCTCAGGCTGCCTGGCGGACATCTCGGCATGGATGAAAGAACATCACCTACAGCTCAACCTGGCAAAGACTGAGCTTCTTGTCTTCCCTGCCACTCCAGCTCTACCACATGATTTCACCATCCAGCTAGGTTCTTTTACAATTACCCCATCAACTTCGGTCAGAAATCTTGGTGTAATCTTTGATGACCAGCTGACCTTCAAAGACCACATTGCAAAGACTGCTCGATCTTGCAGGTTTGCATTATACAACATCAGAAAGATCAGGCCCTTTCTAACAGAGCATGCTGCACAACTTCTTGTCCAGGCCCTTGTCATTTCTAGGCTGGACTACTGCAATGCTCTTCTGGCTGGACTTCCATCAAACACAATCAAACCTCTACAAATGATTCAGAATGCAGCGGCACGACTGGTCTTCAACGAGCCCAAAAGAGTCCATGTTACACCTCTCTTTATCTCCTTGCACTGGTTACTGGTTGCAGCTCGCATCAAGTTCAAGACATTGATGCTTGCATATAGAACAGCCACAGGCTCAGCACTCGCCTACTTCCACTCATTCCTGGCTGGTGGAATGATCTTCCCACCCCTATCCGGAATGCTGGATCCCTGACTATTTTCAAGCGACAGCTGAAAACTCACCTCTTTCGACTACCTGATGTCATCCTAAAAAAACAAAAAACACCTTTGTCTTTCTTCTCTTTATTTATTCCTTCCCTTTCTAGCTTGTACTTATTTGAACAATGCCTGAGACTTAGTATTACGAGCACTTCCTCGGTCTGTTTGCCTCTTTAAGATGAATTGCTTCATGTATTCCCCAATTGTAAGTCGCATTGGATAAAAGCGTCTGCAAAATGACTAAATGTAAATGTAAAAGGTTTCTAGATATTGGCCCACGTGTTAGGTATAGAATACTGCCATCTGCAGGTTAGAGGAAAAACTTTAGGAATTACAATTAAAGAAAGAAAGTGCAATGACCACATATATCCAGCAGAGGTCCATAGGGACTCATTCATTTTCAGTTCAGTTTCAAGTCAATTTTTCTTCATGTTTCAACTTCTCCTCGCAACTTTATGATATATATTTTGTGAATATATATTTAAACATTCTAAAATATATTAAACATCTATATTTTTGTCAAAGGTTAGAATTTGTTGTCTGATGTCTTTTGAATTGTCTGCTTTTGCAAATTCTCTCTCTCTCTCTCTCTCTCTCTCTCTCTGTGTGTGTGTGTGTGTGTGTGTGTGTGTGTGTGTGTGTGTGTTATGTCTACCCCTTCACATTGTTAAGCATTTATGTTCTGTGCATTTTATTTGCCAAAATCTAAAAAATGCCCTGGACACCTGCGAGTGTGTGTGTGTGTGTGTGTGTGTGAACATGCTTGTTCCATGTTGCCTTTGTGCTCTAGTATTAGTCCTTCATTTATGTATGGACATTTTTCAGATTTATACCAGTTTTGTTGATTTTATTTGCCAATTTCTATAAAAATGCTCTCTGTTGCAGTCACACACATGTGTGCGTTTGTTTGTGTGTGTGTGTGTGTTTGTGTGTGTGTGTGTGTGTGTGTGTGTGTGTGTGTGTATGAGATAGAAAATTTGTTCCACTTTGTGTTTATGGTCTAGGACCAGACCTTTATTTAAATGTAGAAATTTTCAGATTTATACTGGATTTATTTGTTTATTATTATTATTATTATTATTATTTTGACAAATGAAATGGGAAAAAAAAAATCAATTTTAAAATTTCCCCATTCATTTTAAATGTGGGAATTTACCATTTAAATCATTTAAATTTACCATTTAAATGATCTTAAATGGTAAATTTTTTTAAACACCTTTAGAACAACCAAATCAAGCCCAGATTATTTTGTGCATGTTTAGATAGATTATTTAGGAAAAGTCACAGAGTCTCATGCCCCTGAGATGAAGGGAACACTTTTAAAAAATAAAGGAAAATTCCATTGGGGTCAGATAGTCCCAAGGAGTGATTAAGGATTAATGCAACCTTGCTGAATAAAAGAAATGTTCCTAACCACAAATTAACTTTCAAGCAGTGTATGTAAACGTTGATAATATGATCAAATGCAGGTTCTTCTTATTTACAAACAAATTTGATTGGGTGGGTCAACTGTCAGTCTGGATGGACCAGTGTGATCCCGCCCCTTGCACGACCTCACCCCTGAATTGCATTATTTGGTTCAAAGATAGTCCTATTCAAAAGGTCCCTGTATATAAAGCCCATATTTCAATGCACATCTCGGGTCAAAAGCACTGCTCCTGAGACTGTTTGAAAATAGAAAAATGTGCTTTCAGGCATTAGCCCTACAGAGCAGTTTTGTCCCTTTTTTTCCTTCTATGGAGGAGAAAATGAGTGATTCGGCTGTATCTGGGCTCCTTCCTCACTTTCAGTCATTTTCAGGCCAGCACTCCCCAGAGAGTCCTCCAGCCGTAGGCATGACATATATAACGCATGGACTCTGTCACGCTGCCTTATTTTAGAGTGGCCCGCTTGGCTGCAGGAACTTTAACTTTATGTAAATCATATTAATAAATTTGCGCCAAAGTTGCTCAAAGGATTTTCACCCACGTTACTGGAGGGTGACAGAAGGGGGACTGTAATCCCTTTTGTTCAGTTCTGGCTCACTGTGAATCCTCTGTGTATTTGTGTATGAATGATAGTAGTATGTATGTGTGTGTGCAGGCAATACTTAATGTCAACTTTCCATTCATTAGGGCAACACACAACAACATACAGTGCCACTATAATAATTACAGATGTGTCAAAACAACAAAATATTATGAATAATTGATTCATTTGATCCTTTTAAGACCTAATTTACCACCTAAGCACCGTTTGCATTCAATTTTCATTTAAAACAATTATTTCAGCATTGCTTACTGAGTTAAAAGTATTGCTTTGGTAATGCAGGAATGGAGTTAAGAGTGATGGATGAATTCAAACCGCTGACATGAATGCAAATCTCATATGTAAATGCGGCTGCTCTAAGTAGCTGTTGTCTTCTGTGTAGCTTGTTTGCTGTATTGAAAGATGTGTTGGTTAGTTGGTTAGGCTGGTTGAGGCATTTTTTGAGGCATTTTTTTCCCCTGCCACTGTCAGAATGGATATTACAGTCTACACACACAGCACTATATAGTTGTCCCTCTGACTCTCAATTATCAGAGCTGTGTTAATATAGAGACATTAATTAGCTCCCTGCAGGGTTAAAGTTTAGAATTGTTAAAACTTAAATGTGTGTCTTTTTTTCTCTGGTGATGATGGCTATGAACTCAGACTCACTGATTACACACACTCATACAAATATAGAGACAAAAGGGATAATGTACAGTCAAACGGTCATTAACATGAATATTATGGCAAAATAATGCATTGGGGGTTTATGTTATGATGACTGTCTGGCTATACATTATTCCACTTAACTAACTAACTAACTAACTAACTAACTAACTAATTAACTAACTAACTAAATAAATAAATAAATATTAATTTAAGAAGAAATTATTACTTGTAGAGACCAAAATCCAAAGATAGCAATCTAAATTACGCATACCAATAAAATGTTTACTTTTTGAAACAAATACTGTATATAGTTGAGGCAGATTTCTTTATTTATTTTTTTGTCTATGTAGTCTACCTGTCCTGGCTTAAAAAGTACATCAGAAAATATCAGATTGCAACAAGGGACATACAGTCTATCTTCAAAAGTAAGTGACATTGAATCTCATACTCCACCAGTCCCTCAAGGCTTTTTTCATTTTAAATTATTTTAGACCATTAGTCCAAGTAGGACAGTGATCCAATTCACCATGGACTAAAAACTGGACAGAGGGCGTCTCCTACCAAAACCTCTGAGCAAATTCACATGATGTCCTAGAAAATGTGCTGTATAAGACCTATGCATTAAATAGATAGATAGATAGATAGATAGATAGATAGATAGATAGATAGATAGCTCAACATCGTGTGATCAATACAGCTGATGAGGATAATTATAAAGCGGAACTGAGATGTGTCACCATTAGATATGGTGAATAAGGAAGAAGAAAAGACTTGATGTTATCTTTAGCTCATCATTAGCTCCCATTGTGTGTGTGTGTGTGTGTGTGTATGTAACTAAGATGTCCGACTACTAATTGACCACACAGGTTAGTCCCGATGAAGGTCAAGGCAGACAAGGGTTTCATGCTTCAGTACTTGAACACAGACCACCTGACAGAAACCAACAGTATTCCTTGTAAAGTTCTGAGGGTAAAATACTGACAGGGAACCGAACAAAGCAGAACAGTAACATGAACCTTATAGTGTCTTTTTAAAGTGACACTTTTTAATGTGAACAAAGATATAATACTTTTCACAGTTCTCCTAACCAACTTTCAGCTCCTTTTCAGCACAGCAGTAAATTTCACATTCAAAATGCACTAAAACTACCGAAACCCTCCATACGTCTCAACTCAGTCTTCTATAATGCTACCAAAGGTTCTCACCTAACAAACACATTTTATTGTTCATAAAACAATAACCTTAAACACTACGAGCAGATAGCATTACACAATTCTTTACAAAACAAGAATGACACTACTGTTTAGAATTCACTGCAGGATATGTTACATGGTCCATGTTTTCATTATAGTACAACATCATTCTTAAAAATTTTGTAAAGATGGTAATAAAATATAATAATCAATACTTGTGTAGGTGTCCAGCCAGGTAATGTATTAATATTAGTTCATTTTTTACATTTGAAATATATTTCACTATGGCATTACTGTAAAAATTTAGCAAACTGTTGTCTTTACTGGGCCTTTAAAGAAGCTTTAGTTTGTCCATGGACTAGGGTGACCATGTGTACAGTACACTTTGGCCAGGATTTCTAAATGGCCTAAAATGTCTGGGTTTTGGTTTTGTTTTCCTGTTGACTTCATAATTACTGAAAGTAATGGCTGAAAAAGTAGTCTGAACAATAGTATGCAGGCATTGTACAAAACTGACCAATCGTGGCATGTGAGAAGATGAGATCTACAGATAGCAGTCAGCTTTTTTTTTTTTTTTTTTTTTTTTTACAGGTAATGCAGTCAGATGAAACACATTCTGTGTTTGCTTTAAATCTTCAAACTGATCGAACCTTGTACCGTTACACCCCTAACAAACATATATTCTTATTTTCAAAGTAACTTTGAGCTCATAGATACAGAGAAATCACTGGATAGATCAAATCTTTTGACAGAAAATAGGCAGCTGGTTTTGTTAAGTGGATAATATGAAGAAAAAAAGAAAGAAAAAGAGAGAAAGGTGAAGAGAGACCCCCGCAGCGTGCCCTTCATGCGGTCCTGAGAGCTCACATTCTTAATGGGAGTAAATGTTGCCCTGTCTGACTTCCACCCAAAACTCACACACTCGCCCCCATCAAAGACCCCTGCTGTCCTGTCAGACAGAAAGTGTGTGTGTTTGTGTAAGTGGGCAAATTGCTGTAAGGCCAATGTGAGAGGCCAGAGGGGGTCAGGCACAACCACTGGACGCTGTGACTAAGTGTGTGACCGCCCGTGGGGCCAAAAGCCTTCCACTCTGCTGAATCACAGCTTGTATATTTGTTTAAGTTGCATGATTCATGAAGGGTGACATGGTATTGGCACAGCATGAGGAACTGTCTGCTTGTGATGTGTGTGTGTGTTAAAAAGACTGCTGAGGGCACAAGGTGAAGGTGACATTATTGCTATCGTCTCTGTTATATAAAGGCAAGAGGTTGCGTACAGTATGTCTTCCTCTTTCTGAGTAAACACTCATATACATAAAAAAAAAAAAAAAAAAAAAAAAACTGGTGTAGAAACAAATTTCACTCAGAAATTGAGGGTAAATTTCACAAACAGTTACAAAGAAGAGACAAGAATTAAATGTGAAATGTCAAACTGTATGCACTACAGAGTCTGCAAAACATTCAGATGAGCAGAATTCCGTCATGAAATGACTGTTAATTGGTTCCATGTAACAGGTGTGAAATGCACTTACAAAGTGTAAGATAGGAGAGGAAGTAAACGCTTAACACATTCCATCAAAGGTGTCAATTTGGGGTGAACTAAGTATAGATATACAGTATTAGTAGGAGAAATAATATTATATATAACACAGGGTGCCAGACTGTGCCTAAAAAGGTCGCATTTGCAATCAAAAATGTTGATTTGCGAGTGATAATTTTGCTGAGATCGCCACTGGCAACTAATAAACTTTCATGTTATGATTTAAAAATTTGCATGTAATGCCTTTTTTCCTGATCACGTCTTTTGTTATGTTCATATAATAAATTGAGATGATGTTTAGTTTTAGTGGACAAAAGACTTTGAAACAGTCCTCATCTCTGCCCAACACCAGTGTTGACAGCACACCTGCTAAAAGCAAATGACAGAGACATGCAAAGTAAAAGTGCAGAAAAGCAATGAAAAAAACTACAACAGGTAAACTGTCAGCTGTGTGGACATTAGCAATATCGGTAAACATTTTCATTTATTATCAATACTAATATGGCTTGTTATCAAGATCTTTAGTCTATATGTTCTGTTCATGCGTGAACTTCATATTATCTGTTGTGCACTTGCCGTATAGCCTATAATAATCACAATATTCTTTGTGCTCTGTTACCTTTTAATAAACAAAGCATCAGCTTTAAAATTCTGCCAAATTCATAATGAAATTCAAGCAATAAATATCGTATTGGCTCGCATAAATGTAGCATTCAGCACCTCAGTTCAAGCTGCACGTCAGACCATCATATCTTTCTCTTTACTACTATAGTGCAAAATAAACACGAATGGACACCAAAAGGTATTATAAGATAGCCTACAGCACAACTTACTGAAATGTCCCATGTAATCACTCATTCAGTGTTTCAAACTGAGGAAAACGTGTAAAGCTTTTAAGCAATGCAACGTGACAATACATTTACCTCAGAATAAACATTCAGTGTCCATAAGCTCATTAGTCAGGCTCATTAAATTAGGCAAATTGTGGAATCTAAACCACATGGTATAACAGGACAAGCAGCAAATATGTGAAGGCCCTATTATTGTCACGATACAACGGGGACACGGAAGCCAGGAATGGGGAGACGAGGAATTCACAGGTAAGGGTCTTAATATCCAACACAGGTTACAGGCAGGGAAGACAGACGTGAAATGACGTTCAATACCGGACAGGACACACAGGGCAGAACACACTATAAATACACAACGTAAACGAGATAATTAAATAAACACAGCTGGAAGAGAATTAACTAATAACGACAGGAACAGGAACAGAACCAAATATGGGCATACAAGAGGTAGGGAAACACAAGACACAAGACAATCCTGACAATTATAGGGTGTTTGTTTCCCTCCACCAAGGAGTCTGACAGAACTGTATGGTAAATGGTTATTAAATTATTATTATTATTTTTTTTTTCAGTCTTGCAATACAGCTTTTCATCTAAATTGCTTAAGCTTTGATCTGTTCATCTTTTTTGTTTGTTTGTTTATTTGTTTTTTTTTAATCAAGTTATTAAAAGTTTTTATGTATCATAAATTAAAACATGCAGATGTTTAACAGTGAGTCAATTCTTGGTCACAATAGTGGAAATTTTGGCACTGTACATTGTCCATTGTCAATAGTGTAGTGATGCAGAAAGCACAGCTCACACAGAAGTCAATTTCAAACCAATCAGCTTTCTGTTGGTTAACACAGGGAATCTGTTGCGAAATCTGTGCGGAGAAATCTTTCACAAAATTTCAGATCATAGAGGTTCCTACTGAAATGACTGGATTTCGGCCAAGAAAATTCACTGTACAATGGTAAATGTGACAGCACCTTCAAATCTTTACAAAGACAGTGAGTACTGCCAGAGAAGATGGATTAGTTACCACATTTTGTCAGCTGCTCATTTGCATAAAGTCATGATGCTCCAAACTGCCAATGCTCATTAAAAATTAATGACTTCCAGTCAGTATGAACCAACCCTGTTGCAGTTTCATTTGTTTATATTCAAAGCCAATACAGATTCCAGGGTTAAAAAAGATGCTGTGTTTAACAAATAAATCAAACCTTTCTATTTTTCAGTGTTCACATCATTAAAAAAAAAAAATGTATCTCATGTTTTTCCATTTAGTACCTGACTTGATTACCTGAAATGGAGTTTAACTAGTTTGCAAATTAGATGCATCATCTGAAGTCAGTGAATGTGAACAAATCAGGCAGACTGATACTTTTCACAGTTCATTTGTTTGTCACAGATTAACTGCTGTTAATCACTGTCTCTACAAAAACACACACATCCACTTGCACAAGCTGCACTACTCTAAGCAAACATAGACTTGAACATGTCCACTCTCATTGTCCGGTTCTAGAGGAGATCCAGCAGCCTTAATGACTCATTCACAAGCTGACATGCTGATTTTCCACTATCTGAAAGGCCAGAGTAACCAGCCCAAACATTTGTTAAACAGCGAGCATCTTTTGACAGGCTGAGGAGGAGCAATAGAGAAGGAAATGGCAAGGTTATCAAATAAAATCTGGAAAGAGAGAAGCAAGAGAAGGAATGCCAGCCAAACACAGTCGCATTAACCGTGGCACGAGTCCCAGTAACCTGCTCTGTGGAGGCCAATCAAATATTCTATTACATTACACCCCAATTTTTGCCCTGCGCTCCATCCTGTGCCAATTTGGAGGGGCTCAGCAGGCCGAGAGGGTTGTGTATACAATGCCTCGTGGAGGAAGTGTTTACCCTCTCGCCATCTGTCCGTGTAGTCAGACATATTGGAAATCAAAGTGGGGGACAGAAGGGGACCGGGCCCAAGGGTGCTAAGGGCTTTGGCTCAGACCAGCGCCGTTAAGCAGCTCATGGGTCTAGACATACACATGGAGTCAGTGGATGCAGAGTGTGTGTCTAACAGGTAAAAAGACGACAGAGGCCACCACCTGTGTCTGATGTAGAGACATATGGTGTGACGGGTTGATGTGGAGTGATGCAGGTGTACATATAAACATACACAATGCAGAACCTACACCCAATGACTGAAGACCAACAGAAAAGTACAGCAGGTTCTTATCAGCAAGACATTTGGGAGAGATCCCAGACATATATGGGTTGATGAAGGAATCATATTTACAAAAACTAGAAGACCCATCCGGAATGAATATTTAATTGATATTAGATCTGAAAAACATTGTCTTTTTCAGACTATTTTTACTCTTGTTTATCATTATTGGAAAGTTTTGAAGCCGCAGAGCTAAATGGAAAAGTTTCATCAAGCCATCAGAATGTTCATCAACATTTTCAACTTGAAGTCAACAACACAAAACTTCCAATGTTTAGTTTTGACACAGACAGTCAGTAAGACAGACAGATGAACGATAGATAGATGAATGAACAAATGATAAATAGTAGCCTATGGCTGCGATGAGAACGATTATTTTGGTAATAGAGTAATTGGTCGATTATTCTGATTAATAGAGTAATCGGATAATTATAATTAATTTTTTTGTGGTAATAAAAAATAAACCTAAGCGAACCTTTAAAATTATTTAAAATACATAGATAATAGCAATTAGGCAATAATAATTAGTTCAAATGAAGTATCAAAAGCAAGTAATCATATGGTTTTATTGAACAAAACTAAAATACATAATCCCCCGGTTTCACAGACAAGGCTTAAGCCTAGTCCTAGACTAAAATGTAAGTCTGAGCTGTTTCAACTGAAAAAAAACTTGCAATGACTGATCTTAAAATATATCAGTGCCTTTGTTTTGTCTCAAGATGCAAACCAGTAATATTTTTTCCTAAGCACGTTTATAAAAATTACTTAAATGTCTTAATTGAACTATGGCCTAATCCTGGCTTAGTCTAAGCCCTGTCTGTGAAACCGGGCCCATGTATTATAAACAGAGCTAATGTGCATTACGCATTATAACAAATCACTGCAGAGGGCGTCAATGGCCTGACGACTGTTTTTACACTTTACAGCGCGATCCAATCCTTGTTTAAAATTGACTAAACAATATTTAATTCAAATATCCACTTACTCTTTAATAATTCGCATTTCTTTACGATAGGAATGCTACAACCACTGTAATTTATTGAATATGTGTAGCCTACATAAACGTTTATTTTGAAATCGCGATAAACAGTTAGCATATTGAGAAAGATATTGATGTATTCTCTTGTGTTTGGATAGGTTTATAAATGATTTACCTTACAAATCTGATGAAATAGGGCACATTGCGTTCCCAGATGAACATTATAATAAATCCAAACTCAAACAACAATATGCAGAGATGGAGTTTGAGATGCTCCACACATGTAAATGATAACAGTAGCATTTACTGTGAAAGGAGCAGTATTTACTGTGAATGGATCCATTTCATGGATTCTCGTCCATGGAATGCGCCACTTCCGGTATTTTGACAAATTCAGAAATTCCCTCCCCATAAAAAAATGATGAAAAATATCAAACTATATGAAATGAGCCATATGAATCAATTTCCTCTTTGCTTTTCATCACCTGCTCCCTCCTCCTGGCACAGCCAGGTGTCCAAGCAAACATCCATCAAGGCTGGATGATATCAGGGCTTCAGGTACAGGCGCCATGCTAAGCCCGGATCCCGAGCGGATGGTACTAATCGCTCAGTGCTGGTCTGAATCCACTAGGCAGGCTGCCAGGGGAGGTTGGGAACAGTATGGAGAGGGAGAAAGAGAGAAACAAGACACATTCTGAGAGGAAAGAGAAAGAGTATGTGGAAAAGAAGGAAGAGACATGAAGAGAGCCCTGGAAACCGAGACTGAGGAATGAAACTTGATGACTCCTCAACTTCTAATTTCTTAATTAAGACCCATTTCCCTTCCCTCTTCTAACAGTTGGGGCGGCTAATTAGGCACGGCCTGTACTCAATGTGGAGGGCTCATACTGTTATATTGACTGGCATATGCTGCAGTGACTGTGGGCAGATTGTGCGTGGAGGGGTCCATTAGAGAAGTCAAACTGCAGGAGTAACTGCAGAGCCCACTGAAGCTGGGATGGTGGGATGAGATGGAGAGGAGATAATTGGGGAGTAAAGTCACAGATCCAGCCGTCCCATGAAGACCCTTTAGGCAGCAGCCAATGAGCAACGAGATTCCAAACTGGCCACTCTGTGGTGCCATTCTGCCACAGGCCTATAAGAAAATAATATTGGAAAACTATTAAATTACAATCAGTCTCTAAACTGAGAATTTTTAAACTAAGAGCTTTGTTTAGGGAACATTACTGTTTAGTTTGTTCATTGTTAAATGTTAATTTGGTAACACTTTAGTATAGGGACCAATTCTTACTGTTAACTAGTTGCTTATTAGCATGTATATTATTAACATATTGGCTGTTTATTAGCACATATTGTGCATGACCATATTCTACATCCCTAATCTTACCAAATACCTTAACTTAACAACTACCTTACTAACTATTAATAACCAGCATATTAAGAGTTTATTGAGGCAAAAGTCATAGTTAATAGTTTGTTAATAGTGAGAATTAGACCTTAAAATAAAGTGTGACCGTTAATTTGACTACTAATACAGTATTTAATTATTTTTTAAATAAATTTTTGTGTTAGTTTAAATATAAATATAGTATTTTTTTAATTTATTTATTTTATTCTAATTTAAAATTGGTCAGTTTGTTCATTGTTTATATGTTAGTTTGATTATAAATTTAAATTTAAATTTATTTTATTTTACTCTAATAAAAACATTTGTTAGTTTGTGCATTGTTTATATGTCTGAATATAAATAAAGTATTTACTATTTTATTGTAATAAAGCAATATTAATTAGTGTTCATTGCTTATATGATAGTTTGATTATAAATATGTTTTATTTTATTTTATTTTATATTTTATTTTATGACTTTCCCAAAATACTTCAGTATTAAGAAATCCACATAAATAAATAAATAAATAAAATAATGTTGACTGTTTTGTATTTTTAAAATGACATATCTGGAATGCCATTCTCTCGTGAATGCATGTGCAACAGTTAGTGTAAGCTAGAGATTACAGCTCATGAAGTTTTAAAAGTGGATATTTTTCTTACACAAACGCATTGCTTTGATTCAGAAGGCCTTAATAAACCCCCGGAGCTGTGTGGAGTATTTTTAAGATGGCTGGATGCACTTTTTTGGGCTTCAAAATCTCAAACCCTATTCACTGCCATTATAAAACTTGGAAGAGCCAGGATATTTTTTAATATAACTCTGATGGTATTCGTCTGAAGAAGAAAGTCATATACACTTAGGATGGCTTGAGGGTGAGTAAATCATGGGGTAATTTTCATTTTAGGGTTAACTATCCCTTTAATATGTGTGTAAATTTAACTTTACGGCACTTTTGTTTTTTTGAGCTGAATATTTTTCAGCTGATGAGTCAGTGAGAAGGCCCAGCCTACCCATCAGTCAGTCATCTGCTCAGAACCACCACACATGAGGTTCGGGCCCGATCCTGTCCCACTGTGCCCGACATGTTTGTGCAAATGTGAGCGACAGAATGAGATGCTTCTGCATCTGACAGCAAGAAAAATGAGCCTGTCTTGCTTACAGACAGGTACAGCTCAACTCCACAACATGAACAGCAATAAGAAACATTTCATTTAAACAGCCTAACACTAAACCAGAAATATATAATGTTCCTCATATTGCAATAAAACACTTTACATTTAATAAAAACCAGTCACTTTTTATGTCACAGTGAACAGCTCTGTTCCAAAACATTTTAGCATTTTAAGGTATTGCATGTACACTTCCAACATGAAGGCTTGTCCAAATGGTAGGTATTGTGTTTGTGCTGCCTACACTCTTCAGACAATTGCATGTTTCTGTCTTGATCTAAAATGAATAATAAAGCCATAAATATACACTACAATTCAAAAGTTTTGGGTCGGGTAAGATTTGCTTTTGTATATATTTGTAAAAAATTCAATGCATCTATGCTGAATAAAAGTATTAATTTCTTTAAAAAATACTGGAAGCAAACAATAATGTAGAACACATATAGCCATAAATGTATAACATCTTCAAGAAAAACACTGATACAAAAAATTCAGATGAATTAAAAACTGTTATATTTTTACCAATTTCAAATATTTTGCCAAAAAAAAAAAAATAGTATGGTATGTTGTCAGACCTGTGTTTCCCTTCCTCTTGTGGCCATATTTGGATCTTCCGTTTCCTGTCCTTGTTTAGTTTGATTATCTGTTAATTCAGTTCCAGGTGTGTCTCGTTGTCCCCTCGTTATGTGTATTATAAAAGCCCTGTGTTTCCATGTCTTTAGCATCGGCTGTCTTATGTCATACCATGTCTCCTGTGTTCTCCCCATTGGATTGTCATTAAAACCTTGTGATTTGCGTTTACTCCACGTCTCCTCGTTCCCGTGCTCCACGGATATCGTGACAGAACAGCCGACTGACAAAAACGGCGATGGACTTCGCCGCTCGTCTCCTCGCCCTTTTCCATCAGGATCTCCCTTTCAACGAGTTCGCTGGGGAGTTCTGCAAACTAGTCGCGGGGGCCGCGTTGGACGACGCGGCCATCCTCCACCTGTTCTGGCTCCCAGACACCACAGGACCTCCCAGACACCACAGGACTGTGTTGGAAGGAGGGGGTCTACCGGTGTCTGGGAAGTGTCCGGGCCCGAGTTGGAACCAGCCCATCGCCCGCAGCAACGATAAGCCCGCCACCGTCCGCGGCCCGGTCAAGCCCGCCGCTGTCCGCGGCCACCTCAAGCCCGCCGCCATCCGAGACCCTCTCAGGCACGCCGCCGTCCGCGGCTCCCTCAAGCCTGCCGCAATCCGTGGCTCTCCCAAGCCCGCCATCCGTGGCGAAGACTACGCCGCCGTCCGCGGCACCCTCAAGTCCGCCGCCATCCGCAGCTCTCCCTAGCCTGCCATCCGTGGGGAAGATTACGCCGCCGTCCGCGGCTCACTCACACCCGCCACTGTGGAAAGCCCGCCGGCGGTTCCTGTGGCAAGCCTGCCGGTGGTTCCTGTGGCAAGCCCATCGGCGGTTCCTGTGGCAAGCCCGCTGGTCGCGGCTCCTCCAGAGCGGCCTCCTGTGCCAGCTCCACGTAAACGCACTCCAGTTCCCGATTTAAGCCCAGGATGGGCTCCTGTTCCCAAGTTAAGCCCAGGATGGGCTCCTGTTCCTGAGTCAAACCCAGGATGGTCACCTGCTCCCGAATCACGGACAAAACGGCTCCTGTCCCAGAGTCATGACCAGGACGGGCTCTTGTTCCCGAGTTAAGCCCAGGATGGGCTCCTGTTCCCGAGATAAACCCAGGATGGGCTCCTGTTCCTGAGGTAAGCCCAGTGAGGGCTCCTGATCCTCTCAGCCCAGTGAGGGCTCCCGTTCCTGAGTGAAGCCCACGGAGGGCTCCTGTTCCTGAGTTAAGCCCAGGATGGGCTCCTGTTCCCGAGATAAGCCCAGGATGGGCTCCTGTTCCTGAGGTAAGCCCAGTGAGGGCTCCTGTTCCTGAGGTAAGCCCAGTGAGGGCTCCTGATCCTCAGTTCAGCCCAGTGAGGGCTCCCATTCCTGAGTGAAGCCCACGGAGGGCTCCTGTTCCTGAGTTAAGCCCAGGAGGAGCTTCTGTTCCCGAATTAAGCCCAGGAAGGGCTTCTGATCCCCCATTCAGCCCAGGAAGGGCTCCTGATCCCCAGTTAAGCCCAGGCAGGGCTCCTGATCCCCAGTTCAGCCCAGGGAGGGCTCCTGGTCCCCAGTTCAGCCCAGGGAGGGCTCCTGATCCCCAGTTCAGCCCAGGGAGGGCTCCTGATCCCCATTTCAGCCCAGGGAGGGCTCCTGATGCCCAGTTCAGCCCAGGGACGGCTCCTGATCCCCCGTTCACCCCAGGGAGGGCTCCTGATCCCCCATTAAGCCCAGGGAAGGCTCCTGATCCCCCGTTAAGCCCAGGAAGGGCTCCAGTCCCCAAGTTGATCCCCGTAAGCTCCCCCAAGTATTTTTTTTTGGGGGGGGGCTGACTCCCTGCTGAACTCCCTGCTCCGCCATGGGTCCCGGAACGGGCGCCACCCTGGAGGCCTTCTGTCCCCGAACTCTGCCCCGAGGGGGGTAGGAGTACTGTCGGAAGGGGGGGGGAGTACTGTCAGACTTGTGTTTCCCTTCCTCTTGTGCCCATATTTGGTTCTTCCGCTTCCTGTCCTTGTTTAGTTTGATTATCTGTTAATTCAGTTCCAGGTGTGTCTCGTTGTCCCCTCGTTATGTGTATTATAAAAGCCCTGTGTTTCCCTGTCTTTAGCGTCGGCTGTCTTATGTCATACCATGTCTCCTGTGTTCTCCCCATTGGATTGTCATTAAAACCTTGTGATTTGAGTTTACTCCTCGTTCCCGTGCTCCACGGATATTGTGACATATGTATTTTTATGCTTATTAGAATATCATATTGTTAGCTTAGCAAAATGCAAACGCCAAACTTAATTGAAATGCAAGGTGAATCTTCTGTGTGCTGCCTGTGCTGAGCATTCCAAATTTTAATATTTAATTTAACATGCTGTTTTAAGTAGGCAGTAGAAGACAAGTTTGCAGTAGACAACCCCATTAATTATTTAATATATTTTTTAGTTTATGTAAATATGGAATGTCTGTTATTGTAAAATAATATATATGTAATAATGCTAATGAGCAATGCTCTCTGATGATGAGGTCATATTAAGTCATGAGTGAAGGAACATTTAAGGGATATGAAACATTTTCATAGGTGGCATTTTTCAGAAAATGTAATGTCTTTTCATTACTGTAAGAAATATTAACATGTGGGCCGTGAGCGAGGCAGTGGTGAGAAGAGGAAGTCAGCAGACTGAAGATGATTTATGCTGTCATGCTTAAAATGTGAAATACAGTAGAAGTGTCCGCAGGGACAGAGAGAGATCTGCTCTTTGCTTCAGGGGTGTAGATACCTTACTTTCCCCCATGAGAGAGTTCACTATGTCCTCTCTCTGTCTCTCACGAGAGTCACTCTTTTCCACTCTTTCAGAAATACTGGCGGCCCACCAGAGAAGAGCCCTGACTAATATTTATTCAGTTATTCATTTTATCTCTCTCCATTTGTCTCTGTATCTCTTTCACTCTCAGAGAAAATGAGAGCTGATGCTTGTAATGAGCTTAAAATACAGACCCGACCGACAGGCTCCTCAATAACCTCAAAGCTGCTTCAACCTACCATGTCGACTCTAATTTAGCACAGCATCAACCACCAGATATTTTAAAACCATAAGACTTGATGAGCATGACAGTATATGAAATACAACACTCCACAGATCCACACAAACACACACACACACACACAAACTTGTGATCTGTGAGATGGTAAATGAACACTGTAACACATTTTAAGCTCAAGTAAATACTTCAGGAAAACAACCAAAGATTTATTTCAATAGTGTAATTTTTTGTTGTTGTTGTTGTTGTTGTTATATGTTTTAATAATAATAATAATAAATAAAATATAATTTATTTTTGCAATAGCAAAGCTGAATTTGTTATTAATGTTAAAACAGTTTTGATGCTTAATATTTTTGTGGAAACTGATACATTTTTTTCAAGATTCTGATGAATAGAAAGTTAAAAGGAACAGCATTTATTTGATATAGAAATATTCTGTAATATTATCTTTTGCAATAATAATAATAATAATTCCATCATTCAGAAAGGCTGATTTGGTGCTCAAGAAACATGCTTTGTAAAAACTGTAAAGATGAATATATATATATATTTACAATATTTATTTATTATTTATTTATTTATAATTAGCTATTTACAATAACAATTTGTTTACATGATTGCAGATTTTAAATCATGGCAACTTGACATTATTAGTTCATAAAAAATTAATTAAACTAAAACTAAACTCCATTTTTCTTTCTTTCTTTCTTTCTTTTTCTTTTTTACAGTGAAGTGTAAGACAAAAGATCAATTGTTGTGTGTGTGTGAAGAATCCTGAGAGGTGCAGGTAGAGAGCCACTTCTGGAAGGCCACGGTCCCCTATCATTTTTTCTGTCTCTGCTCTCTCTCTCTTCCAATACGTTTACTCCTGAATGAAGGTTAAATCCACAGCAAAGGCACAGAAGAAAAAAACCTATTCTTTAGGCTGTGGGTTTTGACACAGAGCGGAAAAAATCTTTAGTATGGATCCGTGTTATGTTCAAGCTGCTAGTGTAGTTGAATTCATGACATGAATGCTAAATGACAGAGACTCGGCCAAAAACATTACACGTTTCACACTACACCTGACAGGTGAGTAAAATTACTGCTTCATGCCAGTGTGATAACAAGCAAATGCTCTTAAAATTGAACATATTTTACTAGATACAAGAACTGTGAATTTGGCTGTTAGAATTACAAAGCTTTTTGTATATGCACTAAAGGATGTCTTAATAGTCTGTAAAAGTAAGAAAAAGTGTGAGGAGGCTCATAGTTTGACTGGTTACCATGGTCTAGTCACTCGCTGCTGGTAGATGATGTAACTACAGCATCTTTTTCCACTGTCGGCCATTCAAAAGTAGCCACTGAGATCATACAGTAGATATGTAGATGCCATATTTGACCACTCTAGACACGCTGACAAATCTGTCATCTTGAATTGGTGAACATGTCATCACTCACAGTAGAAATCAACGAGTTATCCAAAATGCCACAACATTGCACAGCCTCTGGTTGTAAAAAACGCAGAGATGTAAATTCCCAAACAAATGGAATAATCTTTCAGTGGTGAGAATGTGCGACGGCAGCCATAGTGCACCAGAACGCCCAACACAAACCAGCTTAATGGTGGAGAAGAGACAGAGTGATGAAGCCAATCAATGTATGGGGATGATTAGGAGGCCATGATGGTCAGAGGCCAATGGGAAAATTTGGCCAGGATGCCGGGGTAACACCCCTACTCTTTTTCGAAGGACATCCTGGATTTTTAATAACCACAGTGAGTCAGGACCTCGGTTTAACGTCTCATCTGAAGGACGGTGCTTTTTATAGTATAATGTCCCCGTCACTATACTGGGGTGTTAGGACCCACACAGACCACAGGGTGAGCACCCCCTGCTGGCCTCACTAACACCTCTTCCAGCAGCAACCTAGTTTTTCCCAGGAGGTCTCCCATCCAGGTACTGACCAGGCTCAACCCTGATTAGCTTCAGCGGGCAACCGGTCTTGGGCTACAGGGTGATTTGGCTGCTGGCGCAGGCTGATGGATGGTTAATGGAAACTGATGATACTCATAGTGTTAAACTACTAAACTGGTCCATGTTACATATGCAGCCAATGAACTTGGTGCTTTACATTTAAATGGCTGGGTAGCATTCACTAGAGCATTTTGCAGCGTGCTTTCAGTGTTCCTCTGAAACGCTCCACCTCCCCAGCTCCACCTGTATAGATCTGCTGCGGGTTATTTTCTATACTATTTGTGTAGCAACAGTATGTCTTAAATACTCGCAGCATGTATCGGCATTTCTACTGGGAGTAGCAAGTTCCTGTACTTGCTTTGTAGCAGCAGCAGCAGCAATAATCTACAACAACAGCTACAACACCAAGACAAAAATATATTAACACTGTCATATCCATTATCATGCTAAAATCTTTAAATCTAAAACAAAAGAGTTGTTCACAGACCGGCTTTGACCATTCCGTGTACAGAAGCCCAAAGAAACATCTGCTAATGAGGAATCTATGTATATATATATCTACGATTGAGATCAACAGACAGTTTTCCAAGGACCCAGGGCTCTTTTCATAACTCCAATGTCAATAGTTTTACATTAATGCTGAATCATACATATGTCATTCATTTACTCATTGATTAATTCCATTAAACGTACACAGGTACCTTTGTATCTTTTTAGGATTTCTTGGAATCAATTTGTGCATTGTTGTGCTTCATCAGGCTATGGAGAAAACTAATGGGAAATATTTCTTACTGTGGTTTTGCAGTGAGAGTTTGGCTATTTGAGAAAGACCCTAAGCTCTAGAAATGCTGTTTTATCACATGCACTCTGCTGTGTCTGCAAGCTAGTTGCTAGCCTGGCATCATTTCTGCTCTCTTTGCTTTGGTAAACCCTTTGACGATTTGTCATCTCGACCACTGTTTACTGAATGTTAATTAGCTTTGAATCATTTGAATAATTTATGCTTCTCAATTATTGCGACATCCACTTTGATTTACCCGACAGAACATCTCCTGTCACACCAACCCCAATCATCCCATTACATTCATCGGGAATGCTTCACTAATCTTGCGTTTCGTTAAGCTGCCAAAAACGCTGCAACATGACGAAAACTTGGCGTAATGACAATTGAGCTTAAACAGAAAACAAAACAATCTTAAGACAAATTGCTGTTTGGCTCACCAGATGCATACTTTGCAGTCGAACGCTCACATTTTTCCTCCTTTAATTAAACTGACCAAGTTCAGTTAAAGAAGGCAGCGTGAACATATGCAAAATGCTGCCCAATATAACTAAATCCAGCAGGCTGCTAATATGCCAGGTGATTAGCGTGCACTACAGGTGTGCTAGCTAGCTGAGGGGAAGCGTGCAGCGCTTGGCTTCATTCTTCCCCGGGTAAGACCCACTTATTACACCGCGCTAGTCAGGGCCGTTCATTCACTCCAGCAACATCCATCTGCTCCGGCATTAGTGGCTAAATTAGCCGCTTAATGTTGCGTATTTGTTTAAGTAATTGGCTAGTAATTAATAACCTGAAATGCTGCAGGCTCACAGTTTGAGAAGTTTTAGCTGCCTCTTCTGAGACAATGGCATTTAAATGTGATCTCATTAGTATTTGTAAGCATTTGAAAGCAAAGTGTGGTGCTAGCACACATATGTTAATATACGCTTACAGCATTTACAATACTGGTCAAAGGTTTGGAAGTGGAATAATTAAGATTTTTCATATTAGAATGATTTCTGAAGGATCATGTGACACTAAGATGGAGTAATGATGCTGAGAATTCAGCTTTTTTTGTCACAGGAATTAATTACATTTTTAAAAAAAATATATTAAAACAGAAAACGGGTATTTAAAATGTTTTTACTGAATTTCTGATCAAATAAATGTAGCCTTGGTGAGCAAAATATTCACCTTTCACAAAGATTTAAAAATCTAAAATTAATTTTAGAAACAATTTAATGTTTACAACAATTAGACACTGTCAATGCACATGCACACACACACTTTAAGTATGAATACAAATGAGATCACTCCAGTTGCTACAGAGAGTTTCTTTAAGGTAACTAACTTTTACACTTGTCAATGCAAACTGTGAAGGGTTTAACATTTTACAGACTTAAAAAAATAGGATCATCACATCAAACAGACTTGGCAAAAGGAAAGAGAGGGGGAGAAATCCAACCGTTTTTGTGCAAGGTAGGGTGTGTGTTGCATGTAATTTGTTTGCTCTGCCCTTGGCAGTTAGGGTTTGGAAAGCAGATCTCACTGGCATACTTCCTTCTGCTACTTTGGAAAGATCTGCCAGCGAGGTGGGAATTGCTGAATTAGCACCATATTAAACCTTGACACTAATGACTGTGTTCAGAGGTTGTTTTTTATAAATATTTGATGTATTGTCATCTATGGAATAGTGGGGCATGAGAAAGTAAGGGAATGAGCCAGAGATGTTGGGGGAGAGGAAGTGAGAGAGAGAACAAGACATACAGAGATGAAACAGTGTTAAAACAGCATTGCACTGAAGTTAACACTGCAGCTGCTGTTGGATGGGTATTTCTGGAATCATTACTATCTTAATTAGGCAGCATTTGGGGTATTCCTATATGTCTGTATTTGAAAGTCTCTTATGCCTATAAAGGCTGAATTTAATTGATCAAAAATACAGTAAAAACTGTAATATTGTAAAATATTATTACAATTTTCATGACACATGATTCTTCAGAAATCACTCTAATATGCCCATATTTGATACTCAAGAAAAACTTCATCTTATTATTTACACAGAAAGCAGTTGTTCTGCTTAATATTTTTGTGGAGACTGGGACATTTCTGATTTTTTTAATTTATTTTTTATTTTTTGACAGATAGGAAACTCAAAAGAACAGTACTTATTTGAAATAGAAATATTTTGTAAAATAAAAGTAAAAAGTAATGTCTTTACTGTAATTTTTGATCAATTTAATGCATCCTTGATGAATAAAAGTATTCTTTTCTTTCAAAAAATCTTACCGACCCCAAACTTTTGAATGTAGTATATAGTAGTAATAGTAATAATAGTATACATGCATTCACCCAGAAATGGCAGCATGAATTAAACACCACCATATATCCAGCAAGTTGTCAAAAGCTCTACTGAAGGTCTGCTGGTACATCATATATCTGTGGTCAACCAAAAAATATTTACAGATGGAGAAAAGAGTGATAGTGCCTTCGGCATCTTTAGTAGCCCAGGGGCGCAGCACATATGCAGCGCTAGTTACTTTAAAACATGCAGAGGGAGTTACACTGTAACTCACAGTACATCCCTGAGAATTTCCTTTGACACCACTAACTCAACAACTTTTTCATTTGAGAGAAAGAACAAGGTGAAACGATAGAAGTTTGGTCCTCAAGTTTTTTCTTTAAGTGACACTTTTCAAATTTGTCATTGAAAGAGAAACAGGAAAACAATAACCATTAACGGAAGACAATAACCAGGTCACCTTTTCCAGCTCTTTGAACATGTCAGTTTGAGTGGTAATAACCCAAGTTGCAATGCTACTGGTATCTAATTTTAAATCTGACAAAAATACATGCAGAGCGTAATGAATACTGCTCTCGAAAAAATAATCCTGGCAGGTTTTACCCTTGTAAATTACCGAGGGAAACATCCGATTCTGTGTGAAATTCTAATCCATATTGATCCGGTCAAGCCACCGATAAGAACGGAGATAAATATTCTTAGTTATTAAAGGAAAAGCCCCGGGCAATTACTAGCATGATGGCTTAAGCTATTAATTGGAGTTGAGTTATCAATGGTCGGAAGCGAGAGAGGAAATAATCAGTTCATGTAACCTTGCGAGCGTGACAGTGACCTGTGAATATTGTTATAATATAGAACAAACTGTGTATTTCACGAGCTGCACCTCTGTGGCATGGATCCAGTGCAGCAGACTCATTAAAAGTGAGAAACTCACAGAATGCAGCTTTAAATAGAAAAACAGACATGACCCTCGGAGATCAAGTCCAACTTGAAAGGACTTTTCCTCACCCGTTTTAAAAGAGAAGAAAGTGCCTTTTCATGATGGGTAGTTTGAACTGCATTAGCTTGCATAATTTAAGGTTAATGAGACAACAACCCAGCATGAACATAGAATCTCATCTCGCCTCTCATCTCTGCTACTTCCACGACTGTGGGCGTTCATTAAAAAGGGATCGGGCAGAATGTTTTAATGATTTGTGAAACCATTAGAATTTCAGAGAGCTATTACATCACATTGGCATCCATTCCCCAGTGTTTGCCTCTCAAAGAGAAGCTGCAGACTCATTTAACATCCTCTCAAATGTTGGGGGAGATAATTTGCTCTAACTGAGCAAAGAACCCCCCTGAAAACTAAATCATCACTGACTCAGGATCAGTTCCTTGCATTCGTAAGATGAACCTCAGAGAATAGGGAGAGAGTCAGCAACTATACTATTCCAAGATGTCAGTTTGTCTGGTTACAAATGTCAGTGTGGTGGATGTGGAGAATTGTCCTTAATGATTAAACAGGGGATTCCAAAAGCATTATTGTAATTGCAGTTTGCAGCATTGACCAGCAGAGTGCTGGGATAATGTATTTTTGTAGACCAAAACCCAGAAACCCGAGTTAGCATTGTAGCACTTCCGGTTCTGTCATCAACAGGTTTCTTTTTTAATGGGTTTTTGGTTAAAAATAAGGTCTGAGGTTAACACAAGCTCAAGATATTTTCACGTTTTATTCAACAACATAAAATACATGAGTAATACCCCCTTGTGATTTTTTTTTTTTAAAAAAGCTTTTACTTCTCTTGCAAAGACAGTTGCTAACAAGTGGCTCAGTGGGACTACAGAGGTTGTAGAGAACGTTAAACATCACACTTCATACAGATAAACTCATCTACTCACTTGTCCTCTTTCACAGTTTTGTGGTGTTCATAATCATGCTTTTGCACAATTATTCTAACTCAATCTTTCAGGGAAAATGTTTTAAACTTAATATGCTGACGACTTCTAAATCATGCAATGATGGTGTAGTTTGTTTATAGTCTACATTTAACTTTAAAATTCATAAAGGTTTTGTTCATTTGTTTTGTTCAAGATTATCATGACGAACACAATGCATAAGCATCCTAAATTTTTGTTGGTCACAGAGCTTGTTTTCTGTATATATTTCCAAATCTTTTTTTGTAGAGGGAACGACAAGGGTGATGCTAACTTCCGTGATGGCATACAAAAAAAAAGTCATCATTGCAGCACTCCATAGAAGTTGCTTGTTTGAACATTCACAATCAAGCAGTATGTAGTGAACCACTTCTTTATAAAGACAATGTTTAAGAAAATAAAATATTGCATAAAAAGTGCCTCTTTTCTAAGAATGTATAATGATACGACACAATGTTTGCTAAACGTACATGTAAGTGACCCTCTGCATGTACATATACTGTGATTATGTTTATTCAGCAAAACAAAGTGAAATTGGCAGGGCAGTATAACATCTGTGGTATGGGCAGACAGATTCCTGAATTTTTCATATCTAAGAACACATTATCAGCATAATGTGATATGTATCTTTTTGCTGAGGACTGTCAGACACAAAACCAACTGTGCTTGTCAACCAGACTGAGCTTCTCTAAACAGCAACCAACACTCTGTTAATTGATTATCCAGCATTAAGTTAAATAATCAAACGAGATTTTCTGTTGAAATGTTTAGTTTTTAAACCAATATAGAGATTTAAACCTGTCTGAAAGAAGCAGAGCATTTAAAAGCATTTAAAAGTTCATCATTTAAAAATTTGTAACACCTTCATGTTTGAACTTAATTCAAATTAGTATGTTTTGTAAATATTCACTTTTCTTTTTCATTCAATAAATGTGGTTGGTGACCATAAATACATTGTAAAAGAAGTCCATATGCTTTATTACAAATTTTCTGAAGCCATATAATTTTTTTTTTTTTTTTTTTTTTTTTTTAAATTGTGCTTGATAGCTGTGATCACCATTTACTTTCACTGTATGGAAAAGAGCAGCTTGGACACTCTGCTAAACATTTCCTTTTGTGTTTCATAGAAGTAAAAATTCATACAGGTTTTAAAATACATGGTGAGTTGATGACGACAAAATTTACAATTTTGTGGAGAACTAACCTTTTAAAATAGGCTAAATTACTTTCATTAGATTTGTACACTAAGTTTTTTGTTGTAAGTAAGTATATTTCTTAAGCTTGGAACTATAATGAGTGTGTATTCAATGGATGTGTTTCTTGCTTTACTCTTCATTAAATCTTGAGTGAAAGAGGATGGCATGGGCACAAACAGGATGAAAGACACAGAGACAACAGTCTTGTAATTCCTCCACTCGCATTAGAGTCTGTATGTGAGGAAGGGCTTTCCGCTTTCTTCTTAATGACATGGGCGTGCAGACGG
This sequence comes from Spinibarbus caldwelli, assembly GCA_039654775.1. Lineage (NCBI taxonomy): Eukaryota > Metazoa > Chordata > Actinopteri > Cypriniformes > Cyprinidae > Spinibarbus > Spinibarbus caldwelli. Next base: position 6,778,862 of record CM077255.1, read on the forward strand.
GCGTCATCCCGTGCTACAGGCAGCCGTAATTGGACAAGGGGACGAAGTGTCCTAACCCCTCCGCTGTTCCACCAGCCTAACACGACAACTAATCACCTCGCAATTTGCATGGAGAGCTTCGCAAATCAGCCTAATGCCGCACCGGCCTGAGAGATGAGTTTTTAATCTCGGCGAGATGAGATACTGACCCGAGTGTTTTCTTCCCCCTTCGTTTTTCTTCTTTCAGGTTTTCATTTGCGTTCTCTTCTCATTTTTGCAATGGACTGCTGAATGAATGCGCAGAGGCAGGAGTCTCATCCCCCTCAGACAGCGAGAAAAAAAAACAGGCCTCTTAAAAAAATTGAAAAAGAAGAAGCTGCACTTGTCCCTGCGAATAAGTCTCCTCTAAAATGCAATCAAAGTGATGACAGATATTTCAGCAGGAGGGAAATATTCTAGTGGAGCCTTTTCAGATGATCAGACAGTTATTCATCTCTCATTGCCCCTGCTTGACCCGTGTAATGGAGAATTTTACAACTGGAAGTGTCTGAAATATCTAGTGGATGTAAGTAATGAGAACATTTAGGGGAAATGGCTGCTGTGAGATCTGTCTGAGGGCCATGGATCAGGCCTAGATGGAAGGTTATGAGAAGCACCTGTTTGACACGGGTGTAGGATTACAGTGGGAAAGTTTTCAGTGGAAAGTTTCATATACTTTATTATAAGGAAAGCACTTAATATGCAATTTCAAGACCAGATTCAATGGCAATGTAATCACAAAGCCCACTTTGAGAGCACTTTTGAATCTGCTTCCGTTTCTTTCTTTTTTTTTTTTTATTACAAATTCGCATAACTGAGTGAAAAGTAGAAAATAAACAAATTTTCTTGCTTTTAAATCTATGTCTGATGTTTTGAATGTTCTTTACAACATATACAGAAATCTTTTACTAATAGATGTATTACCTATTACAGCCATCTTGGCAACAGTTATTATAAAAACATTTATTTATTTGTTTGTTTGTTTTCCAGTATCTGCATCTATATTTTCTTTTGATTCAGTTTTATTGGTATATTTTTATTATGCATAACTTACGTTATTATTATTATTATTAACAACAACAACAACAACAATAATATTAATAATAATAATAATAATAATAATTATTATTATTATTATTATTATGCAGAAAAATACCTGGTTACCCGTAACTTCGGTTGTAGAAAGGTGGTATATTATAAAAATGGGTATCACGTTACAGTAAGATTTAATTTGTTAACATTAGTTAACACGAATTAACAATGAACAATAACTCATCAGAATTTATTAATCTTAGTTAACGTTAATCTCAATATCTACTAATACATTAAATTCAAAATTTGTATCTGTGAATATATTAATGCACTGTGAAATCACAAAAAAATATTATGACCAATTTTATTTTTATCAATGGACATCAACAAAGATCAATAAACACTGTTAAAATGCTGTTAAAATAAATGCTGTTAGCATACATCAACTAATTCTAACAAATGGGACCTTATTAAATAGTGTTGTCAATAAATGTTTATTATTTTTATTGCAAAAAGTTACCTGCCTTAAAATACTGCAGCAATGAATTTTTGCAAAGCAAAGTTCTTTACATTTGTCTGTAGTTGTTTTCCTTTGTTCAAACAGCATGTCTCATCACTGGATAAAGCTGCAGTGATGTGACCAGGTGCTAGCAACAGTGTGAGTATCTTAAAACAACATTCATTCTATTAGTGTAAACCCTCTAGACTAAACAAAACAAACAAATTCACAAATGCATTCCTTCTCTCCACCATGCATACACACACATCAAAGTGCAAAGCAGCAGAGAGTTCTCATCACGAGTGCGGATGCCAGCCCTCATCACCTTCAGAATTTGTGGAGTGGTGCCGCGCTGTAGATGTAGCCTTCATCGGCTCATTACAGACCTGCTTTATCAGATGGCTCAAACCATTGCTGACAGCACACTCTTCCTCCGTTCGCACCCAACACACTTGCTACGCTGTGCCACACGCTCAGAGTCATTTTATCTCAATGACATTTGACATACACAAGCTTTATATATTCACCTTGAGCAGAAGGGCAGGGAGGAGGAGATTAAAGAAACAATAGGGAAATGGAGAAAGTCACCTCTGTCCTTTGATTCCACCTGAGTGTGTTTGTGACATCTGGGTTTATGCACCACATCTATGATTATAGAATTAAATTTGGAATTGTACAAGTTGCAAGAAGAAAAAAAAAGAGATTGATTATAGCAAAAAACTGAATTACAATATTCAGGAAATATATTTAAATTTAAAGCGTAGTTCCACAGTAAGAAAATACTTGTGTAAATGATACATAATATCCATTAAATATTATTAAATATACAATAAAAATATTAAAAATTATAAAATATTATGAGGTGCTGAAATTGGATTTATAATATGATCACAAAGAAATAATTGCTACAAAAACTTATTATTGCTGAAACCTGGCCATGTTTAAATAAAACTGGAAATTAAGCTTTTACATACAGTTTTTTTAACTAAACAATTTGAGATAATGAGATACTGTTATGAAAGTGTTTTTTTTTTTTTCATGAAAATAAATCAGAAACCATGTTGCATCTATAGACTGTATGAATCCTGTTAGTATGGTGGCCCAGTAGTGCACAACACAACGAATTCGCCATAACACAACACATAGGACTAATTTCATTGTGCTGTGCTAATTTCGCTGTGTTGTGGTTTGTTTCCATTGTGTTGTTAATTTCGCTGTGTTGTGGCTTGTTTCCGTTGTGTTGAGCTAATTTCGCTGTTTTGTAGCTTGTTTCCATTGTGTTGTTAATTTCGCTGTGTTGTGGCTTGTTTCCGTTGTGTTGAGCTAATTTCGCTGTTTTGTGGCTTGTTTCCATTGTGTTGTTAATTTCGCTGTGTTGTGGCTTGTTTCCGTTGTGCTGTGCTAATTTCGCTGTGTTGTGGCTTGTTTCTGTTGTGCTGTGCTAATTTCGCTGCGTTGTGGCTTGTTTCCGTTGTGCTGTGCTAATTTCGCTGCGTTGTGGCTTGTTTCCATTGTGTTGTTAATTTCGCTGCGTTGTGGCTTGTTTCCATTGTGTTGTTAATTTCGCTGCGTTGTGGCTTGTTTCCATTGTGTTGTTAATTTCGCTGCGTTGTGGCTTGTTTCCATTGTGTTGTTAATTTCACTGTGTTGTGGCTTGTTTCCATTGTGTTGAGCTAATTTCGCTGTTTTGTGGCTTGTTTCCATTGTGTTGTTAATTTCGCTGTGTTGTGGCTTGTTTCCGTTGTGTTGAGATAATTTCGCTGTTTTGTGGCTTGTTTCCGTTGTGTTGTTAATTTCGCTGTGTTGTGGCTTGTTTCCGTTGTGTTGAGCTAATTTCGCTGTGTTGTGGCTTGTTTCCGTTGTGTTGTTAATTTCGCTGTGTTGTGGCTTGTTTCCATTGTGTTGTTAATTTCGCTGTGTTGTGGCTTGTTTCCATTGTGTTGTTAATTTCGCTGTGTTGTAGCTTGTTTCCATTGTGTTGTTAATTTCGCTGTGTTGTGGCTTGTTTCCATTGTGTTGTTAATTTCGCTGTGTTGTGGCTTGTTTCCATTGTGTTGTTAATTTCACTGCGTAGTGGCTTGTTTCCATTGTGTTGTTAATTTCGCTGTGTTGTGGCTTGTTTCCATTGTGTTGTTAATTTCGCTGTGTTGTGGCTTGTTTCCATTGTGTTGTTAATTTCGCTGTGTTGTGGCTTGTTTCCATTGTGTTGTTAATTTCGCTGTGTTGTGGCTTGTTTCCATTGTGTTGTTAATTTCGCTGTGTTGTGGCTTGTTTCCATTGTGTTGTTAATTTCACTGTGTTGTGGCTTGTTTCCGTTGTGTTGAGCTAATTTCGCTGTTTTGTGGTTTGTTTCCGTTGTGTTGTTAATTTCGCTGTGTTGTGGCTTGTTTCCGTTGTGTTGAGCTAATTTCGCTGTGTTGTGGCTTGTTTCCGTTGTGTTGTTAATTTTGCTGTGTTGTGGCTTGTTTCCGTTGTGTTGAGCTAATTTCGCTGTGTTGTGGCTTGTTTCCGTTGTGTTGTTAATTTCGCTGTGTTGTGGCTTGTTTCCATTGTGTTGAGCTAATTTCGCTGTGTTGTGGCTTGTTTCCGTTGTGTTGTTAATTTCGCTGTGTTGTGGCTTGTTTCCATTGTGTTGTTAATTTCGCTGTGTTGTAGCTTGTTTCCATTGTGTTGTTAATTTCGCTGTGTTGTGGCTTGTTTCCATTGTGTTGTTAATTTCGCTGTGTTGTGGCTTGTTTCCATTGTGTTGTTAATTTCGCTGTGTTGTGGCTTGTTTCCGTTGTGCTGTGCTAATTTCGCTGCGTTGTGGCTTGTTTCCATTGTGTTGTTAATTTCATCGTGTTGTGGCTTGTTTCCATTGTGTTGTTAATTTCGCTGTGTTGTGGCTTGTTTCCATTGTGTTGTTAATTTCGCTGTGTTGTGGCTTGTTTCCATTGTGTTGAGCTAATTTCGCTGTTTTGTGGCTTGTTTCCATTGTGTTGTTAATTTCGCTGTGTTGTGGCTTGTTTCCGTTGTGTTGAGCTAATTTTGCTGTTTTGTGGCTTGTTTCCATTGTGTTGTTAATTTCGCTGTGTTGTGGCTTGTTTCCGTTGTGCTGTGCTAATTTCGCTGCGTTGTGGCTTGTTTCCATTGTGTTGTTAATTTCGCTGTGTTGTGGCTTGTTTCCATTGTGTTGTTAATTTCGCTGTGTTGTGGCTTGTTTCCATTGTGTTGAGCTAATTTCACTGTGTTGTAGCTTGTTTCCATTGTGTTGTTAATTTCGCTGTGTTGTGGCTTGTTTCCGTTGTGCTGTGCTAATTTCGCTGCGTTGTGGCTTGTTTCCATTGTGTTGTTAATTTCGCTGTGTTGTAGCTTGTTTCCATTGTGTTGTTAATTTCGCTGTGTTGTGGCTTGTTTCCATTGTGTTGAGCTAATTTCGCTGTTTTGTGGCTTGTTTCCATTGTGTTGTTAATTTCGCTGTGTTGTGGCTTGTTTCCATTGTGTTGTGCTAATTTCGCTGTGTTGTGGCTTGTTTCCATTGTGTTGTTAATTTCATCGTGTTGTGGCTTGTTTCCATTGTGTTGTTAATTTCGCTGCGTTGTGGCTTGTTTCCATTGTGTTGTTAATTTCGCTGCGTTGTGGCTTGTTTCCATTGTGTTGTTAATTTCGCTGCGTTGTGGCTTGTTTCCATTGTGTTGTGGCTTGTTTCCATTGTGTTGTTAATTTCATCGTGTTGTGGCTTGTTTCCATTGTGTTGTTAATTTCGCTACGTTGTGGCTTGTTTCCATTGTGTTGTTAATTTCATCGTGTTGTGGCTTGTTTCCATTGTGTTGTTAATTTTGCTGTGTTGTGGCTTGTTTCCATTGTGTTGAGCTAATTTCGCTGTTTTGTGGCTTGTTTCCATTGTGTTGTTAATTTCGCTGTGTTGTGGCTTGTTTCCATTGTGTTGTTAATTTCATCGTGTTGTGGCTTGTTTCCATTGTGTTGTTAATTTCGCTGCGTTGTGGCTTGTTTCCATTGTGTTGTTAATTTCGCTGCGTTGTGGCTTGTTTCCATTGTGTTGTTAATTTCATCGTGTTGTGGCTTGTTTCCATTGTGTTGTTAATTTCGCTACGTTGTGGCTTGTTTCCATTGTGTTGTTAATTTCATCGTGTTGTGGCTTGTTTCCATTGTGTTGTTAATTTCGCTGTGTTGTGGCTTGTTTCCATTGTGTTGAGCTAATTTCGCTGTGTGATGGCTTGTTTCCATTGTGTTGTTAATTTCATTGTATTGTGGTTTATTTCCATTGTGTTGTTAATTTCGCTGTGTTGTGGCTTGTTTCCATTGTGTTGTGCTAATTTCTGTCAGGAGTGTAAAATCAATCAATAGCTATTGATATTTCAAAAAGAATAAGGGCATTGTGGCTTGTTTCCATTGTGTTGAGCTAATTTCGCTGTTTTGTGGCTTGTTTCCATTGTGTTGTTAATTTCGCTGTGTTGTGGCTTGTTTCCGTTGTGTTGTTAATTTCATCGTGTTGTGGCTTGTTTCCATTGTGTTGTTAATTTCGCTGTGTTGTGGCTTGTTTCCATTGTGTTGTTAATTTTGCTGTGTTGTGGCTTGTTTCCATTGTGTTGAGCTAATTTCGCTGTTTTGTGGCTTGTTTCCATTGTGTTGTTAATTTCGCTGTGTTGTGGCTTGTTTCCATTGTGTTGTTAATTTCATCGTGTTGTGGCTTGTTTCCATTGTGTTGTTAATTTCGCTGCGTTGTGGCTTGTTTCCATTGTGTTGTTAATTTCGCTGCGTTGTGGCTTGTTTCCATTGTGTTGTGGCTTGTTTCCATTGTGTTGTTAATTTCATCGTGTTGTGGCTTGTTTCCATTGTGTTGTTAATTTCGCTACGTTGTGGCTTGTTTCCATTGTGTTGTTAATTTCATCGTGTTGTGGCTTGTTTCCATTGTGTTGTTAATTTCGCTGTGTTGTGGCTTGTTTCCATTGTGTTGAGCTAATTTCGCTGTGTGATGGCTTGTTTCCATTGTGTTGTTAATTTCATTGTATTGTGGCTTATTTCCATTGTGTTGTTAATTTCGCTGTGTTGTGGCTTGTTTCCATTGTGTTGTGCTAATTTCTGTCAGGAGTGTAAAATCAATCAATAGCTATTGATATTTCAAAAAGAATAAGGGCATTGTGGCTTGTTTCCGTTGTGTTGAGCTAATTTCGCTGTGTTGTGGCTTGTTTCCGTTGTGTTTAGTTGTGTATAGTATATAGTTTGTATGTGTTTTTATTGCCATTTTTTTTTTTTTTTTTTTTTTACAAGAATAAAGGATGTTTATATGGTGAACCACAGTAACGTTTAGCTTAGGGTTATTTTATATTCTCTCTTCATGCTCTCTACAAAGCACACTGATTCCAATATTGTCATATTGGTTTCGGGCAAACAAAAGCTTGTTTTATAATTTTTTTTTTTTTCTGCGTTCATTGCAAATCACGCTGTTCCTTTTAGGCCTAAGCTTTTTTGGGTCAGTATGTCTACCTTAAGTTGTTTTGCCAAGCTGGTTATCTAAAAAATTGGATGTAGTCAACAAAACGGAATAGACATGATCCTCAATGCTAATGGATGGAGTTCATAAGGTATTATAGGAACCTCATTTTAACAAAATTTTAGATTTTAACCCAAAACATTTCAATTTAACAAATAGTGAGCAGATTATCATAACAGACTTTAACAGTTCGATTAGTTAAACCATTGAATTTTGATCTGAATGCATCAGCAGCAAGTTGGCTGTTTTTCCAGTGTGTTTTTGTGTTGCGTGTGTGTTCATGTCATCCTCGCACCTGCTCCAAACTCCACCAGGACGCTACAACATCTCATTATCGGGCCGTTTTAAACCAAACGCTCCTGCTTTCACTTCTGTTTTAATTAGAGAGGCTTTTTCAGAGGTCACATGAAATGAGCTTTTAATTAGTGTCAGCCATCAGTTGATTTCCTCTTTATTGAAGCCGTCTCTCTGGATACCTCTTTGTAGTTAATTGGATCAGAGAAGCACTCATAAATACACATACAAATCACTGTCAAAAGTTTGCACTGGAAGAAAGTTTGTCAAACAAAAAGAAACTAACAAATATTTGAAAAGAGGCAAGTGTATTCAGTCAGCACCTTTGTTGCATCCTCGTTTAATTAATAAAGGGCCATTAAGCGCTCGTTAACAAAGGGGGATAATACACAGCCCCAGCTGGCGAAAGGGAGCGAATAAAATGAGAGAATGAGATAGGAGAGACGACCGATTGGTAGTTTTACGATATAAATGATGATATAGAAAAAGGACAATCATGAAACTACAAGAGCAGGAGTAGCTGAAAAGACTGACTCTAACTCAGTAAGACATGAACAGATAAAAGACAGAACACATGAGAAAATGTGGAAGGAGATGTTGGTCAAGCCTCAAAGTACTCCTCTGAAAGTTTAGCCTGGGGTAAACTAATGAAATCTTCCATAAGGTGAATATGGCATCATAGTGACACTTCATTTTTTTTTTATTTTCTTTTCAGTTTGAATATGGCACCAGAATGTCTTTGTGTTGTGGCTTATATATGGTCACACTAGGCTTGGGAGCATACTGTAAAAGTTTCAACAGGAGGACAGCATGATCAAGCCACGCAGATGATGAGCAAATAAAAATAAGAAATAATTGCAGTAACGGCATCAAAAAACAATAAAAAGTTGGAATAGAATTCAAGACTGTCAGTATTATTCCAGGCAGAAAAAGTGAATAAAAAGACAACTGAAAACGAAAACAAAATTTTCGTACAAGGAATCAAGTGTCTCTAGGTTTTGCAGTTTTTTCCTTCTCCACCTTAAAACTCAACGCCTTGTTAAGGAGACAAAGAGAGTAATTTAAATCGATCTTAAAGTGCTGCAATTACAGAATCCCAGGCTGCAATTCTATAAGAGGGAAATGGATTTCTCTGCCCATCTGTGCTATATGGCCAAACCATGAGACCTGAATATAAAGCACTGACTAGATAACAAAATCAACCACCTGAGAGCGCTTTCGGCCAACATTTTCCCTTCAGCTTTGTTGTAAAACATATCTATCGTTGTCTTTTATGGCTCGCCGCAATAATGCCGCGCAGACTCCACGAGACGAGCCTCTTTGTGAAGTTTTACAGTGACAGAAGGCAATCCGTTAGACGACAATAGCTCCTAAAGCTCAAGGACAGCGAGAGGTCAGGAAACTGGCAGACTTATTTCTCAGGCAAGTTTTCAGGAAACTTCCACCTGACCTTGAGAAGTACTGAATGGTATTAAACTCATACGGATGAGCTGCATTTTAGACTCCCACCGTAACGTACTGAACTGGCAGCACATAATGAGTGAATAGCCCACGCGTCTGTCAACCCAAATACAATAGCGACACGCCATCTACAAGCACATTGCTGGTTCATGAACTAATAAATTTGTGGCTGTTACCACTAAAAGACACAATAAATAACCAATATTCCTCAACGGATGACTTGACCTTACTGTCCAGGGAGAAAATTGCGCTTTTCACGAAGAGGCTGGCGATCAGTTTCACGCTAAACTCAAAAGACAGATTCTCAAAGTGGCAATTACCGTTTTGACATCCGTTCTGAGAGAAAAATAGTGACTAAGTCTTTCAAAACTCCAAGTGAACAATTACAAGGGTGTATAAAGGAAGATGGCTCTTTAAAATGCAGTTTACGTAATGAGACCAGGATACAGAATAGCTTTTGAACTGCTATATGACAGCTAGCTAGGCTATTATTATCCATTGACTTCACAGTAAGCATCGTCTTAAGGGTTTTCAGCTCATCTATATTTATACAAGAAAGCGGCGCTAATTTTGGTCATTACATTTACTCTCTCCGACACACGCATTCAATGACCTCTGAATTATACAATGACGCCACAAGAGCATATTCTAAAAAGACTCCGACTCCACAGTCTAATCCATCAACACACTTGTATTTGACACGGTGAAGGAAGAGCTTGAAATAGGCAATTATTGAACCATCTCCTCGATTTACACCCATCCGCACTTCACCTTCACTTAACTTCATGGATACGTGTGGCACGCCATGGCATCGCTTGGACAAAATCAGCACTTTGCAGGCCGCACAAGATGGTTTCGGGATTCTCGTGGATGCAGATTCATTTGACTGCGAGGCTGAAGAGTGAGAAGTGAGCGAATGTAAGGCAGAATGAGAAAGTGCAAGAAGACAAGGAGAAAGTGAGACTGAGGTCTGTTGCTCGAGGCACTTGATCCGGTCCGGGTGTCCTCTCGGATCGCCTGACAGATAATCCATTAAATGTTCCAACCCGCTGACAGGGATTGATTTCAGAAAACGCCTGTGAACACACACTCACACGCAGTCTAATACTGTAATTATTACTAGTGGTTTAAAAACACATTTGTCTTATGGTACTCTCTTTTAGAGAGAATTATTGTGAAGCTCAGTCAAAAATTAAACTAAATAAATAGTGCTGTCAAACAATTAATCTCGATTAATCGCATCCAAAATAAGTTTTTGTTTACATAATGTTTGTGTACTGTGTATATTTATTATGTATATATATACAGTGGTGTGAAAAATTGTTTGCCCCCTTCCTGATTTTTTATTTTTTTGCATGTTTGTCACACTTTAATGTTTCAGATCAAACAAATTTAAATATTAATCAAAGATAACACAAGTAAACACAACATGCAGTTTTTAAATGAAGTTTTTTATTATGAAGGGAAAACAAAATCCAAACCCACATGGCCATGTGTGAAAAAGTGCTTGCCCCCTAAACCTAATAACTGGTTGGGCCACCCTTAGCAGCAACAACTGCAATCAAGCGTTTACGTTAACTTGCAATGAGTCTGTTGCAGCGCTGTGGAGGAATTTTGGCCCACTCATCTTTGCAGAATTGTTGTAATTCAGCCACATTGGATGGTTTTCGAGCATGAACCGCGTTTTTAAGGTCATGCCACAGCATCTCAATAGGATTCAGGTCAGGACTTTGATTAAACCACTCCAAAGTCTTCATTTTGTTTTTCTTCAGCCATTCAGAGCTGGACTTGCTGGTGTGTTTTGGATCATTGTCCTGCTGCAGAACCCAAGTTCGCTTCAGCTTGAGGTCACGAACAGATGGCCGGACATTGTCCTTCAGGATGTTTTGGTAGACAGCAGAATTCATGGTTCCATTTATCACAGCAAGTCTTCCAGGTCCTGAAGCAGCAAAACAGGCCATCACACTACCACCACCATATTTTACTGTTGGTATGATGTTCTTTTTCTGAAATGCTGTGTTACTTTTACGCCAGATGTAATGGGACACACACCTTCCAAAATGTTCAACTTTTGTCTCATCAGTCCACAGAGTATTTTCCCAAAAGTCTTGGGGATCATCAAGATGTTTTCTGGCAAAACTGAGACGACCCTATATGTTCTTTTTGCTCAGCAGCGGTTTTCGTCTTGGAACTCTGCCATGCAGACCATTTTTGCCCAGTCTCTTTCTTATGGTGGAGTCATGAACACTGACCTTAACTGAGGCAAGTGAGGCCTGCAGTTCTTTGAATGTTGTTCTGGGGTCTTTTGTGACCTCTTGGATGAGTCGTCGCTGCGCTCTTGGGGTAATTTTGGTCGGCTGGCCACTCCTGGGAAGGTTCACCACTGATCCATGTTTTTGCCATTTGTGGATAATGGCTCTCACTGTGGTTCGCTGGAGTCCCAAAGCTTTAGAAATGGCTTTACAACCTTTTCCAGACTGATAGATCTCAATTACTTTCTTTCTCATTTGTTCCTGAATTTCTTTGGATCTCAACATGATGTGTAGCTTTTGAGGATCTTTTGGTCTACTTCACTTTGTCAGGCAGGTCCTATTTAAGGGATTTCTTGATTGCGAACAGGTGTGGCAGTAATCAGGCCTGGGTGTGGCTAGAGAAACTGAACTCAGGTGTGATAAACCAGAGTTATGTTTAGGGGGGCAAACACTTTTTCACACAGGGCCATGTGGGTTTGGATTTTGTTTTTGGATTTTGTTTTTACTGTATATAAATACACACATGCATGTAAGAAAAAAATGTTATGTTTATATAGCAAATATATTTATATATAAATTATATTAATATAAATATATAAATGTAAATATTTTCAAAATATATACTGTGTATTTATATATTCATAATAAATATACACAGTACACACATACTATGTAAACAAAAACTTTTATTTTGAATGCGTGATTAATCGTTTGACAGCACTAAAAATAAATAAAGCAAAAGACAGAAGTAAAGAGAAAAGAGAGAAAAAAATAATTTGTATGTTTTATTTTCAACATTGTTGACTCATTGTTAAATATACATTAACTTTGAAAATACATTCAAGATTACAAAAAGCTAATTACATTTATTGTGGACTTTCAGCTTTTAAAACATCTTCATGACAGGCACAGTATAAAAACTATACCACTTTATGATTACTTAAAGAAAAAACTAAATGCAAGTGAATATGCATTATGATGCATACAGGTTTTTTTTTTTTTTTTTTTTTTAAACGTAATAGGGACAATTTTCAAAATTGAATTTACTGTTCAATAAAAAATTATCATTAAGGCAGAAATATTGTAGATAAACAATACTTAATTTAGAGTTTACCCATAAAAAAAGTCTCATCACACTATTCTAAACAAAATAAACCTTAAGTCAGACTGGGACGGCGATATCATATGGAGATTAAGAAATCAATATCAGATTTGAGATGTATTTCACAGTTCAATCATATAAAAACGAGGGTATTCCACCATATGACATATATATTTCATGGTTTACGTAAGGCGATAGAGATTTACTATCGGGATTAATATGGAATGAAATTAAGCTATTTAAGTTTAATTTGAAAATATAAATCCATAATTTTGATCAATAATGGAAACTTTCCAGAAAAAGGCTTAGAGTAAGGCAATGAATATAACAATTATTTATTGAGCTACAGAAATGGCTGCTTTCAGACAACAAAAATGTTAACTCCAGGAAAAGTCACGTTTCCCAAGACTGTCTCATATTTAAGAGAAGTCGGGGCCTGTGAAGAGGGTCTCAAATACGGTGTTGTCCCTGGAAAAACTGGACAAGATGCCCAAAGACTCTAGCAGGCTGGTACTGTGTGGAGCTGCGGTTCAGCAGGCAGATGAGAAAAGTGTGTAAGGCTCTGTTTGTTTATGTCACTGTGATTTCTCTATTGGTGTGTATGTATTAATGGCATATATGCATTTATTTCTTGGCAATGGCACCAACAGCTTTCTTGGCGGCATCATCGAGGTCACTGGCAGAGGTAATGGGCAGCCCACTCTCAGACAGGATACGCTTTGCCTCCTGAACATTGGTTCCTGAACATCAAAACATAAAACAATAGCAAAGACACTTTGGTTACTTGGAGTTTTTAAGCCTTCACTTTCATTCTGACAGACACATTTTTTTTTTTTTTTTATGTATTGGCATGTGTTGATATTATAATATCCACTGATGGATATTTAACTGTGAACTCTCACTTACCATAAGAGTTAAAACTTGGTTTCCACCATTGTGTCCACAATCATGTTTTTTTTTTTAGACATATGAAGTGTTAAAATTATTTTATGTTCATCACAGGTTCACAAATGATAATAGTTGTACTAGTAAACGTCTAAAACATTATGCCTGATAAATGCTCAAAGAGAAACTTGAATACTCTGTAGAATACAAAACTTAAAATCAATTGCTTATATCTAGGCACACACTATATGAAATAATATTAGCAAATAAAAACTTAGATTTTGTGTGTGTGAGACATTGTGTTTTTAGAAAACAAGTTTAGGTCTAAAATATCACCTACAACATCATTCAAAATATAAATATTATTCTATAAATAAAACAGAAATAAATATAAAATAGTATTGATTTAAATAATATAACAGTAGAATACAATATAATACCAAACCTCTCATTAAAATAATTTGGTTATATTTAGACCCACAGATTATATAATACTATCAAATAAAAATAAAGATTTGTATTTTTGTTTAGGTACATATCACCCATAACATAAAAAAATAATGCTATACACACACACACACACACACAATAAATAATTTCATGTAATATCATTTGTATAATAACAAACATCATTAAAATCAGTTGGTCATATCTAAGCCTGCATATGTTAAATATATGCATATTTTTAAAATAATATTTGCAGATAAAAATAGGTCTGTTTAGGTCTATATCTATCTATCTATCTATCTATCTATCTATCTATCTAAGAAAGAAATCTGCCTAGAGTTAAAAAAAAAAAAAAAAAAAAAAAAGTTTTCTAAAAATGCTGTGAGTGGCAGGCCAGAGTTGTGTCTCTGCTGGTTTGAAGGAGCAGTAGTGTTGAAAATGCTTTGGGATCATTCCATTGGCTGAAAAGGACAGGAAATGTTCCATTGGCTGAATGGCAATGGGGTTGTTCGTTCCATTGGCTGGAAACACGAGCGCTGCGTTCACTGGCCGGGGGGATGTGTTGGTGCCAGCTGCAGGCGTCCCGATTGAGCACGCACTGTATTATTCTGCTTGGGCCGCCCTTGCGGTCTCTACAGTGACTCTGAATGTCACTGAACTCTGGCCCCCCTGATACAGGGCCAGGGCCCAGGGCCAACACAATAAAACAAATCAGAAAACTACTCCACAGGGGTCAAAAAGATGAAGACAGATTGAGAAGAAAAGGCTGAAGGACAAGAAGTACAGGGAATGGAAGTTGTGAGATGTAAGTGAAGGAATAACAGACACGTGAGATGTGTGTGACTCTGTTGAGCAGAGGTGAGCAGCTGTGGATGACAGACGTCAATTTCACAGGTGAATGTGGAGCTTCAGGGAGAACATCTCTCACTCTCAGAAAATGTGTCAAAAACAAGCCTATAAAGAAGTTTTTTTTTTTTTTTAATGTTATTTTTTAAATGTTATTTTTAAATTACTGACATTTGAGCAAAATGTTGTTTAATAATGATTTGCAAACTACGATTACATTACGATTACTACTGTTACATTTTACATTTTTACTTTATTATATATTTAATTTAATTTAACTTAATTGCACTATTTTAATAATTATTCATATTTTTTTCTAAACTTGTTTTATTTTGTTTTATTTAATAATCTATAACTATTTTTAATTTAATTTGAATTTTATTTAAAAACATTTAAATATTTATTTCTATACTAATATATTTTATGTTTTAATTACTTAAACATTCATTATTATTTAACAATTATATATTTTATATAATAATGTATATATAATTTTATAAACATTATTATATTACTACTCTTATATTATCACAAACTTATTTTATTTTGTTTTATTAAGTTATTCAGACTTATTTAAACATTAACTATTATACATTTAAAAAATAAGTTATTTATTTTTGATTTTATACCTTATTCATATTTACATTATACAGTCTAAATTTTAGAGTGTGTCTAGGAAATAAAAGAAAAGGGGAATGAGATCAGAACATGATGTGAGTCAGGCTTGAACTTGCATTGCCCACATCAGCACCTCAGCATCATGGATCTACATGCAAGCTGCTAAGCCACGACTCCAAATCCTCACCTTTTTATGACATTTTTGGCTGAAAAAAAGTGTTTACCTGAATGCATTATCCTGCATATTGGCCTGCATATAAATCTGAACAGATTATCAGATTGGATCTGCAATTCTACATGTGGAAAAATATGTCTTTTAATGTGTCTGTACAGTATATCTGAGTTACAGTATATACATTTAGGCTACATACATAAAACTCTGTATGCCAATGTACAAGTATCTGTATACTTACATGTGTGTGTGTGTGTTGTTGTTGTCCCGCAGTGTAATTATGATAATACTTGCTCTCTCAGGAGAGAGGATGTTCTAATCAATAGCAGTTTCAAGAGGAATTCAATTACCAGCACCACTTAACTACTGATATTTCAGCGCTTTTGTCCGCTCGCACAATAACTCATTTCTAACACGTCTCCCACATTTGGCAGCACAAAACAATCAATTGTATAATTTCATTAGCAGAGGATGAGGGCGAACAGGGTCGTGTGCTGGGAGTATAGAATATCCGCTGACCGCCGCTGCTTGACAATGCTGAGTCGTCTGAGGGCAACGAGAGCAAACTTAAAAAATACACATATTTAAAGGTTTTTTTTTTTTTCTTGGACTGCTCTGATCGGAGGCTTTTAGATAGTGTGAGTCAAATCTCTGCATGTGTTATGTACGTGGTAATATCTCACACATATATTGATCTCAGCATCTAAGAGCTGACTGAACGCAGGTCTGTACTCACTCACTGCCACTAGGTGCTGCTAGAGACCAACTTAACACCAAAACCAAACAGAATCAATCAGAATGAATTGGCCTATGCCACTGAATAAAGCTTATTTTAGAGTATCTAATGTTTAAACATGCATACTCATCATGGAATTGACAGAATATGATTATGAATAAGTATGCATAGATAATAGTAGTGAGTTTCGAAAGGAGTTTTTTTCAGAAAACTACTGACGTGAGTTATCATTTTAACATATACAGCATTATCTTGGCACAACCATTCAAAAGCTTGGGGTCAGGCAGTTCAAGAAATGTTTCTTAAGCATCAAATCAGCATATTAGAATGATTTTTGATGGATCATGTGGCACTGAAGACTGGAGTAATGATGCTGAAAATTCAGCTTTGATTTCACAGGAATAAACTACATTTTAAAATATATTCAAATGACAGTTCAATTGTAATAATATTTCACAATGTTACTGTTTTACTGTGTTTTAATCAAATAAATGCAGATTTCTAAATAAAAAAAATATATATATAGTAATAAAAGAATAATACAAACCTTACCAAAAACCTTTATACAGCAATCTGCATAAAAATCTACTAAAATACACAATATTGTGAAGACTAAATGCATCCAAACTTCTTTATATCTGCTCTGCCATGATTGGGATGGAGGCCAGAGGCCTTCTAAATATTTTTTGTCCTCTTTCTAGTCATATATGCTCCACAACCCAGTGTACAGAATACTATTGCTGGTAACCAGAATAGTATTTTGGAACATCTAGTACCTAAGTGATCTAGTACTCACAGCTCCATTTAACACATTTTACCATTTTTAAATTCACAGACTTTGTCACTTAATTTGCACAGAAATGTGCAAAATGTCAGCAGATTCTGATGATAGGATGCTAAAATAGAGAATAAATATTTTTTTAAAACCATAATTCCAAAGATATGATTCGTCTTTAATTATTTTTAGTGCTGTCAAACGATTAATCTATAAACGATTAATTAATGTATATTTATTATGTATATATAAATAAACACACATGAACGTATATATTTAAGAAGAATATGTTATGATTATATATTAAATATATTTATATATAATATAAATTATATGAATATAAATATATACATGTAAACACGTGTAAATATTTTCAAAATATGTCTGTATTTATATATACACATAATAAATATACACAGTACATACACATATATTATGTAAACAAAAACTTTTATTTGGGATGCAATTAATCGCGATTAATCGTTTAACAGCGCTAATTATTTTATGACTTTTAAATGAATATGACACTGTTTGTAGGATAGTGACACAGAAATCATACTTTTACATACTTTTCCCTAGCAACAGTAATTTTATGATATTTTTGGTACAATCAAGCAAATTTACACTATTGAAAAATATTTTTTTATTATATGTATGATTACAATTTTAATATATCTTTATGCAGCTATACGACATGTATAGCCCATATATTTAAAAAGATGACAAAAGTTGTCAAATGAAAGATAAAAGTTGAAGAACAAAATTAGGATCTTACAGTATACCAAAACAGAATGTTCTTTATGTGTTTGTGACAGTCTTAGGTATCATATAAAAGCAGCTTATTGTGGAAAAGCTGGAAGAAGAGAGTACCGGATACACACACACTCTCATATGCATCTGAAGTCTTTCTTGGAAAGGTGGGACTTATGTAGAGGCTGGGGTAAGAAATGGGCCTGAATCAATAGGCAGCTAATACAACTAAACTCTAAGCTGGGAACCATCTTATAGCAATCTGTCAGACATGATCAGCCACAGACAGAGAGACAGAATAGACGATCGATCTGTAAGCAGCATGCTGCCTCTTACACCCATTACTGAGGGCTTTCAGGCCACTGTGGCTAATTCACTTTTCCAGAGAGGGCAGGCGAATCTGAGCCACTATTGCTTCAAGGCATTTTCATTTGGATGGAAAATGCTTTGTGAAAATTGCGTGTCAGTAATTACTTTTGCACTATGTATGATATAAAGGCTTTTAGCCATTTCATTTACAGGGCTAGTTCAAAATGAAAATGACTTTTAATATGTAAATTTAAATGCATTCCAATTTGTGAATGAAAATGATTGAAAATGAAAATTCTGTTGTTAATTACTCAGCCTCATGTCATTCCAAACAAAAATCTGAGAGCTTTCTGACCCTGAATAGACAGCAAGGGAACTACCATGTTCAAGTCCCAGAAAGTTAGTAAGGACATTGTTAAAATAGTCCATGTGACATCAGTGGTTCAACCGTAATTTTATGAAGCTATGAGAATACTTTTAGTGTGCAAAGAAAACAAAATAAAATAGCTATTTTAAAATAGTTAAATCGTTATTTTAATCAAAATTTGTTCTCTTCCGTGTCAGACTTCGACACACGTTCACGAGAATACCACGATGCACAACGCTGGTCCTTGAACGTGTCAGCTGCGTTGCTGTCTATGCAGGGTCAGAAAGCTCTTGGATTTCATCAAAAATATCTTAACTTGTGTTCCGAAGATGAACAAAGGTCTTACGCATTTGGAACGACATTTTTGGGTGAACTATCCCTTTAAATGATTAAATATAACAAATGTATGTATTAAAATATTCCAAATCTATGGGACTTTATTACTTCAGTGAAAACGAGAGCAAGAAATTTTGAATACTGTGCTGTTCGCTCTTTTCCATGCAATTACAATAAATGTGAAACTATTAGGCATTGAAGTTTGCAAAAGCATGATAAAAGCATCATAAAAGTGGCCCATATGTTTCCTGCATTGACTTCGGTGTCTTTTTGATATTTGTCCAGTCTCTCTCCAGAGAATTTGTGAGAGAAGTACTGTAGTGATATCTGTGAATGAATCAGACCCACTTCACAACGATTCATTCATTAGCCAGTTCTCAAGTTCAACTCATTGACTTAATAACTTAACGTTCGTAGCAGTTAACAGATAGCACACAAGTTGTTTGGAAAAGACCGACCGTCACAGTATTCAAAATTTCTCTTATTGTGTTCTTTGTAAAAGTGCGGCCACATTAGCGAGCAAAAAACGGTTGAGTTGTCTATTCTCTAACATAGTGGCGCATGCTCACACAGAAATCACTTTCAGACCAAGCAGCTTTCTTCTGGTCATCACAGAGAATTAGTGAGACCAACCTGAATCGGTTGTGAAATCTGTGTGGAGAAATCACGTGAACTACCAAAGTGCTCGGATTCCTATTGAAAAGACTTAATGTAACAGCACCTTTAGAAAGAACGATATGAGAATGAGGGTAAATTTTGCTAGAATGTTCATTTTGGGGTGAACTATCCCTCAACCATTTAAACTGTAATCAGTGACATACAGCATTTGGCACATTGCCACCTTATATTGGCCCACATGTGATCAGAAAATGAATATAATGTGCATTTAATTGTGCTAAATATCTTCATGCTGCTCTTGTCCTATATTTAAGCGGTCCTCAGAAGGACAGGGTATGGCATGGACAAACGAGGGGCAGAAAACTAATGGAGTGGAGTATATGTCTCTCTCCGGGCAAAACGACTCAGCTGTTTTCTGCCAATTATCCTAATGGCCAGATGGGAGCAGGCTGAGGCTCAGTGTCACACGAGCGCGTAGCGTTAGCATACACAGGTGAGAGGTCCCGCAATCAACGGCTGGCCCCTCTGCTCCTCTCACTGCCACCAACAAATGCTGCGCCGTGACACGCTTGCTAACCAACACCCACAAACTCTACACTTGACAGGCACAGGGGTGGTTACAGTAAAGGTTTTACAGAACACATTTTAAAAATTAGGAGTTAAACTGGAACCTTTGATTCAGAAATGGCAAGTTTAGATTCAATAGTTATTATTTGGCCACACCCACCTTCGAGCCTAACCACCAGGGGAACCTTGAGCTCCAGTTCTCTGCAGGCCTTGGTGATGCCGTTAGCAATGATGGCACAGTTAACAATCCCCCCAAAGATGTTTACCAAGATGGCCTCTACCTGAATGCAGAAAAAGAACAGAAAAAAAGCTTTATATAGATAAAAACATGATATGTGTTTGCAAATGGAATGTTTAAGAAGATAAAAAGGCAAGAAAGCAAAACCTTCAGGGTTCTCACACATTTTAACCAGAAAATGTTTTAAAAATAAGTCAAATCAATCAATTTCAAGGCTATTAAACATTTTAGAGTTGAAGATATCTAGAAAAGTTCATATTCATGATGGACGATCATGAAAATGTCTATTATTTATAACATTTTATAACAGTTCTAATAATTTCAGGCTTTCTATGACTGGAGAAAACCTTGAACCTCATATGAAAAAAGACCAGCTGCCAAATAGGCTATTAGCACTAGCATGCTAAAAACCTTCATGGGGCTGGAAAGAGATTTGAGGTACTTAAGTCCTGAAATGAGCAGCCCACCTGAGGAGAAACTAGATATTTGAGTCTTGCGCAGTATTAGCTGTGCTAACAATGCTATATAATGACCATAATTCCTCAAAAGGAAAAAAGCAGACTATACTTCACACAATCCAACGATCATTTCCATAAATGTATAGCAGCAATCAAATGGACATTAATGTGTGCAAACACACATAACACTACAGAATTGTTAACAGCTCATGAATGTGTTACTCTTACAAGGTAAGAATTTCAATTACTCACTGTCAATTCATTTTTGTCAAATTAGCAAATCAACAGATGAGATTAATTTGGCATGTTTACTCATAATCTATGCTAATCTGTGGCAGTGACTGCGGTGGTAATGATGTTTCCATGGTTAGAGAGGAAATCTGAGGATCAGAGAGATATTGGCAGTTTCACCCACAAATGCTGTTACTCGCCTTACCGGCTAGAAACTAGACCTCCCTATTTTGTGAATTTGTATACCGTGAACATGAATTCAGGCACTAGCAAGGTTTTCTAAACACTGGGATTTTAAGAACTCAATTATCTGTTTCATGATTAAGGAGGTCACACATTACGTGTAGCTTGTACTTTATAATTGCATCTTCGCTGTAGCCATTTAAAAAGCACTGTGACATTATTAACTGTGTTTATTATAATAATAATAATAATAATAATAATAATAATAATTTTTTTTGCTTAATGCAGAATAAACGGTTTAAAATGGCATAATTGCGTTTTCATTTTATCTATTTTATATATTATTATTCCATTTTATTATCTATTTTATATATTATAATTAATAATTATTTAATATTATTTAATATTTATTCTACACATTTAACTATTCAGTTAATAATAATGATTTGTTTTTATCTAAAAAAACCTGTTCATAAGTGGTATAAGTGCTTTTTCATAATTTAAATTTTTGTATATTATTATTATTAGCAGTAATGATGATGATGATGATGATGATAATAATAATAATAATAATAATAATAATAATAATAATAAAATTTACTAACTTTTTGCTTAATGCAGAATAAACAGTTTAAAATGTCATAACTGCCTTTACATTTTATCTATTTTATATATTATTTAATTTTATTATCTATTTTATATTATTATTATTAATTATTTAATATTATTTGATATTTATTCTACACATGTAACTACTCTGTTAATAATGTTTTGTTTTTATGTAAAAAAACAAAAAACAAAACCTGTTCATAATGCCATAAGTGCTTTTTCATAATTTATATTTTTGTACAACAACAACAACAACAACAACAACAATACATTTACAGACATTTTTTGTTTAATGCAGGATAAACACCTAGTTCATAATGGAATAATTGCTTTTTTCATTATTTATTTTATAAATTATAGATAATAATAATAATAATTATTATTAAATATTAATAATTATTAATATTATTAATGATTATTGTAATTATTTACAATAACAACAGCAATAATAATAATAATAATAATAATAATAATAATTATTATTGTTGTTGTTGTTATTGATGATAATATTATAAATATACAAAATACATCAAATTAAAAGAAAATGCCATTATGAACTGTTTATCCTGCAAATTAAAGTAAAATTAAAACATCAAATAAATAAATAATAATAATAATAATAATAATAATAATAATAATAATAATAATAATAAAAGATTAACATAAACTAATAAAATATTAACATAAAAAATTATAATAACGTAAAAAATGAAAAACACTAACTGAAAATTTTGTCTATGTATTATCAAAATAATACATAAAAAACAATTAGCGTTTGATGTCTTCATAGACAACATTTTCAATAACTAAATATAGCGAGTAGTTGATGCTCACTAGTTTTTATAGTGCATTCTGAAATTTTTTAGGCAGTTTCAGACCAATGCAACAACCATGACACCCTCACAATGGCTGACTCCCTAGACAGCACACTTACTTCTGACTGAGACACACCCAGACACACACAGAGAGAAAAGGCAAATCCATATAAGATTTTTACATAAAAAGGGGAAAAGAATCAAAGATAAATCCACAGGCTGACAGACAGTAGAGGTGAAAAGACAGAAATAGATACAGGCCGAGACCCACAGACAGGCAAGACAATGCCTCCACCAACAGGTATATCCCCACCTGGCTGAGCTGCCAGATGGCATATCCACATCTTTACATCCTGAGATATTGCAGACAGCTAGTGTTTCATTGTCAACTTGTGATATAAATAAATCCACACCAAAACAAATGAAGCAAAACACGTCTGGCTATGGTGTTTCTGACAGAGTAAAGGGTGCCCAATGCCAGAGTTTCCAGCATGTGACCCTGAAACAGCACATCCACTCTCACACAGCAGATGAGTGTGGGGTCTGTTAGTGGATCTGACAGACTGGATGGAGACAGAAAGGGAAAGTGTCTGTAATGTCCAGCTGCCGATGCTGGAACTGGCAGGTATTTCCCATGACTGCAGAATGTCTACATCTGCTGCGTCTTCTCCATCAATGGTAACGTCTGAGCTACTGCAGTTTACACATTAATGTACAACTCCAGCAAGATACAGACTGGAAAAAGCATGATAAGTAGAGACACAGTCACTGCTCAGCCAAAGGGAGTAAAACTTGACCCAGACCTTTCAGTTCAGAGCTCTGCTCAAACTGAGACGCCTATCGTCACAAACACAACCACACTGAAGCATGTCAAACTGAAGGTTTGTGACAGACTAAAACTAGTACAGCATTCAAATCAAAAGCTTTAAAATGTCTCAGACCAAATATGTATTCAATATATTTTTATAAATTACATTGTCAAATTGTGAAAAGTTGATTCAATTGTACTTTATTATTATTATTAAAATAAAATAATTAAAACGAACTATTTATTAGATTTGATTTTCAATACCAGAATTTCAATGTGGTCCCAAGGTACAATAAAATTTTAAAATACAAAATAACAATAAATGAAAAATAGTGATGAAACTTGTGATTGACATTATTAAAATGAATGTGAATAAAAAAGCATTTTATGCATGATTATTATATATATATATATATATATAAATATAATTTTCAATGCGACAGGAAATTCACAAATCAGTTTTTTAGCCATAGGAATAAATGTAGGAATACCTATAATTTAATATATTTTATTATATATCTAAAAAAAAATAAAAATAATAATAATAATAATAATAATATAATATATATATATATATATATATATATATATATATATATATATATATATATATATATAATATTTTTATATTAAATATATATATATATATATATATATATATATATATATATATATATATATATATATATATATTTATTTAATATAAAAAATATTTTATATAAATAAATTAAATATATTAAATTATATATATTCCTACGGATTAAAAAAATGATTTGTGATTTCCCTGTCACATTGAAAATTATATAGAAGCAGAATGTAAGGACAATATATTTATAATATGTAAAACATATATATAGTTATATATGTATATATAAATATATAAAATATGTAATTCAAATACAAGCAGAGAAAAATAAAGATGAAGAAAAACTGATTTGTGATGTAATTTCCTGTCACATTTGGGTCTTATAAGAAAAAAAAAAAAAAAAAAAAAAAATATATATATATATATATATATATATATATATATATATATATATATATGAAATACAGGAAATTAAAGAAAAAAAGGCCAGTGATTATAATATTATAATACATATAAAAAAAAAAAAAAGTGATTCAAATACAAGCAAATACAATTAAACCTGGTTTGTGATGTCATTTCCTACCACATTTGAGTCACATACGCTCTCTGCTGTTCCCAGCAGCTTTAGGTTTGCTCTGCTCCTTAGGTTTTCGCTACACTCCTCCCACTGACACTAGAGGGCAGCACAGATCCAGGAGCAACAGCACAAAGCCTCATTCTCCACACAACAGTGTCTTCAGCAGCAGCACATTTTTCAAATCGGGCTTTATTGTGCACAGTCATATTTCTTCCAGTCATGTGTTTCCTATTGACATCTATGTATATTAATGATACAGTAGGCATGATTTATGTTTTTTCATACATGAGTAAATGCTGCTTCGCAAAAATATAGTGCACTTCGCTCAAACTGCCAGTGGGATTTAGAATGAAAAAGAACAAATGCGATAGAAACTGTCAGAGGTGCAGGATCTTGTTTTCCTAGTTTTCGCAAACAAACTCGTTTTGCTGTTGGAATGTCGGACTGCACCTCCAGGCTTGAACATTCTGAAGTAAATTTCTAGCATATTGCATTAATGGTGAAGTATAGAGCATATGCAAAGCTGAAAGCAGAGCAGGCTTTGCTTATGACAGTGACATGAAAAAGAGGGCTGAACTGCACTACATGTAATGACACTAAGTAGAAAACAACAGATTGATCTAGAAAATAACTTTTTGTATATATGCTAAACATGAAGCAGTCTTACATTTTATTTAGCTAATGTCAGCTGTCCACTTGGATAACAAATCAGTTCTTGCTTTTCATAGCTGCAGTAATCCAATTCATCTACTCTTTGTTAAGTGCAAGCTCAATTTAGATCAATTTATAACTGATTAAGATCCAATAAAAATAACTGCCAATAAAAATAAGCAGTACAATACAGTAGCACAAAAGATGCTTCATAATAAAGAGCATCAAAGCCATTGATATGTCATCTGTACTCCTAAAAGATGTAAAAATAAAAAAAAGGAATAAATGAAATAATTATTTTATTTAATTTTATTTTATTGAATGGAATGGAAAACCTGGAAGCCTGTTTCCACCATGAAATGAAATGAAATAAATAAAATAAAATAAAATAAAAATTTTAAACTAAAAATGAAAAAAAAAAAAAAGTAATTGCAACTTTTCATCTAACAATCCTGTTTTTTTTTTTTTGTTGTTTGTTTGTTTTTTTGTTGTTGTTGTTGTTTTTTGGAGAAATATAAACTCAGAACTGCAGGAAAGAAGTCTGAATTGTGAGACAAAGTCACAATTACCCGTTTTATTTTTTTATTCCCTTGGCAGAAATAGGGTTTCATAAGAAACAGACCAAAAACACTGCACTACACATTTTTGTCCATTCAAATGCTCCCTAAGAATAATACCAATACAAATAAGAATGCTCTTCCTCCAAAACCATCTGCAACATACAGTAATTAGTCTATTGGCTATTTTATATATATATATTAAAGTCCTTCGATATGTTCCAGCCAAACCGTCTATAGAGGAAGTATGTCAACACAGGGCAGAAAACAACACATAAGATCTTGAATACCATTTTGAGGCATTCTCTGCATTTGCAAACAGTATCAAAGCTCTCTTTAGCAAAGTATACCATCTCTCAGAGTTGCTGTTTGTCTGCATTAGCCGCCAGTGGGTCTAATATCACATGCTTGTTTTAGTATCATGACTTCTAAGCTGTGAGTAACTGCATCAATATGTTGTCCCTGTTGGTTTTCACTTTTAAGAAAACAGCCTACTTTTGACTAGGCCTTTTCATCTTTATTTGCTTTGGAGTCTCTTTTGTTTCAGGGAACGTTCTCTGCGACATGAGACATCTCTGGTGTTGGTAGTGGGTTCGTGCCAATAGCTTGTACACTGCACCCACTGGTCAATCATTAGTTTCCTCTGTCCTCTGTGATGTGTTTTAAAGCCTTGAAACAATAATCCCAAAAACAAGATGAAACAAAAGCCATTTGATTTTAAAAAGGAGGCAAATCTCCATTAACGCGCCGCTCATTAGAAATACCGTTGTGCCGCTATCAGCGCCAGGACGCCTGTGGTGTGGTCGGGGAGCGCTGGCATTATCATCCAACCGCACACTGGCAGCTGTGCTCCCAGAGAAAGGGGGGTCTACTCCGTTGACCAGTGCTAATCAATCTGCGGAAGTGCATCTGTCTTTTGTTAACGCCTAAAAGAGTGAAAACGTTCGTCTCGCCATACCCTATTAGCACCATTGTTCTGGTTTATCTGCGCAACGCAGGCTTAGTACGCTAGCTTCCGGATGCTTTCGCACCTTAGTCTCATAGTTGATGTGGAATACTTCAATAAGCGAGAAGTCAAAGGTTAAAACCCAACATTTTCAAATGAAGAGGGGAAGCTGACAGCAGTCATCCGTCTGAAAGGAGGAGCGAAAGGGGAATTATTTGTTTTTGCACATTAGAAAGGCAAAATAATGGCATTTCTGTAGATGTGTAGATGGATATCAGGCGAATTGCTTCCTTAGTTTTAAATATTAACAGTCAGAGCATGAATACACGAGACGCTTTTGAGGAAAAGAGGCATGTTATCAGAGCTGGGAAACACTTCTGATGGACAAAATGCTCCAGCATGTGCCATTTGAACAGACTGGGCTTCACATTTCCTCATATCAGTCACCCAAACTTGGCATAGTCATAGAGACATGAAAATAATATTCAAATATTTTGGCTAGGTGTAAGCTTAGTGACAGCAAAGCCAGCACCGTCGATAAGAAAGTTAATATGCTTTTTCCTTTTTGATATCTCCGTCTTTTGGCTCTCTTCATTTGGCACAATCTTATCAAATCTAGAGGCTATTTTTCCCCTTCTGCTAATCCATTGCCAGTGGATCTGCCGTTCCTCTGGAGCAAAGAGAAAGAAAAGAAGGGACGGGGGGAGAGAAAGACATGGTTTGGTCCCAGACTGTTATTGAGGGCTCAGATTGGGCCTGGCACAGGGGATAAGAGAGAAATAATTATCCAGCCTGCTGAAGCATGACAGCTTCTCTCTTCACCCAGAGTGAAGGAGATGAAGCATTATGTCAAAAAATCAGCTCGCAAAACACAGACACATCTTGACACTGCCATTCCGAGTATCACTTCGTGTTAGGAGACACTTGAGAACCTCCGGTCGACTTTTCTTGATTGACAGCTTTGACGGGATCTCTCTTCCAGCTTGTGGCTGGAGCTGAACGTATCGAATGTATCTTGGTCAACACGAGCTTCAGGCAACCTGATCTCATGATGAAAACATACCTGTGGCAACTTTTTTCTGTGCCGGCTGAGCTATCGAGCAAGCTTGTTACACCCGGAAAGCGAAACATATGGAGCTGTAATCATAACTCTTTACAAAACGATTACAAATGCTCGATGTTTTAACGCCTCTAGTGTTAATTTCTGTTGGAAACTGCAGTGATATGTACTTATTGGTATGTATTTCGCATTTTGCGGAAAAGTTCCCACATGTATGTTTTCGTCATGAGGCTTCAGGATGAACGGATGCATAAAAAGGGAGAAATGGTCGCATTTGGGATGTCAATCTTTCCCCAAAACGCAGATTCATGATGGTACCACAGTGATCCTGTAGGGCCCTATGATTTCCTCAATACATGGGAAATTTTGGATTTCATAGGGTCCAACTGTATCCTGGAGGTCCCTCAATCTCCCTTGTTCCAAGAATCTCTCTTCTCCGTAGAGATGCCAATGACTTGCTCTTGAAATTAAATTCATTATTTTTCCCTCTCAAAACACGTGCCATTTTCTCTGTAAGATCCAGCAAATCAACGGCGGCTATGGGTTCACATTGTGCTAACGTCTTTCATCCTTCCGTACCACGTGAAGTCGTGCTCAGACGTGTGTGCCTGCTCTCTCCATTTCCAGGAAAGAAAAGAAAGCAATCAAAGCAGAAATGGATTTGCAGCCAGACTACAGGCATTGACGGAAGGGGGTGCGGTGTGTCCTAGTGAATTGAAACCTGGCGTCGACCATATCCGCTTCAAGGTCTGTGTCTCTTGTGCCTTAGTGGTGGGGTTGTGAACTGTGACAGCTACCGTTTCAGGCTGAAGCATATCAGAGATGAGCTAGACCATCCTTTCAGACGGCACGTCATTCAATTCTCTCTCAACACACAGGACTCAATACTGTCAATAGAGAAAAGGACAGACTGAGTTTCATAAGGATGAGAACACTCCTAAAAACACTTACAAAACACATGCATAAACACTTGAGACAATGTCAGCAGCAAGTTTGAACTCTGTTGGTAAAGAGTCGAATAATGGAGATTTGTATCCGTTTAGTGGAAGATCAATAAACTGTCCTTCAGTATTGCAGGTTTTCCTCAAACCTATAATTTTCCAGCTTTTGACTAGAACGGTAACTGTTGATGTGATTTTCTGGTGTATATGCTTTTTTTTTTTTTTGGTTATATGTAACCAAGAATAGCTCACCCAAAGGAAAGGCTTTTAATTAAAGAGATAGCTCACCAAGAAAATGAAAATGTTGTCATCCTATATCATGTTGTTGTCTTATGTCATTGCAAACCTGTATGACTTTATGTGAAACACAAAAAAATGAAATTTTAAAGAATGTTTCAGTTGTTTTTTTGAAACAGTTTATAAAAAAAAAAAAAAAAAAAAAAAAAACCTTCATTTTAGTGACAAAATTCGAAAAAATGAAAGTCAGGTTTAGAGCAATATGAGTAAATGAAAAAAAAAATTTTTGGGGTGAACTATCCTAATATAACTTGGCATTTTGGACTTAATCGCATAGTTACTTGCACTGGGTAGCTCTGTTCATTTTAAAATCTTATTGGTCCAAGTTTCTGCTCCAAGTAACTGTATATTAAACACCAAATATGCTGCTGCTTTTCGCTTTCAATGTGTACAGAAAGAAGACTGGAGTACCTGCCATGTCACACCTGGTTAGGACACCATGGCTTGTGCTGTCTGGCATAAAGGGGCTATAAAAGCATACCGCGTAGTCTGTACGTGTGTGTGTGTGTGTGTGTGTGTGTGTGTGTGTAAGAGAGTTGCATTTAAGTCTCTTTATGTTTCTTCCTGCATTTTCTAATCAGACCACCTGAAAAAAATATACTTGATGCAGGAAACCAAGTAAATGCCCATCACAGCTCAATTTAAAATCTGAACTTGGATGCAGGCTCATTTATGAGAGAAATCTGGAGGTCTCAAAGGTCTCGGAAGACAATGTGCTGCAGATATGAAAGAGGAAATGGAAAAATGGAAAACTGATTCAAAAATTATACACTACTGCTCTGTTCAAAAACCTAGTGAGCTGCCTAGTGAGAAGGCATCTTGAGATATCAGGGGTATGGCGAAACAAAGGCTCTTAAGACATCTAATTTTGGTTCAGTTTTAAGCCAAAACAAGTATCCTTTGTGTTGGAGACAATCAAGCTCTGCGAAAAAAAATTAGATGGTGGATCATGCTGTTAGCTTTGCAATGTGCTAAAAACAAAAACTACTGAATATTAATAATGAGTATTCTGAGGCCCCCTGTTTGAGAACCACTGATGCAGAGTCCAAATCAGTCACTTATAAGGGTTCTATGATGGTTATAATGCTTCCTTAACAGGCAGCTACCTATGTAGTCAATAGGCAGCTTGCTATGACTTGGGACAGAACATCTTTCATACAAAAGCTGTCCTGATATTCCATCAATGAAAAAATGAGAGTGGAAAAATTGTGACACTCAAAAACATGCAGTGACACTTTAAAATATGCAGAAATGATAAAATGACGGGATAAAAAATGAGAGCGAGCAAGCAAGCATGGCGAGAAAGCTGACACATGTCAGTCAAGACGGCAGATTTCATTTCCTCTCATGAAGACTTTCGCTCATGCGCGCACACACACACACACACACACACACATAGAGCTGCTGTGTTGAGTGGCTGACATCAGCAGACAGCGGCGGGAACATTATTCATCCTGAAGAGAGACGTGCCGTCAGTGACAGACAGACATAAATATCCCATAACACCCTCAGAGGGGTTAATGTGTGTCGATCAGAGAGCACAGAGACAGGGGAACAGAGATGTTCAACAGACAGCAAATGTATCACACATGAACAAGAGCACAGGAACACATGCAACACTCACACATCCGTCACTACACGTTGAATACAGGAGAGCGGAAAAGCACCGTGGAGCGGAAATCCTGCTAAATATAAGAAGATACGCGACAGAATCAACTGACACATTCACAAATGTATGAAGTGTTTCTTGCCTTGGGACTGCGCTAAATTTGAAATGATTTGAATTTCATTTCATATCAGAACAGCTATGGTATCTGACTCGCTGTCATTTCTGTAATATACGAATTTGTTGATGGTATTATACAAATCCTGCTTTGGAGTTTTGGTGGATGAACACTAGATTTTCATGGCACAACTACACAAAACGGCCATTTCACCACACGGAGATATTTCAAGTGAACACTGAAATAAAGAATCACCTAAATTACCTTCTTGATACATATGACACAACTTTCCTTTTTGCCTGACATTACCTAGCCCAGTTATAGCTGGAGATGGGAACTGTAAAGAATTTAACAGTTTTGGTTCCTTAACTGTTCCATTGATAATTATTTTAGTACTTGTACTGCTGATAATTTCAATAATAAATAAATTTTAAGACAAAATCTTACAGAAGCTGTTTTTAATGACTTTTCACAGACTTTTTAAAGGTGGCATGAATGCAATACAATAAGTGGCCTTAATTAATATATTAAACAATATTAAAAAAAAAAAAAAAAGTGGTGACAATGTTTTTGAAATAAGTCTCTTATGCTCACTAATTTATTTGATTAAAAACACAGTAAAAACAATAATGTGAAATATTATTACAAAATATAAAATAACTATTTTCTATTTTAATATATTTTAAAATGTAATTTATTCCTATGATTTCTAAGATAAATTTTCAACAATGTTTAGTGTCACATGATCCTTCAGAAATCATTCTATTATGCTGATTTGTTGTTCAAGATACATTTATTAATATCAGTGTTACTGACAGTTGTGCTGATTAATATTTTTGTGGAACTATGATTTTTTTTTTTCAGGATTCTTTGATGAATGGAGAAAAATTGAAATAGAAATATTTTCTAACAAAAGTCTTCACTGTCACATTTGTCACAAAATTAATAAAAGTAAACCTTACTGACCCCAAACCCATAAAAATAAATAAACTCATAACCTTAGTTTTAACCAACTGAACTGATGCCGTTGGTTATATCTAAAGTATTAAAATTAAATTAAAATAAAATGTAGTTACTACTCACTAATCAATGACCTGCAACTGACTGCAAATTCTGGTATAGAACGCCTGCTGTTTACATTCCTGGTCGATAAAATTAAGCCACATTATGAAAGTAAAGTGATTCGCAAATGCTGATAACATGGACGTACATGCACCTAAGTGAAATTTATCATCCGCTAAACCACATGAAATCTTCACCAGCTCGTGACAGAAGTGTCAGACAACCAAATTCAATGCAGACAGACTTAACCGAGGCCACACAACCCTCACAAACAACGCACACCGCCAGCCTTGAGATCTGCTAGCTGTACTGAAGCTTACCTCTGGTCAGACTGTGTGCGTATACAGTTTTTCCCTTGACAGGCCTGGGTAGAAAAATTTATAGCAGTGCATTTCCGCACAAGACGTTCCCAACATCCACTTCAATCATGGAGTTCTGCCACAAGTAGACTGTGCTTTGCTGCAAGCCAGAATTACTTTATTAAATTGAGGAAATGCATAATACACACAGAATGGCATACATAATCACCTCTGAGACTCGTTGCAACAAACCAACACTGCATATAAAAGACCGACCCTCCTACTTTGTTCGTGACGCTCCGTAGACAATCAAAATTAATTTATTCAAATGTATTCACGCAGAAGGTCAATTATCCAAATGATTCAGATTCCGATTGCTCCGGACCTTAGAAGCCAATGAGGCATCTAAAGGGCGACTGTGTGCTTTTTTTGCAAGGCAAATCGTCTTCTTTTAGTTACAGTTTAGAGACATGTCTTAGTCTTTGTAAAAACTACACTTGCTAAAGGCCGCTGAACCGCTCTTTATCAACAGCTGTAAAAGTAAGCCTATTAAACATTAGCTGGCAGTGGTAACGATTGCCAGAAAAGGACAGGAGCAACAATACATTAAAAATGTATGAAATGAGTTTGGAAAGTTATAAATTGTTTAAGATACTTTGTATTTATTAAGTCTAAGTAGTTCTTCTAATCTATAGCTACCTTTCCCTCAGAAATTTCCAAAAAATGCACCTGATTTTTTTTATTTTTTTTTTTTTTTTGACAACATAACCAGCCGAATGCTACTTGCTATATCATAATATATTTCCTGTTATTGGACATTTTGTTGTAATAATCTAAGTAGTTAAAATTTAAATAATTGATAATAAATTAATAACTATTAAAATATTTTGCATTATAACTGAAAACTTCTGCATTCAAAAGCAGCAGTAATGCAAAAAATGCTGCATACACAAAAAAAAAAAAAATACTGAATAAATTAATAACTACTAACATTTGTCATCATAATTGAAAATGTTTGCATAAAAAGGTAAAACTAACTATATAGGTATAAATAATATTTATTAACATATTTGGCATTGTAACTGAAAATGTTTGCATTTAAAAATACATTTTCCAACTGTAAAAGAAACTTTTGTGTAAATGTAAATCATTGTCTCCTATATAGAGGTGCTTACATAAATGAACCTGAGAGCAAGTCAAAGGGCATTAACACACTTTTCATATGCATTTTTCATATACACTGTATAAATCTGTGTGTGCGTACTGTATTTGCCATATGCATTTATAGCCACGATGGTAAAGCAAAGAAAGAAAGAGTGCACAGGGACCGGATAATTCACTTTTCTGCCACTGTTTAGCATGCAAGGCAATTTAGCCAGGATGAAATAACCCCAGAGCGTTTTAATCCAGATAGATGGAATACTATTTTGATATGGCGCTTTGGCCCTCAGCAGAGCCCACTCTAAAAATAGGGCCTTTTAAGACCACTAATTTGTTATTCATCTGTGTGAATCACTGTATCACTGCACTTATTGAAATGCAATGACTGGTTTCTGCTGCCTCTCCAACCAAACTAAATGAGTAATTTAAAAATTGATCGAATTTTCTCTCTTTCGCTCACCATTCCCCCTCTCTTTTTCCTTCCTGCCCCTTTCTTTATCACTCCCTTATTCTCAGGCTCCTCAAGGCCGCCAACAGAAACATCACAAAACATGTGGATCCATCAACATCAAATCTGTAAAGTAATAGACACACTGATTGCATGTGAACACCTTTCAGAGCATCAAACAAAATTATAACACACTTGCACAAGGAAACATCACTATTATGATATTTTTCCAAACCACCAAATTCTGACACCTTATTTGAATTTGAAGCCTTCGGTTGACTTGTCTTTCATGAAAAAAATTTTTAAAATGCATATTTCTTTTGTTTATGAATGCATATTGCAATTAAAAAATATTGTGTATATTCCAGCCGATGACAAACTTACATAGTTCAAACAAAAAAAATGCGTTTGGATGTTTTGGTAGTCTACCAATAAACACCACTAAGCAAAATATACCATGCGAGACTAGGCTGGTCTTGTACACATTCATCACTCTTTCCATTTGTTCATTAAAAATGAATGTGTAAAGAGCACAAGATTGAGAGACAGCCGTGTTAAAATGGGTAAGAGTCTCTCCATGGCAGGATCAAATGCCCCTTGACAGACACTTAAGACCTGCAGACCGAAGCCTCAATCTGCATAGCTCAGAAGCCCATCAATTAGCCATTGCAGCTTTGCTCAGGTATTAAAGGGATCAAATCGGCTAGCTCAGGCTCAGATGAGCTGTGGCCCTCAATCCATGAGTCACTCAAGTTTTCACACTGAGCCCAATCCCCTGTCCAACAGCCATTAAAGTCCAGCATGGAGGACACACTCTCCACTGGTGGGGTCCACTGCTCGTGTAACTAAGGCTGGTTAATGAGACTGCTAGAATAAAAAAAAGAGAGAAGAACACACAAGATATAGTCTTCAGCAGAGACCGTAAAAGGAGAAAAAACCTCTGTAAGGAGAAAATCCAACCACAATTTGTTTTACCACAATTTGCCTTCTGCACAGTAGTATTGGTGTCTGTGATTAAAGTTTTAGCTATTGAAGATCTTTCATGGATGTTGGCTTTTTGAAGTTCTCAATAGTCGGCTATTGTGGAAACAGAGTCTTCAAGGTGAATACTGACTAACCAAAACCACTATAATAATGGGTGTTCAATTTTTTTTTTTTCATATAACCATGGCTGATCCACGGCTGTTTACCACAATATTTCAAATCCAAACAGTTACCGAAAAAACATTTTCAGCATTGTGATTCTTTTTACACAGTACAGTAATCAAACTTTCATAGACAGACTCACGTTTAAATGCAATAAATATAAACAATGTATTATTCAATGCATTTTACTTCTAGATTTACATAAAGTTCCTCAAGCAAGTGGTAAAACATTTAAACACAGCCTATAGCCTTCTTCTCTTATATTAAAAGGTAGTAGGCTATCACAAACATTTTAAATGAAAGCTTACCATTGATAGAACCATTGACTCTTGTGCCATTCTTTTGCAATTAAATCTTTATTACAAGAAATCCTACCAGTCATAAAGAACTTTGTATTTCTGCCTCTATGAGTACCATCTAATATGCTGCCTTGTGCATCTAAAAGTGTACTTTTCTTTGCTTTACTGATAGCCAAAACACCATGTGTTGACAGTGAAACACAGTAGACCTTAAAGGGATAGTTCACCCAATAATAAAAATTACTCACCCTCATGTCGTTCCAAACCCGTAAGACCTTCGTTCATCTTCTGAACACAAATTATGATATTTTTGATAAAATCTGAGAGCTTTCTGAACCTGCATAGACAGCAATGCAATTAACACTTTCAAAGCCCAGAAAGGTAGTAAGGATATTGTTAAAATAGTCCATGTGACTATGACAGTGGTTCAACCGTAATGTTAATAAGCTATGAGAATATTTTTGTGCGCAAAGAAAACAAAAAACCTTTCTAGGCCTTGAACGTGGCAGTTGCATTGCTGTCTATGCAGGGTCAGAAAGCTGTTGGAGTTCATCAAAAATATCTTAATCTGAAGTTGAACAAAGGTCTACTCAACAGAGTATGTGTGAAACAGGCATTAGCCTATCACTAGCCAACTGTTTACAACAATCCATTTTGTCTGTCTATTCAAGATTTAGATCTAGGTTAACAAAGGACAAACAGTCTGTCAAAGCAAATATGTACAATAAAGATGTCAGGATAATGGAAGGGGATATGATTAAATTCATACATTTTCTCTAGACTAAATTAAATTGTGCAAAATGAATGTGCTAAATTGACAGTGCCAATAATTTGTAATGAAAGAAAATGCAATACATCAGAAAAATGCAAAACAGGAGCATTTCAACTTTTGGATCTCACTAAATACGACTGAAACACAAGCTGAGCAAACAGTTTTGGAGGTTTCTGTCTTTCTTTATTCAAGTAGACAAGAGCTGAACTTGCATGACTGGGAATCGCTGCCCAGGGGCATTACCAAAACGGCCTGACTTGCATTAAAAAGGACCAGAATTCACATTCACTCCCATCCAATCTTAAAAAATCCTTTTCCTTCTCAGTATTACCCACACACCTACACACAAACAACAGGTAACTTTCCCATCAGCCTCTGATGCAGGCCTTTGAAAGCCTTCCTAAAAGATGAGCTTCAGTGATTACGGGAGTGGACAGTTTTCTAATTATTCTGTCAAACATCAATCCAGACGGCTGATGCGGACATTCTAGCTGCTGATGGACAATGTAATCACTTCTGTACTTCCAAACACAGGAGCTGGAGCACAGACAGCTCCTGACAGAAGTGGTGAAAAATGGGAAATGTGAAAGCTTCTATCAACCGATTCAGTCTCCAAAAAAGAGAGAAAACCACATGAAATGTAGCTGAATTCTGGAGGAAGATAAAAAAGGAAGTTCCGTTCACAAAAAATTAAGGATGTAAGAATCCATTGAACAAATGTAACAAGAGTTTGATTAATATACCAATCGAATGTTGAATACATGGATGTTACGACCCTCTTAAGCATCCAAGAGTGCTGATTTTGAGGGGTCTGCACTGTTGTTAACATCAGTGGTTGTATGAGGTGCCACTTGTTTTTAGAAATGTAGAGCCTCCTTAAACAGTGTCAGTAACAGATGCCATGGGGCACATTCAGTTTCTATTTTTCTTCATCAGACTGTAAAACTCCTACACCTCCGCACATAACAACTGCAGAACATTGCCACTTGCCTCCCTGAGGACTGGAAATCCCTGCTGTCAACAAAGTATTTGCAATTCTAGAGACAGAAGATATTTTCAGATTTAACTTTTTGCTGGGTAGTTACAGTGCAATAGTGCCAAACAAAGCCTTGAACGTTCTATTACTTAACTGCAAACCAGCCTTGAGCTTTGTGAGAAGATCAGGAAGCGGGTACACTATTGGGTACTAGCCAAAACATTCATCATCTCCACAAAATGTAAAAGCAGAATAACAACAACAACAACTAAAAGGTATAATATCATAACTGTGAATCCTCATAGCAGCGTGAATGTGTTCCCATTTTGATTTTGAAAGAATTAAGTCCATAAAGTCCAAAAGTAAAATGGACTCCATGTACTATCTGGTCTTACTGTGCAAAATACATCAGAGAATATTATTTATTTAAAAAAATAAATAAAAATAAAAAATCATAATCTTTCAAACGAAAGTTACCACTAAACGACTTCCTTTTTGGCTGCACAAGCTGTGATATGAGAATACAGAAGTCCATAACACAACTATAATGGTAACAACAAAGAGGAGCTATATTGTTGGAATCACTCTCAAATCATTTTTTTTTCCAGCTGATGAAAAATAAAAGCAATGACAGCCAATCAGAATCTATCAGACTCTGATGCACTCGAGCGTTTAAGTGGCAGACAACATAATGGCAGCATGCACTTTCAATAAACAGAACATTAACGTCCGTTGGTGTGGACGCTAATATAGTTATCGTTCTTGTTATGAATGGGACTTTAGTCTACGGTAATACATGTTTCTCAAACATCTTGCCAATAGATAATGCAGTAATTTAATGCTGTTAATGTTAAAGGCAATGGAGGTTATGGCAGTAATAGCAAATAATGATAGATAAAGCAGAAAGCAGCATTATAATTATAAGATGTCAAATTGCTCTAGAGGGTGAACTTGACCTTCAGCTTACAGTACATATCAAAGCCTCAAAAGTATGTTAGCCTTGTTTTAGGTGATGTCCTCCATATTCAGGTCTGGTTCTATTGTGGAAAGCCAAATTTTCACAATTCAATCAATTTCCAATGGACAAAATCAAGTCTCACCCTACATTAATTCTCATTAAATATGCTATTTCAGTCAGAAAATGACACATTATGGTAATATCCCATTGTGAAACACCCACTTTTCATAACCTAATCGATTCCCAATGGAAAATATCAAGCCTCACCCTAATTTATAAATTAAACATTCAGTTTCAGTCAGAAAATAGAAGTAACATGGGTTCTGAATGTCTTTTCATGTTGATTTTTTTAACAGAGGAGCTGCTGAACTACAACAATTGGGGTTAATGTCCAGCACATGGTTTTGTTTCATTGGAAATCATCTCTGTTGAGATCGAAACTAGCCGCTGTGGCGGACCAGACAGACAGAGAGTGAGGGCTTGACCTGAGCTATGAGAGACTGCGTGCTTCAGCAGCCACGTAATGAAAGAAATATTTCATGCGATTCTCATCATCTTTCCATTACAAGGCAAAAGAGGTGTGCTGATCAGACACAAGCTTGATATCCAACCAAGCCCCTGCAAGCTAAATTACGCTGACAGTAATTTCAGTGAACACCTCTCAGCATGCTTCATCATATCAGAGAGAGAGAGAGAGCAGAACATAAGCTAAAAGTACTCAAAGACACATAAAACTAAACCAAACCCAATTAATATGGTTGCAAATTAATATGGTACAGTGACACGAAATATGATGTGACGCAAAGATTGAGGAGCCTTGGGTGAGGGTGACAGGTCTGTCCGGTTGCATCAGTTTTATCATACATCATTAGCTTAATTATGGCACAGGCCCAGGCCCTCAGAGTAGTCACTTCAGGACCAGGGTCTCCACACGGCCCCTTACTAATAATAATAAGTACAAGAAACTGTAGCAAAAGTATAAGCCTACAGGCAAATCAAGCTCCAGACTGAGATGAAGATGCAAAGAGAAAGGGACTTGGAAGATTATAGTTTATTGATGTAAACAACTAAAAAAAATCCATTGGCACGTCTAGGCAGATACTGGCAGGGAAATAAAGCGCCTAAACTGAACAGAAAGATGATTGTGTGCAAGCTAGAGGCAAAAAGACACACAACATACAACTATTTTAACAAATGCCACCTTTTTGAATATCTGAATACAGGAACGGGCTGGAAAGAAGGAACACAGGGACTTTTCCCAGTGAGCCGGTCAACTTTGGACTGTTGAATTCAACTGAATATATAGTATGTGAAGAATCTTATCCAAAGAATGAAAATGTAAAATGTGTTGTACAAATACATATAAGTATATTTTGTCAACAATTATTCACCCTCATCCCTACTGCACATGCATAGAGCACATCAAATATGGTAAACAGAAGTTCAACTGAGTTTGCTTGACACATTAGAACCAGTGAGTTTTTATGATTTTGGAACAGTATGAGGGAGGTAGGAAGAGTAAATGATGACAGAAATATCATTTTTGGTTAAACTAACCCTTTAAGTTGTCAAACCAGTGAATCACAAATCGAAACAATTTGAGGTCAACCTAAAGATTCCCGTCCCTACAGATTTCAACATGAACATGTTCTGTGACATGCCTTTATCTGCAAAATATTAACAAAATTTGTGATGACCAGTGTAAAACTTGAGTCATGAAGTAAAACCTGTTGAAAACCACTGCAGTAGGCAATAATTTTTATTATGCATAAGTGATACTAGATGATGTGTTGTGGGTTGTGATGGGATGGCTTTAATCTGAATAGATTAGAACTCTTCTGCTCTCCATTCTCAAATCTTCTCTGCTTCTTTGGTCTCACAAATAAACAACTAGCTGACTATTAAATTACTGAGGCGAAATTTACATTCCACTGCAGTGCATGACTCACATCTAACTTAAAGGCATATCCCACACTTTAGTGAGCCGTAACCGGCAATGGAAAGCTTTTCTGGAGGACATTCAGATATCAGGCTTACTTGGGTTAATTTTAAATACATAATGGTTGCTTGTAAACGCACACACAGCCTGTGACGCAAACTAACCCTTGTGGCTAGCGCACAGTGGCGGGTCATTAGCGTAAATCTGAAGTTGTACCAGTAAATAATGGAGGACTGAAGAACATCAGTCAACTTTCTGCTTCATAAAGCACAAGTGAATGCGCCATAATGCCTTTGGCTGTAGAGCTGTCAGCAATGAGAGAGATCTCCTGAACTTATTCATCAATGTAACCCTCATGCTGAGGGCTTCGAGGTGACTGGCAACAAGGAATGCAAACATCTGGTTCATTGCTTCTGAACAAGCAATATACTGCAAGTGTTCATGCCCTAAGATGGTAGGAGTGGATGAACGGTTGGAGGCAGATTCAAGGATGGATTGGACATGCTAATGATGCAACTGGAGGGTGTTGGATGACATTGCCTTTATTAATTGATCTAAGACCATCATCAGCGAAAATGACTAAACAGAACAGATACTGCTGAACATAGCAAACTGAATTCAGCATAAATATAGAGAAAATGCTCTATAAACTTGGCTTTCTGCACAAGATTTTACAAAATAAGCTTTTATGGAATACTAGAGCAAACTAAACTAAAATAACAAGAGTATTATGGTGTCAAAGTATCCTTAGTTTATGACATTAATATATTTATATATTAATGTCATAAAATGTATATTATATATTCATTAATATATACATATATACATACATATATATATATATATATATATATATATATATATATATATATCACATTTATTTCATGTTTAGTTTAAATATATTAACATATTTACTGGCATATGTGACCCTGGACCACAAAACCAGTCTTAAGTCGCTGGGGTATATTTGTAGCAATAGCCAAAAATACACTGTATGGGTCAAAATTATAGATTTTTCTTTTATGCCAAAAATCATTAGTATATTAAGTAAAGATCATATTCCATGAAGATATTTTGTAAATTTACTACTGTAAATATATCAAAACGTCATTTTTGATTAATAATATGCATTGCTAAGAATTCATTTGGACAACTTTAAAGACGATTTTCTCAATATTTAGATTTTTTTTTGCACCCTCAGATTCCAGATTTTCATTCATCATTGGAAAGCTTATCTATTCAGCTTTCAGATGATGTATAAATCTCAATTTTGAAAAATTGACACTTAAGACTGGTTTTGTGGTCCAGGGTCACATATTGCTTGAGACTTACAGATATAAAAATTATAATTAAACTTTATTTGGAGTACTACTTGTGCACAATGCAAATTTCTTAATATTAAGCCTAAAATGTGTCTTAATGTCAGTATTGATGAGGATTGTATGATATTTGAATAATATCAGTCTTTAAAGATATTTAATGTGTACCTAAAGTATACTTGCAATAGTTCCACTTTAGCACAATCAAATATACTTCAGTATATCTTTAGTTGGACTTCAGCACTACTTCTGCACAATTAAAGTGCATTAAGAACAAAATTAGTTGTTCCAATTTAGCAGACTTTTAGTATACTAAACAGTTATACTTAAAGTACAATTACAGGGTATTTTTAGTAAGTACATAAATATGTAAATGTATTTGTAGTATACTTAGTATGAAATAAATGTATTTCAAATACATTTTAGTATATTTATTTTTCACTAGGGTAGTTACTGTTTCCAGTTACAAACAATCATAATGAAGTCTTTATAGTGCCAAACTCTTTATGATTAGTGTAATGATATATAAAGAAAGAGACCAGAGGAGTCTCCCACAGTCTAACTCCATACGTTGCACTTCAGTGTTAGCCTTGCACTGAACTCAATCAACAGAGAGCTAAACAGACAGCAGTGAATTTACCAGGATTATAACTGGAAACTCTTTGATATGATGAGCTACTTCACGAGGACTGCACATCATAACCTTGCTAATGTTCCATTTAGCAACTGAGGTAATATTCGCCAACTAAATAGTCTGGGGTATCATGCTCGAAATTGTCAACCGTAGGTGTTCATATAATGATGGAGGTGCAATGCTAGCTGGTGGAATGAAAATTGGACAAATTGGATCTCATCTTTACGCACCCCAGGATCCAAACTCTGTCCACTGTTATTGTTATGTTGGTAGGGAAGGATTGGACACGATCCACGCTAATGAGCAGAATGAAAAACCAATCAATGCACTGCACAGTCTGTGAGTGTATAATTCACTTATTAGTAGGAATCAGTAGCTACGTTCATATGCAGCCTAATAATCCAATTGACAGCTCACTCGGAAAAT
Organism: Spinibarbus caldwelli; assembly: GCA_039654775.1. Lineage (NCBI taxonomy): Eukaryota > Metazoa > Chordata > Actinopteri > Cypriniformes > Cyprinidae > Spinibarbus > Spinibarbus caldwelli. The sequence continues at coordinate 6,820,560 of CM077255.1, forward strand.
CATCAGTCTGAATGCAATCAAATGCATTTCTATCCAATTGAAAGAGATGATGCAGATGTTAAATAATCCATTAAACAGAACAATAATTGCCAAGTAAACTACCTTCATAACTGGATTCAAAAATATCCTGTGTACAGATAAAAAATGACTCTCTCCCACCAATCTCTGCCCCAGACTCTCATCCAAAGATGACTTGGAGGATTGGAGGTTTATTAAGTAAAGTTGGCAACATAATAAGAAAGCTTGCTTAGCATATTTTTAGATATGTTAGCAAGGCAAACACGCCAATTACGCACTGCGGTGCCATGCTGAGTTGTCTAATGTCTTTAGTCAGCGGAATGGGTGTTTTTTTTTTGTTTTGTTTTTCTGACAGGATTCACAGTCTTCTTGCTGTTATGGTAACGATGACAATACATGCTGCTTTTCGCATGCATGCAGACAATCTATACAGAATATGCAGTGCAAGAGTTCAGGGAACATAAACTGCGAAACCTGTTTATTTAGAACTTGCAGATCGAATTGAGAAATCTGAATAAATTATACAAGGTTATTTTCAAAATTAATTGAGAATGGAGAGAGTCTGAATGGCCATGACACTTCTGACAACAGATTGAATGTAATGCTAAATGTATATAAACACATTGTTACTTCATCACTAAAAGGAGCAAATCTTCATGGTGATAATGTAATGCAGGAGTCGCTGAAGGTCAGGTAACCCTCAGTAAGCGACACTCTCATAAAACTGAAGCTTCTTTATGAGGCATGAGACAGACCGGAGTTACTAATCGAGAGACATTTGAAAGGGGAGAAAATGTCACATAATTGAATTATGACAGTGAGTTGGGTTTTATCACAGCAAAATTCAATAAAAGGCCACAGAGGATTAGAGAAGTGACCAAATAAATCTTTAAAAGGAGAATAATTAAAAACAAAACAATTCATTCATCGCTTGCTGTCTACAAATGATTTATTAAACGATTTGTTACACTGTCCTTTAAATTGTAACATTATGTTGTTTGGAAAACCAAAATCAGAAGTTTAATTACCAACCAAAAGTAAGATATTAAAAATAATAAATAATCATAATTAGTACAGCAAATGACAGTACATACACGCACACATACACAGAGCTGTTAACATTACATGAATCTTACATAATAAAATGTTGGGAAAATGCGTGTAACTGTCCGTAAATTGCCAAACGATGGAAATGTTCTGCATATCTGTGCCAGTTTTGGGTGACTGTATCTATAGCAGCTTTGGCGCTTATGCCTCATTGCTATAATCGTCATTATGTTGCGCCTTCTCATTGGTTTGATAACATGTGGGTGATTTCATATGTAAGAAAAGCTGCTCATAAATCGCTCGACCAATTGGAAAACTGTGCTGTTGCACTCAGCCTTCCCGGTTAAAGAAGTCTCCGCTTGCCACTGATATATAGTACAGCATATATGTGAATGACATGAGTAAATGATGACAGAATTTTCATTTTTGGTGAACTATTGCATTTAAATATGGTTGTCACAATATCAGATTGATTGTTAATGCAAGACAGGAAAAAAAAAAGAAAATAGAGAAGCTGAAGAAGAAAGAAAGTTTTTTTCCTTCTCCACCAGCAGCGCTTTGGAGTCAAAATATGACCATCCCTTCTGGAACATCTGGAGAGGAATTGGAAACTTTCTCTAGAAAATATAAGACTTTCAGCTCACCACACATGCATGGTTTTCAATTTTTAATGGTATCATGTTTCTGAAAAAAAAAAAAAAAATTCAGATCGACTGAGAAGAAATGGTCCGCAGTTTTGCTGGTGGGAGCGAGAAGTGCTGGGCCTCGACAGACTCACTTCATTATGGACTTAACTCCCCTTGGTCCCTGTGAGGGAGAGCGGAAGATGAGAAAGGCTCAAAGAGAGAGATGAGAGGATAGAAAGGGAGAGAGGATGGAAAAAAAGAGAGAGTACCGGTGTATCTGGGACAACCGTTGACATGACAAAACGGTTCTCTACGCAATAACAGTAAAAGAACGACTCAATTAGTGTGGCTCCTATCTCGGCTCCTTTATCGATCTTCTCCAGATGAAGAACAGCAGACGAGAGAGTTTTCAATCAACCGCTACTTTCTGAAGAAGGACAGCGGTGAGGTTCACGGCGGGTGAAATTCCATGGCTGGAAATATAAATAAATATGCAAAGCGTATATTCCGATGATTGGTAGGCAGGGTGTAGGTTCATCTGACCCGATTTGGCGCGATTGAAATGCCACTTCTTTCATGATTGTGACGAATACAATTGGCGGGCCCAAGTCGGACACGAACGGAGAGTGTCCCTGCAGATAGATCAATCGGACAACTCATCAGAGGCGGGCAGCGCTCAGGACAATTCAATCCCTTTCAAAATTAACCTTCAAGATAAGAAGGAAAAAAGCTGGCTACGTTGCTGCGGCGCCCCCAACGGGAATGTTTTTGCGGATGGCACGCTGAGCTTAAACGCTACAGCAATCTTTTTAAACGAAGTGGAAAACAGCATGTAATGAACGTAACTGAATTTGTGCCCATTCTCACAGTGTAATTTCAACGTCATTTAAGAAACCAGAGGACAGATGGTTTCTTGGTCTCAGCGGTAATATGGACATTTTCATGCATTTTTCAATTTGCGGACTACGCGCGCTTCCCGTAATTCACGTCGCCCTCTTGGTTAAGGAAGTAATGGAGGTGCAAATTTTCAAGAGATGTGCGGATGAGAATTTATGTTTCTATTGTTACAATTGTGTGTATGTGAGTGTGTATTGTTGTGCTATCGCCATCTGTCCCCGGCACTGTGTGAGCGATTGGGTGTGTGTGTTTCTGGAAGAGCTCCAGGCGAGGACTCATCTGCTTCATCAGGCCTTCATCAGTCCTTTGACACCGAAAAAGAACAGCGACAAGCGCCTGAAAGCCCAACAAGGCTCCCTACAGCTGAGCAACGCATCGACATCGCCTTGTGTGTGTTTGTGTGTGACAGACATAAGCTAAAGGAACACGTCTAACATCATTAGATGAACATCTTGTACCTCTCTTAGGTATCTGTAATTGTATTTCATTCCGTCTTATACTTGATATAGTTTATTAATAGTAGAATGACCCAGAACACTCTTGGTTCTTATTTCTATGTTGTGGAACATTCTTTAGATGCCATGCATTCATCTCAGGAATGTGATGAACTGTATTAAGGATAAAGGATAAGGATAAACTATTTGTCCCCGAAAGGAAATTTGTCTCAGTGCTACAATGTTGCTCTAAACAATAATACATACAATAATAATAGGCAAAACAGATTAAATAAAACAATTAAGAACACACATTAAAATACAACAGTGTGTAATATAAATAAATGCAAAACACAGTAAAATGCTAATATGCTATAGGTGCGTTGTTCTTATTAGAATTCAACAGTTTTATCGAGGCAGGAACAAATGAAAGCTTCAGTCTATTAGTTTTACACATAGGCATTCTCAGTCTCTTTCTTGATGGCAGCGGCTGGTATTCGCTAAAAAGAGGATGATCGGGATCAGTGCTAATACTTATTGCCCTTCTCATCAATGTCTGTTCATTCCTGATGGATATATGATAAAGTGCTCTGGAGAGATGAGAACCAAGATTCTTTATTATCACCTACCACTATATGAAACATTACCCGCAATCCCACAGACAACTGATAAAATAATCACATCAATGCAATATGATACATACAAAAAATGCACTGCAAAGCTTCAGATTCACGAAAGCTTACAGTTCAATAATGTAAAAGAAAAGGAGGTACAGAAATTTAAATGTTTAAATACTTTCAAAACACTCGAACAGAATGAGTTACACTTTTATGAAGGAGAAGAAATTAATATTTTTATTCAGCAGGGATACATTACATTGATTAAAAGTGACAGTAAAGTAAATTTTTAAAATGTACTTTACTGTCACTTTTAATCAATGTAATTTTAAGTAAATGCAGCTCTTTAGCAGTTCTTTCTATTCATCAAAGAATTCTGAAAAAAAAGGTTTATTAATATTTTGTAAGAATATTTTTTAGAATTCCTGTTTTTACTGTATTTTTAATCAAATGCAGCCTTGGTGTGCATAAGAGACTTATTTCAAAAATAATTTTTAAAAATCTTACAGAAAAATCTTATGCTTATCAATGATTTAGATAACAAAATACCAAACTAAGCACCAAAATTTCGTGAAAAATATTTATTATAATTAAGCCTAAACAATTTTTATTTATTTGCTTGTGTAATGTGAGCTTTTGTGATATTTTCTGAGAAGTAAATGACACTTAGTTTCATGTTTTGTTAGATGATAGAATGAAATTCATATATTTTTAGGATTTTGGATTTGTAGATAAAAGTAGGTAAACCCTATTTAAAACACACACACACACACACACACACATATACATATACATATATATATATATATATATATATATATATATATATATATATATATATATATACATACATACATACATACATACATACATACATACATACATACATACATACATACATACATACACACACACACACACACACACACACACACACACACACACACACACAGATTTTATATATATATATATATATATATATATATATATATATATATATATATATATATATATATATATATATATTAGTATATAATTATAGCCAATTATTGGAGGTGGGGAGTTTTTCCCTGAAAAGTACTGAAAAGAGAAAATTAAATCGTTGAAAAACCAGACTAGTTCAATTCCACAACAGTACATAATTAGGTGACAGGTTCCATAAACATTACTAAGTGCCCTAACAGTGAGATAAATCATATAAATGATGCAAAAAAATTATCCATTTTGGCATTTTTGCAAGTGTAATTCAGCTGTGCTTCATCAATCCTAGTTCTCGCATCTTGTTCATGCCTTTTGTTAAACTTTGAATAATTTGCACACATAAACACGAATATGCGATAATGTGCACGCTTAAAGTAAGCTGAGAAGGAGAATGACAGGAAGTGACTAAACAATACTAAGATGTTTCCCGTTTTTTCCCCCTCTCGACTTCTTTATCCTCTTCGCTATGCTCTCTTGGGTCCTGGCACACCATTATCTGCCAGCAATTGATAAATGAAGTAAAGATAAAGGAAATAGGAGCTAATTAATATCGAGAAGAGCTCCAGATTGCTCATCGATACAGTGCCTTAAAACACGATCTAACTTGGAAGAGAGAGGGAGAGAGAGACAGGGACAGATAACGAAGAGCTCAGGCAACGTGGGCCTCCTTTGAGCCACGTGCATAATGATCGCAGGAATAATTCGGAGGAGATAGCAGGGAAATATCGGATCAACATTTCACTTTGCACTCTCCTGTGCGATGCACACACTTTTGTGTGCAACCAGATCAGATTTAGCATTTGTATTGGACAGCAGTACACTTAGGAATACAACAACAGACCTTATCTGGACGAGATTTGTGTCGGAAGGGAAAAATAAAGAGGCCCAAAGGAAAAACTTCATACGCCGCGATCAATACCGAAACCAAATTAGACAAGGATATAAAACGCCAGAACTGCACTTAATGAATAAATTGTAACCTATGGTAAAGGACAGAGTGATAGTAAGGTTATCTAATGAAAATTTCTTGGGGATGGTCAAGCAAGATAAACCCAGCATCATTCATTATTTCAAAAGTTTACTATACAGATAACTTGAGTCTGGGACAGATCCTACAAGTGTCCTTATACATAAAAGTAGAGTTGAAACGATAGCAAAAGTGCCATTAATCGATGCCAATTCCAGAGAAGTTTCAGAATTCTCCATACTAAATCTAATATAAGACATACACTGTTTTAAACAAATAAATGAAAAAAAAAAAAAATCTATATTATATACACTGCATATACAACTGGTACCATTGTTCCTGTACTTTTTGACATTCAAACATCTATAATAAATCTACACAGAAACTCATCTTTGTCTCTGAAAACAGCTCAGTGTTTGGATGAATGGTGTTTTCTCGTTGCATAAATGGACAGTACATCTATTTGCCTTCCACAGCCCTGCTTGTCTGTCAAACACTTGGGGTGTATTTATGCTAACTGTTATGACAAGAGTGTGTGTGGACGCCAATAAAGTGGTCTGTGCGTGTGTGCTTCTGATGAGTATTATATAACGTCCAAGCACAGGAATATGACAGGGAGATCATTTATTATGACACAATTTTGTTAAACTACAAATCAGAGACTCCAATGCAGACGTTGCAAATTTGAGATCAACTCCTGATCCTTTTTTCCACCTTTTCACACTATCATGTTGTATCGCTTCAGTTAAAATCAGTGAAGAGGCCAAATTCTAAATTTCAGTGAGTATCTTCCTGCACATGGTCCTATGCACGTTATTTAAACTCGACCAAAGAGACTCAACCTCGTCGAACAGATCAAAGTAAAAGATGAGATTGAGGCACACAGCACTTAACCTTTCTGACTAACAAAAAACTAGATGACACATTGTAAGCAAATTATCAAAATTATCTGTTGAGTGTCTCTTCCGCTGAGGTCTTGCATTAGTCAATGAAAAGGCTAAGAAATGGAGGCTCTCATACTAATTGGATATATAGTTCTCTATGAGGTTTCTCGGAAAAAGATCACAGGGCCAGTTTAAAAAAGAAATATCAAAAGCTAACATTTATGCAGAACACCCTCTTTTATTAGACAAAGACTATACAACACATATCATTCTGCATGGGGGTTATTTATTCGCTTTTTGCTAAAATTCAAGCATTCAGGGATATTTGGTGCTACTTGATCTAATAGAGATCAAAGCCCACTGGATGATGCGTTTGTACATGGACATGGACGTGGACATTTTGGTGGGGGTCGATGGGTTTTTTTTTTTTTTTTTTTATCACCACATGTTCATTAATGAGATTAAAGAAGATTGTAACCTTTGCTTGCTTACTAGCTTCTTTTTCTTTTCATTACTGTTCCACTTTCCTTTGTCTCTGTCTTTTTGGTTAAGAATAGAATAGAATAGAATAGAATATACACTAATACCATTTAAGAGTTTGGGATCAGCACACTTTTCTTTCTTTCTTTTTTTAAAAGATATTAATACTTTCATTCAGTGAGGATGAATTAAAATGGACAAAAGTGGCAATAAAGTCATTAATAATGTTACAAAAGATGAAATTTTGAACTTTCTATTCATCAAAGAATCCTAAAAAAAATTGCATCAAAGTTTCCACAGAAATATTAAGCAGCAGAACTGTTTTCAACATTGTTAATAATAAGAAAAGTTTCTTGAACAGCAAATCAGCATGATTTCTGAAGGATCATGTGACACTGAAGACTGGAGTAATGATGCTGAATATTCAGTTTTGCTATAACAGAAATAAATTACATTTTACAATATATTAAATTAGAAAAAAAGTTTTTTTTTTTTTTTTTTTTTAATTGTATTGGTATTTCACTATATGACTTGTTTTTTTGTTGTTGTTGTTTTTGAGGTGAATTTAGCCAAATTTAAATGCCAGGGGCCTCAGCTCATTTTAAATATATATTGACGTACAATTGTTCAATTGTTCCCTATGCTGTTTGGAATGCCCTTCAGACTGACCATATACACTTAATATGGTCAAATATCCTGTGATGTCCACTTCACAGGGCACTACTGGGCAATCAGAACATGTATAGTTCCCATTAAAAACCATCTGCAGACTAACAGTCTTTTTTAATGAGCTCCAACAAACTTTAAAATGAACAGTATACTGTACGTTCTGTGCCACTAAAAGCATCAAAAGGAAGTGCAAAATGACCTGACTTGGCTCAACCAATGACAAGAGTTTGGAGTGGGACTACCTGGGGGAGTGTTTAAAACTATGTTTGAAACCAGTCATTAGTTCTATTTGTGGCACAGAAATGATAAACGTTAGCTTTACATTTAACATCACAAAGTGCTATTTATTGTGTCAGCAAGGTCATATTCACATTTCGACATTTCTGGTTGTAATTGGCCAATGACTGCAAATTATAGTTTATTTTCATCTCATCACTGGTACAATATAGCAGAAGGTGGACACAACAGGGAGGTTGTGATCTCACCACATTTCTTCTTCACAATAAATAACTTTAATCTTCAGCCCTAAGACTCGGACCACTGCAGTGCAAAACACCCATTAGGTCCCAGAGCTAAAACGACTAATTAAGAGTCATGAGTCATTTTGCAGTTTGCATCCCTCTCTTAATCAGCAAAAACTTCTGCTGTGAAGATTAAATAATGACCTGGACTAAAAAAGAAAAACTCTGTCTACCTCCAAGATATCTTACTGAAAATCCAATAGATGTTGCCTCATTCGGAAAAACCGAAATGCAGGATTTGCATTTCTGAGCACAATTTTCTATCCGGAATTTGCATAACAAGCTCTCAAACCCTTTTTTGAGAAACGCCTTATGTGAAGAACATTTTCAAATCAAAACAAGCATACTCCAGAGACCTCATCCGCGCAAGGTAATACTGAAAGCATCTTCTTTGCTGCTCGCTTGCTAGCACATCAGAAAGAACAGCGCTTAGTTTTATTGGTTTTTGTAAAGCATCATCCATCATACTCATGGGTGGGAAAGAAAGTTTTGAAACAAGTGTTGACAATATTGAAAAAGCGAGAAAACCCCCCAAACTCCCGACCGCTTAGGAGCTAACTTGTTTTGCGGGACTACCTAACCAGGTGGAATGATTACTAGTGAGTAATTACATGACAGAAAACAATCTACGTGTTTTCGTTCAGGGATCAAAATGATGCAGGACTGTGGACGAATTCAGCCCATGTGGAAAGATTAGTTATTGTTTGCTTATGTATTCTTCACTGTTCCTTGAGCTTCAGCAGCCAGAACACAAAATAAATGTGTCTCCTGCCAGCGAGACATTGTTCTATCAGTCAGCATTAATGGTTTGAGTGCAGGGGCCGAGGATCTGGCGATGCGGGGCTCCGTCGAGCGCGGTCCGGGGCCAGACAACCAGACGCAGGGGAAATGAGCTCCATTACTGAGGTGGTCATGTTGGGGCTGGGAGATTGGGCTGGCTCTTATTGCCTGTGTTTGGAACAAATGGGAAATGTGATTCCCTCAGGCCTGAGACAGCCAAGAAGGGACGACTGATCATTATACACTAACATCACCAGCACAATGGAGATGACAGGGGCACGGAGGCCCCAAAGGATACAAATGATGGAGTATGTGCGAGGTGGGAGCGAGAGTATATTTGTGTGTTTGTACTCATATATAAAGGCCAGAGTCGTGCTTAATGTTGAGCAGACAGTGGCACAGACAGTAATGAGGAGAGCAGAAAGAGGGCTTCTCATCCTCCAGCGTTAACCTCTTTCACTTTTTCATTACCCTACCGCATCTTTCCATCCCGCTTTATTCACTAGCATGCTCTCCCCCCACGCTCCTGCGAGAGTCTCTGGCCGTGAAACAGGACACAACGAGCCAACAGGATTTTGCAGCTCATCCGCTGAAGATGTTGGATAAGATAAGAGTGATTGTGGAAACAGAACACTTACAGAAATGACAGATTTTCAGATAAAATGAGCTTTCATCCTTTTACATTGAAATATATGTAAAATATATTCTAAATCATAAAAAAATAATTATTTGATATAAAATTACTAAATATAAAAATAAAAACATTACTGTTTACACTTTGAGATCAATAAGATTTCTTTTATTCAGCAAGGGTGCATTAAAGGGGTCATATGATGCGATTTCAAGTTTTCCTTTCTCTTTGGAGTGTTACAAGCTGTTTGTGCATAGATAAGATCCCTGAAGTTGCAAAGACTAAAGTCTCAAAACCAAAGAGATATTCTTTATAAAAGTTAAGACTCAACCACGCCCCCCTAAAACGGCTCATTCAAACACGCCCCCACATGTCTACGTCACGGTGTGGGGAGATTTGCAAAACACCACCCAAACGTATATGCAAAGAAAGAGGGCGGGACTTTTATTCTCGCTGTAGTATCGTTGCTGCCACCGGCACCATGTCACAGAGACGCTGTGTGCTTCGTTGTGAAAGCGAAACTACTTAGTTTGGGCTTCCAAAAGAGGACACAACTAGAAATCAGTGGCTAAGTTGCATTTACAACACTGTTCCAGAACAGTTCAACCCAAATATTCGAGTGTGTGCAGCACATTTTACAGAGGACTATTTCCTGAACCTGGGAGTAGCCTGTCAGCTGTGCTCAAAGACTGTTTCTATAAAGTGGGGCAATTCCAACTTTGCAAGGACAGTCTGGCGCTTCTGACTCACAGCCTGTAAGTATGTTTTCATATTTAAAGAATTTGCCACTGACGATTCAAACACGAGTTTTGAGCTGTGTAGAGTAGTGCTTGTCGTTTGTTGTTTCTCTGATCACAAATGCAGACATGGTAATGTTTACGCGGTGCGATGCGACGCGTAAAACGACAGCATAAGTCATTATAATCAGTAATTATGTCCCCACTGGATGCAATAAATGCCTCGTTTGTAATGGGTTTTATTGTTTTTGTGTTGTCGTGCCGGGACACGACATCACAATACGGTAAGGGGCGTAACATTTCCGTCTCACGCTTGAGGTATTCGGCCAATCACAACGCACTGTATAGCTGGCCAATCGGAGCATGCCTCGCTTCTCAGAACGAAGAGCTTTGTAAAAATCGACACGTTTCAGAAAGGCGGGGCATAGAGGAGCAACAATAATGTACAGTATGTGGAAAATATTGTTTTTTGAACCTTAAACCACATAAACACATTGCATTACACCAAATACACAAAATAATGTTCTTTTTAGCAATGTCATGACCCCTTTAAATTGATCAGAAGTAAAAGATATTTATATTTCTAATAAATAATATAAGAAATAAGTATCTTGGGAAAAATGTACCACTAAAGACTGGAATAATAACATCTGAAAATTCAGCTTTGCCATCACAAGAATAAATTACATTTGAATAAACATTGAATTAGAAAACATTTATTTTAAATTGTAATAATATTTCAAAATGACTATTTTACTGTATTTCTGATCAAATAAATGCAGCCTTGGTGAACATAAGAGACTTATTTCAAAAATCTTACAGAACCCGAATGGTAGTATATGAAATATGTTAATTATGTGCTATTAATTTTATTTAAATTTGTATTTATTTATAAATATCATAAATATAAAAGCTATAAAATATATTTGTAATACTGTATATAATGTTTACGTTCTTAAATCTCATAACTCCACTTTATTGCCCCTGTTCATCTAAAATAAAATATTATGATTTACAAATTTCATTATCAAATTAAAAAAAAAAAAGCCAGCTTAAAAAACATTTATTTGTTGTAACTTTTAATGTGGTAGCATACAGAAGTTAAAATAAACTATTTTGGAAGTTAAAATATGTTTCCAGTACGAATTTAAAAAAAAAAAAAAAAATAAAAAAAAATAAAAAAAATAATAATATATATATATATATATATATATTTGCAATTTTTAAAGTACTGTACCTGCAACATACAACATCTTGCATCACAGGATGATGTATGTTACAAGTTCAATACTTTCAAAAAAATAAAATAAAATAAATAAATTGTGGACACTTCATGCAATCAGTTACATCATTGTCTAGCTTTCAACATAAGCCAGTTCTGAGAGAGGCTGGCAGATTCCCCGGTCAAGCACCAGGACCATTTCAGTGTAAGAGTGGCATATTCAATCCCATGATGCCCTGAGCAAACATGTGTCATCTCCAGTACAGAATGAGTGAGTTGTATCTCCAAGATAACACATTAATGTGCGGTATGAGACCTCAAACATTCATGTTCACAGCAGTTCGACCCAGAGAACTGACACACAACAACATTTGTTTCAGATTTACCTTGCAGCGGCCAGCAAAAAGTATCAAGCTCCAGCGCTGGCTCCTAGTTAACCTCAAATACACATCACACAACTTGGTGCTGCAGCCTTCTCTACCCAGGGCAGGTGAAATCCCCACCGGTCACAATTACCCAGCCAAGCACCTTCATCAAACACCCAGTGCCTGGGAGCACGTCTGCACATCTGCCACAGCCCTAATTCACTCCCACTCCAAACTACACTGCATAGGGACCAAATAGCCACAAGCAAAAACATCTATCCATCCACGTCTCCCACATCTAACTTTGGAGGGAGGGGGTGGGATAATGGCGTTGTTTAGCCGTTGCCATTTGGATTCGACTAGCAGGTGCTTTCGGCTTTTTCGAAAATCGTGGCAAATGTGTAATGTTTTATTCATGCTCCGTGATAAAACTTTGCAATGCACTGTGTGTGGTGCGTGTTGACAAAGTTCAAGAGTAGAGATTTTTTTCCACATTTCTGTGTTGTAAATAAAGAACTTGAACAATGCCTATTGACGGAGACTGACTTATGTAATCCAGGTGTTACAAAATGTGTCCACTCTCCACGCACTTCTATGGTACTGCCTTCATCTATCAACCTAACCATTATAAATATAAAAAGAGAGGCTGTTTTAATAGGGTTGGGATGGGAGGAAAAAAGGCTCGGAAAGCAAATGCCCCATGTCCGAGGAAAAAAGGAGAGAAAGTAAGAAAGTGAGAGTGGGAGACAGTTCAAGAGTGCCTCTCCTTTGAGCTGTCAGTGAATGTAGCTTTGGTGAGTAAGAATAAAATAAATCTTGTATATCAAAGGACTGCATATATTCAATGCATTTGCCTCCCTGCAGACTCTAAAGGAAGGGTTACACAGTCTGACGGTACATCAGCTTAAACTCTTCATGCTTCAGTTTCAAAGTGCTCAACTGTACAATACTGCAATTCTAGCTGTACTTTAAAAAATGTTCCAGGTTCAAAAAAGCTAAGCTCGACAGCATTATTTCACATAATGTCGATTACTCAGACATAATTTCACCCAACCCTTAGTTCAAAACTGGAAATCGTCGCATCTGGAGGGTTTAAAGGAAAAAAAGAGGCTGACATTTGTGTTAAAGTACTAACATTGATTTCTTTCTTACAAAATGTGCATTATTTGAGCTGTAAAAATTTTCGAAATCATTTTTACAGTAGGCCTACACTGGAAGTGGATGAATTAGTTATTCATCACCAATGTAATATCTTCAAGTTACTTCATGTAAACAAGGAAGTTACATAACCTCCCTTCTTGGTATCCTTGCACATACATTTTGGAAAAGGTTTAAGCTAAGGTTAAAGTTAGCTACAACTTTACACAGGTTAGTAGTTAATTCTGTTTGTCTCATGTTAACACCTATGATATTTAATTCTAGTGGCTATAAACAGTGTATTTTAATGTGTATTGCCTGCTCTGGTTGCTTTCATTTAAAAAAAAAAACTATGGACAAGTCAAAAATATTTTCGGTGGTAATTAATATTAAGCGGCAACTGCTGTCACCTAAGCTTAATTTGTAGTGAACCTCAGAACATTCCTTAAACTAATACATTCCTATACTAGAAGAGCAGTGTACCTCAGGTGTCAGTTTCAGGACCATTAGAATTATTAGTTTTCTAGTTCATTTTTGCAGCTTTTTCTGACAGGCGTGGGTGGGTTGATTCCTACCACTAATCAATTGTTAAATTAATGAGAATGATTTGAAGGAGGCAAGGGAAATGATTCCCAAAACAAACAAATCAAACATATCCGATGTAAGATAGAAGGCAACTGCGTATTTCATCCCGCCAGAGGATCCAATAATTAACATTCCCATTAATATTCCTTCCACAGAGCCTGGGTGGCTCTGAACGCTTCTGTGAAATGCAAATCGCTGTACACAGAGGCTCCAGAATGGGAGCTGTGTGACTGCAGGGGAGGGCCGCCACTCTACCCCAATAGAGCTTAGAAAATTTCAGGTACCCCACTGATGACAGGAGGGCTGGAGAGACAGGAGGAGACTGGAACTTTACACTTCAAAATATTCAGCACAATCTTTCCGCCTCCTTTATCTAATCAAGTATGATTCAGTGGGCAAAACATTGTAACATAAATGCATATTTTTGTTTTGTTTGGCAACAATGAATGTTTGACTCTCTGGAAAAGGCCATTGTGTTTTGTGGTTTTCTTCTCGGTTTTCCTTTGCTGATAAATTCATAGAAAAACAAAGTGCATCTTCCATCTGAGAACCATATGAATATGAAGTGATGCAATCTTTAGATGAAATCACTTTCTGCATGTGCGAAGTGTTGCTGCTTCGAGCTAGAATACTCGAAAAGCAAGGTGTGCTATTAAATCCCAGCACTCCTGTTTACTGACGCACAATGAACATGATACTAGATGAATTCTATGTTTCACATTATTATAAACAGAGTTCTGTTATGAAGATATCAGTGTGCATCCTGAATACAAACACACTGAGCTGAAACCAAATCAGGTGCATATTGACGTGTGCTTACAACAAATACAAGCAAATTATCAGCAACGTGCCAAGAATTCCGGTCTGCTTCGTAAAAGGATCATTATCTGAGAAACAACTCCTTAGCTCGTAAAAGCTGCAAGAAAAAGGATCTTGTGCTCCAGAGCGAGTAATCAACAGGAGGAGGACAGCAAGTGTGTCTGGGGGAGAAAAGAATTGGTGAAAAGATGAGTTATGAGGTGTGTGTGTGTGTGTGTCTGTCTCTCGGTGAGTTTACAATTCCAGAGCTGAAAAGTATGACTGTACCGAAGATATTGATCAGAGCACAAGCTCGTAATGATGGTAAAAAGAACTGGGTTCGGCCGCAAGCCCACAGTCTTTTGTGGTGCCTAAGGAGTCAACAAAATCTGAGACGGAGGAAACTTCAAAGAGCGGAAAAGTAATACTAAATTGAAAACTGTAATGAAGTTAAAGGAGAGCAACTTTAACTTTTTATTTCTTATCACATTCTCAAAACACCTTTATATTAAGCTTTTATGGTAGAAGTAAAGTAACTTTGGGTATTTACATTTTTGGTTCGGGTGAACAGAATCATTCCTACCTTGGGATCGGCAGTGAGAAGCTTGAAGGCTGCGTACACCTGGTTCTCCTTTACACCTCCACCCAGGTCCAAGAAGTTAGCAGGCTTTCCACCATGCAAGTCGATGATATCACATGTTGCCATAGCAAGGCCAGCACCATTAACTGTGAATACAGATCATGTTTTGGACATTAAAAACATTAGCTAGGCTAAAAATGATCATTGTGTATCATTTACCCTCATGTCACTCTAAACCTGTATGACTTTCTATCTTCCATGGGACACAAAAAGAGAAATGTGTTAATAATGTGCCAGTCGCTTATTTGCATGAAATTAAAATTTATAAGGAGCTTTCAGGCTTCAAAAATGTGCACAAGTGCATGATAAAAAATAATTTAAAAAAAGTATAAAACATATAATAAAAAATACAACTACTTCCAAATACATCTATACAACTATATTCCATCTCTTCTGAAGCTATATTGTAAATTTGCCTGTTGAATAGATGGAATTTAAAGTCATTATTCACTTATAACAAAAACAATCACTAAGTTAGTTGAAATCATTAATCAGATAAGTGAGATTTGTGAAAGAATGATTGGAACAAAATGGATCAATTGATTTATTGAAAGAATCTGACTCAAAATACTTGTTTATAATAATTCGGACATTGTTAACTAACTCTGTCGAGATTTTATTGAGCAACAGCTTGAATTTCAATCTGTTCTTCATTCAAAAGTACTGTATGGACTGTTATGACACTTTTAACATTTCACAACCCCAGTCCTAAATGACCTTCATTATATTATAAAGAAGATTCATTATTTTGATACACAATATATAACATATAATTAATTTCTTGTGTTCCATGGAAGGAAAAAAAAAAAAAGAGTCGTACAAAGTTTGTAATGCGAGGAAATAACTGCACAATTTATGCTAATGGATTTAAGTTATGAATTACGAACTATATACATGGTTGAATACATACTATAGCCTCGTCCGTACAGCACATTTACAAGAAAAGCACAGGGAAAAGCCAATAAAAAAGTAATTTCACATCCCAACCCCAATGAAAACACAGCTCAGCTCTAAATCTGCTGCCCACTGCTTTCCAAGGAAAGCAAATTGTGTTTGACTAAAAGAATACAGGGTGTCAAGAGTGGTTGTAGTATCTGTGTTAGCCGGCCTGGTGAATCCCATCTCGTCGAGCTTTGAGCTGTAAGGCAGCCAACTGATTCAGCCATTTCCTGCTCATCCCAGCTCTCCCGGCTTCACACATCTCCCCTTATTCTATTCTTCAGCACTGAGCTAACATGTTGGCACAGGCTCTGACACTCGACTCAATAAAGTGAAATTCAGCTGAACAGCTGTCGCTTTGCCGGTTTACAAAGCTTTTAAGGTGCAAACTAACTGCAAGTAAATTGTGCGTGAGTGCATTTGTGTCTACACGACAAGGTCAGTTAGAGTCGCTTCTGCGCTCGTCTTGTCTATACACTTCTTTCTTGGCGCTTTGCTGTGAGAGCCGTGATTTATAATGAGGGACCACTTAAACGTGTAGACTAACAATCATCCTGGTTGAGTCGTTTTTCCGGAAGATTCCTGCTAATTAGAGCCCATCGGTTCAGGCAGGTCCCTTATGGAGCTGTTAGAGAGCTGCTGGAGATGATGACTGGATCGGTGCCCGTTTGGTAACACTTTCACAAAATCCTGTTCTCAAGACTAAAATAAACACGTTGGAAAGTACTAAGAAGAGCATTTCTAAAGCTGGATTTGAAATATCCCTTGAGACATGAGCTTGATGTGGAACAGGTTTCTGAAAGCTTTGAAATTTCAAGTTCATTTGGTATGTTGTTCATTATTTCATGTAAAAGTTCATCTGGTGTGTTAGTATACGAAAGATTAAAACACACCAAAACAGGCTATGTTTCCATCCAGTCCGATGTACTTGAGATCATATTTGGCTGCTTCGGTCTCCAAAGGGTCGCTCTCCGCGGTATCGTCCATGGCGAACACAGCTTTCTGTCTGAACTCTGCATTGTCGTCAAAGTTGATTTTAGCATCAAAGCAAACCACTGTGGACAGACAGCAGAAAAGAGTTGGAACATAGTGTCATATACTGTATTTCAATGCACTTTTGTGTCATACTCATACAAAAGTATACAGGGAAATATAAACAAACAGCATAAAAAAAGTAAAGTTAAATTTCAAAGTTTACAGGTCAATTTGTGCTATTCCAAGGTACAAAAACTGCAGTTCGCACAAACAAATTGAACAAACCTATTCTCTAATCTCATTAATTCTGTAATAATTTCTGTATCAAAATCAATTTGATATTTTTCTAAGGATTAAATGTAAATGTCTACACCTTTCTTTAAAATAAGGAGAGAAGGAATTCTGTATGCATACTCGCATAGTACTGTTCAAAAGTTAATTTTCATTTTTTTATTTATATTCATTTATTTTCTTATTTTTTGATTTATTATTATTAGTATTATTAGAAGAAGAAATAAATACTATTATTCAGCAAGGATGCATTAAGATGCAAAAAGTGACAGTAAAGACATTTATAATATTAGAAAATATTTATATTTTCAAAAAAATGCTGTTCTTTTTAACCTTTTATTTATCAAAAAAATACATTATGGATAATAAAAAAAATGTTGCTTGAGCACTAAACCATCATATTAAAATGATTTCTGAGAGATCATGTGGCACTGAAGACTGGAGTGATGACTGCTCAAAATTCAGCTTGGCCACCACAGGAATAAATTACATTTTAAAATACATTCCAGTAGAAAACAGTGATTTAAGTTTTAATAATATTACTGTTTTTACTTTACTTATTAAAATAAATGCAGCTTTATTTTAAATGCAGTTCACTTTAAAATATTCAATATCTCAAATTTGATATTGATAATATTAATAAATTTGTTGTTCAGTTAGGAAAGTTTATTATGATCTTTTTTTTTTTTTTTTGACATTATAAAACAGAAACCCATATGACACAATTGGAATTGCAGAAGGTATATGGCATTCACTGGTTTAGGTTTACAGCTGGTCACGATTCAGACAACTTCAATTTGCTCAATATGAGTTTTTCAAAGCACCTATTATTATTCAAATATATATCTAGTGCATGTGGCAAATTGGTGACGCCAGTTCCAAATCCAATAATTTACACTGAGTGAAAGGGAGCTGCATATAAGTAAACACAGTCATACAGCGCTGATGACAAAAGCCCATAGTTACAACATGATCTTTACTGACACAATGTACGTCTATATACCTCATTTTGTACAGCGGGAGCATCTTATACAACAAACAGCCACACAAACACAGAAACTGTATCAGAAAATTAGCCTGGGAATAGAGTTTTCTGTGACTATCTTGGCCGTATGTGACCAGACCCAGCAAGTCTCTCATTTGTAGTGTTTTGCAGCCTCTCGAGCCTGCAAGGACTCGGTGCTCGCTAACAAAGCTAATCTGTGGAGGGAAGTACACTGGGTTCACTCAGCTATTATCAAACTCAACTTTACATTGCTACCAGGAGAGTTTTACTTACTTTTGCAGGGAATTATGGGTAAAGAATAGATAAAGCAAGAAGGTGAAAGCAAAGCAGAGTCATGCCAGCAAGACAGTAACAAAAAACTAGATCAATTTCACCACCGCAAGCTGACAAATCAGCGACAGAGCCGTTTTTTGACATGTAATGAAAACATGCAGTTTGATAATACCTTTGAAAGTGCTTTAAGTAGGAGACCAAGACAGTTATTGTCACTTTTGACAAATAAAATAAAGCAAACAATGCATGTAAAGACAGCCAAAGCCATTTGTTGACTTTTGTTTTAATGTTGCTGTCAAGAAAAATATCATTATTTATGTCAGTGTTTCCTGAAAAGCTCTATTATGATTTTCATAGAGAAAACAAACAAACTAACCTAAATAATAAATGAAAGCCTGAAATAAAGACAAATGTACAGAGAAATATAAAGAGTTAAGAACAATAGAGAAAGATGAAAAAATGATAATTCAAAATTTAAGATTGAAAATTAAATCAAATAAAATTAGAAAAGACAAGACAATAATAAGAAAGGAAAAAAGAAGAGAACAATACAACAAATAGTAATATGTGTTGTATTTTATATAATAAACCTTTTCTGTAATCTCATTAATTCTGTAATAATCTGGATTAAAATCTATTTGATATTTTTCTAAAAATCTATTTGATATTTTTCTAAGGATTAAACATAAGACAAATATAGAAATATAAAGAATTAAGAACAATAGACAAAGGAGAAAAAAATAAATATGAAACATTTAAGATTCAAAATTAAATAAAATAAAATTAGAAAAGTCAATAATAACAAAGGAAAGCAGAACAGAAAAAATACAACAAAAAGTAGAATAAAACTAATTGAAAATAAAATAATAAGCATCAAAAATTCAAATAAAATAACATGAGAAAAGACTACAAAATAAAAAGGAAAATAAAAGAAAAAAGAAAAGAACAAAAATACAGAAGAAACGAATGGAAAAAAGTACAGAAAAAGTGGTGGCAGTTTTGTGACAGCCCCTATGAGGACTAAATCATTTTGCCATTATGGTGCAGGGCCGAGATGATTTCTCTCCCCTTCTTTAATTTGACAGTCTAATACTGCAGGCATTACCCTCTCTGGACCTACTGTATGTAATTTCATACCAATAAACTTTACAACATCCTACATCATTTCCTAACAGGTACCTATTAAAAAAACAAGTGGAAATGGTATTGGGAGCAGTATTTGGTCATATTACAAACATATTTGTGCCAACGTTACGTAGAGGAAGCCCTGTAAAGTTTTGCTGAGGCAGCACTCTCCATATCCACGAGTTTGATATAAACATTAGTGTGAAATGACATTTATCCTTGGAAGCTGCAAGGTCCTATTTGGATCTTTACAGGAGCTCTTATGCAATCCGTGAGCAAGCGTTTTCATCTTTCACGCACGAACACACACGCACGCACGTCTTACCTTGTCCCTCAGGTGTTTCTCCGAGCGGATTGACTTCGACTTGAGTGGCGTCGACTTTGAGGAACAGATCATAGAGTCGCTTAATCTGATCTGCAGCCTGTGACAGAACCACAGAGAGCACTAATTACCCAGCTGCACAGCTCTGAGAGCTTATATAAGCCATTCAAACTACCTTGACATCTCTCAAGCATGACTGAAAACATATATACACACATTCTGGGTTATATACTGTACGCTGTCCAATAATGAGTACGCATCTTTGACTGGACACTTGCTCTGCTGGTCAGAACGGTCACTGGCAAGACAATGAGAAGTTGCCAGGGAAAACTTCAAACGTGACAGAAATTGATTTGGAGTCGGTAGGGCCATTAACTCAGCAGGGAGTCGCGGTGGCAGTTAATGCGTCCCTGCTGAGAGACATGGCAACGTCCAGCAGCTCTCTCCGGTTCCCAGCGGCTATGCAAATGAGGCTTACGACTGGAAAACGGCTGGAAATTGGATAGTGAGATGCTTTTGGTAGTTATATGAGATTTTGTAATACATTGAATTCTGTACTTTTGTAACATGTTTTGATGATTTCGTATTTTGTACTTTTCATAATTTCATAACACTGTTTAAAATATTTTTGTAATACATCCATAGATTCAGTAACTTTTCACACTTTAATAGAAGATTTCATATTTTTGCATTTTTGCATTTTATTTAAAATGTAATTTTATAGAATATTTTAATATTTAATATTTCATCCTATTTTGTGCTTTTCTTGTACTTTTTTGTACTTCAATACTAATGCTAAGGGACAGTTTTACTAAACAGGGCAAATTAGC
Source organism: Spinibarbus caldwelli (assembly GCA_039654775.1). Classification (NCBI taxonomy): domain Eukaryota; kingdom Metazoa; phylum Chordata; class Actinopteri; order Cypriniformes; family Cyprinidae; genus Spinibarbus; species Spinibarbus caldwelli. Next base: position 6,841,357 of record CM077255.1, read on the forward strand.
GCTAGAGCGCAATTCCAAAACAGCACAGATGGGTGTGGAAATATCTATGGGTGATTTACTAACAATGCCCCTATTATGGATTATTGAAAATTACCTTTCATGCAGTGTGTAACAAAGCTCTAAGTGAATGAAAACATCCTGCAAAGTTTTAAATCTGAAAGTGCACCGTGTATAAAGTTATTTTTTCTTAAAAGAAAGAGTCGACTCTGAATCATTGAAATAAGTCGTTTTTAAAATGAATCCCAAACCATTTCATGTTGATGTCAAAATGAAACATTAGCATATTGCCCGCCCCCTTGTTGTGTGCGCAGACCTGGGAAAACTTGATTTTCGCGTTGGTCTGAATGAAAATGCAAATTCATTCTTTGCCACTAGGTGCCACTTTTGGAGCGTTAAAAGCTCACAAACACTGCTTTAAATGAAATCGACCAATCATCGCAGATTAGCATCAGGCAAAGAAGGGGTTTGGAAAAATGAATCGTTGGACGAATCGTTTTGGAGTCGCTGAACAAATAAGGAAAAATAAATGCATATTATAAGAAAATGAAAGTGTTTTTTGTCCTTGCATGCATGTCAACCTGTTGTTGGGGACTCCCAAAACCAAAATATGAACCTTTCATAATCCATAATAGGGGCACTTTAAAGAACACAAACGCAACATCTCATTTACATATCGCCCAACGCAATATACCAAGTGCATCGCAAATTAGAGTACTAGTGGCAAATAAAGAATAGAGAAATAAAGAAGCCACAGTACGTTGAAAAGAACGAGAGGCCAAATGAAGAGTTGCAAGAAGTTTTGATAGAACTGGTATTGCGTGACTCCTAGTTGAGGGTTCCAAGTTGTCTTTTATTTCCTTAAGCAAATTAAAAATAATATGGCTTGACAAACTATATTTTCGTGTTCTTCTTGCATTTTAAATAAATTAATGTGTGTGGAAAAAATCCTCTCCCTTCTACCACGCGCTCTCTGTGGTGTCTCCTCCTAGCAACAAAAATTGCAGCCATTTCAAGTGCAAAATAGTTAAGACATGCTTTTTTTTGGAGCGTTAGATAATAGTGCAAATACCAGTAATTTCATGAGCGCAAACATTAGTAAATCTTGTTGCGTGATTCATTTGAATACTCTCCTCCCATAAATTTTGTGTCTGAAAGGGAAACTCCTACAAATGCATATTAAAAAGGACAGGCGCAAAAATAACTGTGTCCACGCCTTTTCAGCGCTAATTCTTCACTGCGCGTCTTTAGTAAATCCTGACAGTACTATTTTAATGCCAAAAAGACAGTTTGCGCTGGTGCAAGCTGTTAGTAAAACTGGCCCTAATACTATTAAGTATTACTAATACTAATAATACTAATACTACAACATATTTCATATGTTTCTCATACTTTTATTTGATCATTTTTATACTTTTGTAACACTGCTGTGAAAGATTTTATAATAATATATTCATATTTCCATGTAAAATTTCACACTGCTTTATTTTTTATTCTGTTCTTCAAAGATTTCCTAAAACTTCACATTTTTGTAACAGTCATGGACAATTCATAGTGGTTTATATTTTTTCTTATATTTCACAATACTGTCATATTTCATATATTTGTAATATTTCTGTATGCATTTCATGTCTCATACTGTTGTAACACTTTCATGGATCACTTCATACTTTGTAAGCATACAATTTCTATATTTTAACTCTATAATTTTTAAAAATTTAAAAATTTTGTATATTTCATACTTTTTTTTAGTATGTTGATACTCTTGCAAAACTTTTGTTTTCACATTTTATGCTTTTATAAAACTTTCATTAAAGATTTAATAGTTTGTATTTTGCCTTTTAGTAACAAATTTGTTGATTTCCTAATATTTTTGTATTTCCTGTTTGTAATACTTCTGTGGATTATAATAATTTATATGACTGAATTTTTTGAAGATTTCATAATGCTTTTACACTTAGTCACATAAAATGTAAGCATTTTGACTATCTCAACTTTCATAAATTTTGCAATGCTATCATATTTCATGTTTGTGATAATTTTGTAGAGTTTATATGGTACTTTGTAACACATCTTAACTTTCTGTAATAATTCTGAGTTTTCAATCAAATCTGATTTTCTGAAATACATTTTTGCAATATTTTCAGGTATATTTCTTTGTAATACTTTTGTTTTTTTGTTCAAATCACTTTATTTTTATCTGTGGTTGACTTATAATGGTGGACAAGTATTTATTTATTTATTTATTGGGCACTGTGCCTTGAAGTCTTCTTTGGAAAAATGAGGGTATGTATCCTTTTTGACAAATTAAAATTCATGCTCTTAATCTCAACAATCTCCAACGTTCCCAAAAATATAAAAAGTAAAAGGTAAATGTTATTATTTGTAAAACATCCACAAATCTATCTTTTTGTTTATTTGTTTCATTAATAAAGGCAGCATCTAAATCAGTTTACCACAGCCAAGGTTTGACGAGAGGTTAAGACAGGAAAGATAACCGACTGCTTATTGCTCTACACTTTGCTATTTCATGTGCTTTCTGAAAGCATGTCATCCTAACAAATTCTACTTTCAAAGCGCTTAAGAGCTAAAATGACATCTCCCTTTCCCATAACCAACGGAAGCTCTTTTGATAATGAGCGCATGCTGACAGAAAACATTGTAGCACTGCTCTCATCAGCACGCACAGGCGAGCGCCGGCTCTTTGTCATATCGCTGCACTTCAAAGTGGTGAAGCTGAGTTAACGGTATACTGCATCCCAAACATTCTAATTAGCATTGACTCAAATAGATGCCTGCAAAAGATGTGCTGTAAAAGCATGACTTCAGAAGAGCCAAACTGACAAGCCAGACATTTAGCAGTAATTTCCATAATGCCAAGCTTCTCCAATGTCTGTACAGACAAAATCATACATTTGTATAAACAGATAAACAATGTTGAGAGATTCTATAAGTTAACATGATTTAAGTATGACATGAACTAATACAGATTCCTTTAAATTGCTTGTTGTGAGTGAACATGTAAGGCTGGAAAACACTGATTCTTTATAAACTTTACCTGCCATTAGTTTTGATAGGAATATTTCCACTATATATTCTGAAGGGAGATGAGATTAATATTAAAAATATGCCTTTTTTAGGAGGTTTCATAGATGCCCCCCTAGTTTTTTTGTCAACAGTGTACATATACAGGTGCATCCCAATAAATTAGAATGTCGTGGAAAAGTTCATTTATTTCAGTGATTCAACTCAAATTGTGAAACTCGTGTATTAAATAAATTCAATGCACACAGACTGAAGTAGTTTAAGTCTTTGGTTCTTTTAATTGTGATGATTTTGGCTCACATTTAACAAAAACCCACCAATTCACTGTCTCAACAAATTAGAATACTTCATAGTACCAATCTTTTTTTTTTTTTTTTTATTAAAATTTTTAGTGAATTGTTGGCCTTCTGGAAAGTATGTTAATTTACTGTATATGCACTCAATATTTGGTAGGGGCTCCTTTTGCTTTAATTACAGCCTCAATTCGGCATGGCATGGAGCTGATCAGTTTGTGGCACTGCTGGTGGTATGGAAGCCCAGATTTCTTTGACAGTGGACTTCAGCTCATCTGCATTTTTTGGTCTCTTGTTTCTCATTTTCCTCTTGACAATACCCCATAGATTCTCTATGGGGTTCAGGTCTGCTGAGTTTGCTGGCCAGTCAAGCACACCAACACCATGGTCATTTAACCAACTTTTGGTGCTTTTGGCAGTGTGGGTAGGTGCCAAATCCTGCTGGAAAATGAAATCAGCATCTTTAAAAAGCTGGTCAGCAGAAGGAAGCGTGAAGTGCTCCAAAATTTCTTGGCAAACGGGTGCAGTGACTTTGGTTTTCAAAAAACACAATGGACCAACACCAGCAGATGACATTGCACCCCAAATCATCACAGACTGTGGAAACTTAACACTGGACTTCAAGCAACTTGGGCTATGAGCTTCTCCACCCTTCCTCCAGACTCTAGGTCCTTGGTGTCCAAATGAAATACAAAACTTGCTCTCATCTGAAAAGAGGACTTTGGACCACTGGGCAACAGTCCAGTTCTTCTTCTCCTTAGCCCAGGTAAGATGCCTCTGACGTTGTCTGTGATTCAGGAGTGGCTTAACAAGAGGAATACGACAACTGTAGCCAAATTCCTTGACACGTCTGTGTGTGGTGGCTCTTGATGCCTTGACCCCAGCCTCAGTCCATTCCTTGTGAAGTTCACCCAAATTCTTGAATCGATTTTGCTTGACAATCCTCATAAGGCTGCGGTTCTCTCGGTTGGTTGTGCATCTTTTTCTTCCACACTTTTTCCTTCCACTCAACTTTCTGTTAACATGCTTGGATACAGCACTCTGTTAACAGCCAGCTTCTTTAGCAATGAATGTTTGAGGCTTACCCTCCTTGTGAAGGGTGTCAATGATTGTCTTCTAGACAACTGTCAGATCAGCAGTCTTCCCCATGATTGTGTAGCCTAGTGAACCAAACTGAGAGACCATTTTGAAGGCTCGGGAAACCTTTGCAGGTGTTTTGAGTTGATTAGCTGAGTGGCATGTCACCAAATTCTAATTTGTTGAGAGTGAATTGGTGGGTTTTTGTTAAATGTGAGCCAAAATCATCACAATTAAAAGAACCAAAGACTTAAACTACTTCAGTCTGTGTGCATTGAATTTATTTAATACACGAGTTTCACAATTTTAGTTGAATTACTGAAATAAATGAACTTTTCCACGACATTCTAATTTATTGAGATGCACCTGTATATAAAAATCAACAGATGGATCTGAAAATAATTGGTAAATCATACTGTAATCTCAATTCATTATTTGACATATCATAATGCACATTTCATAATTCTTTTTTTTTTAACATACAATACTTTGACTTTCTGTACCAATTGTGTAATATTTATTCTCTTTATAATACTTCCATAAAATTTTTGTAATACTGTCAAAATTTTGTACTCTCACATTTCTTATATACATCATCTGAAAGATGAATAAATAAGCTTTCCATTGTTGTATGGTCTGTTAGGATAGGACAATATTTGGCCAAGATACAACTATTTGAAAATCTGGAATCTGAGGGTGCAAAAAACCAAAATATTGAGAAAATCGCATTTAAAGTTGTCCAAATGAAGTTCTTAGCAAATGCATATTACTAATCAAAAATTAAGTTTTGATATATTTACGGTAGGAAATTTACAAAATATCTTCATGGAACATGATCTTTACTTAATATCCTAATGATTTTTGGCATAAAAAAAAATCGATCATTTTGACCCATACAATGTATTTTTGGCTATTGCTATAAATATACCCCTGCTACTTATGACTGGTTTTGTGGTCCATTTTATGATTTATACACACTTTCACTTTCACACTTTGTAATATAAAATTTAAATATTTTGACTTTCTGTAACAATTTTGTAGATTTTGTAATACTTTCATATTTAATTCATTTGTAACACTTAAATTTTGTAATTCATACTTTTGTAACAATAATGGAAGATTAGATGATTTATACAGTACTTTGTAATATATAATTTTCATATTTTGACTTTCTAAAACAATTCTGTAGATTTTGTAGAATAGACGTTCATGCTCTTAATCACAGCAAAAGAAATAAGTAAATGTAAAGTGTCCATAAATATAAAGTTATCTGAAAGCTAGATTTATCCATATTTATAATTTACATTTACATTTACGCATTTAGCAGATGCTTTTATCCAAAGCGACTTAGAGTGCATTCAGGCTATACATTTTTTTTATCAGTATGTGTGTTCCCTGGGAATTGAACCCACGACCTTTTGTGCTGCTAACGCAATGCTCTACCACTGAGCCACTCAGAGACCCTGTACGAGGCCTTGGTAAATGTCATTAAATCTTAGAGATTTAAACTCATGCTTATCGTTTACGGCGAAGGTAGTCACAGCAAATCTGTGACCTGTTTATAAGTGGCAGTTTATGTGAATGATGTACCAGCACGAACTGTTGATGACCGGTGATGTCTGCCGAGGCTTAAACACGCACAAGAAATGTTTAATGACTGTATTGGCAGAGTCATCATGTCCATTACTCTGGCTTTTTCCATGAGCGAAAATGGAGACATAGTGGATGGTTGGGGGGGAGGCGACGTAAGGTGAGGGCTGCTGTGCTTAACGACACACACTCTAATGGCAAAATCTCTTTGGCAGCGATTCAGTCCAAACCCATTACCTGTCTTTCCAACGGTCCTTTGAATCCCAAATTAGCTGCCATACGTAGCGCCTGGTGGTCTCGGACACCCTCGAAAATATCTATGACTTCCTGAGGCAAGAGATGGGGGAGAGAAAGAAAGAGAAATCCAACCATCAGCTAAAATTTGACACAAAGCGGATGTTCGTATTAAAATCAAGAGCTGCAATTAAGCGCTGGCATGCAGCCAACCTGAAACGAGAAAAAGACGAGAGCTGGAGAACAATGGCTTTGCAATTATAAGGTCATCTCTAAAAGATCACTCATATACAGAGATAGACACACACTAGAGAGATAATGCATAAAACCAGACATCAAAGAGCTGCAAGAATGAGAAGCAGCTGTTACGTCTTAATATGAGTCATATCATACATTTTTATTTTTTCAAAAATCATTTTAATTTTTATCTGTTCACTTATAATGGTGGAAAAGGCTTTTATACAAAAATTTTTGAAATTTTCAAGACTTTAGTGGTTAATAATTACTACATTTTCAAATATGTTTTTAATAATTTTCATAGAGATTTCAAGGAATTTAAACTGTGTATTTGTCTATAAAATTCTCCAAAAAACAAACTAACAAAATACCCTTTGATTTAAATGCAGCTTAGTGAAGGATCTGGTTTTTTGTATTTCAATTAATTTTGCTTCAAATCTGGGGAAGTTTGACATTGTGATTATCTGTGCTTGAATTATTTAGTTCTTTGAAAATTTTATATTTGTAATGTGTTGGATATTAATGTGTATTTATATGTAATGTCTGGTATTGTTTGGTGATGCAGCAGTTCCCTAATCCAAGAAAATTTATCCCATGGGAGACAATAAAAAATTCTTACAGTATATCACATTTATTACTGACATTACCAGAACTTTTAATATGACATTTCCATACATTTTCCATCTCAACTTAACAATTAAATTAAAATTCTCACTTTTAAAACTGTTCTAAAAATAAAAATAACTAAATAACAAACTTACATAAATAAAGACTTTTGCTTCTATATTTTGTTTCTAGAAACTGCAGATTATGGCCGCATGGTTTGGGAAAAATTGCGATTTTACTGGTTAAAATTGCAATTTGTGATTTAAAATTAAATTCAAATTAAGAAAAAAACATAAAAATTTGATTTATTTTACAGAAAACTATTGTTTTTACAAAAAAACTGCAGGGTTACTTGTTAACATGCTGGGAGCCTATAACTGTACATCATATGGCACTGTTATGATAAAAATCTTTGGCAGTAATTTCTTCAATGTCTTTAATATGAAATATGAGCTTTTTATGCATCAACTGTGGGGGCAAAAAAAAAAAAAAAAAAGCATCACAGAAGTAACAGAACTCATGAAGTTCCAGGAAATCCCTAATATGGACAAAGGTATCTAGCTATTCTTGTGACTGAATAAAAAGATAGAAATGCTTGTACTTATTAAACATGAAGACAGTAAATTTAAGGTTTTATCTGTGTTCTTCAAGCCATCTTGTGTATTTTCATAATAAAGTACATTTATAATCCAATGCTAATCGGCATATAATTATTACAGTAACGCCTTCAGCCCTACGGTAATTTTTTTTTTTTTTTTTATAATCAAGTTTATTTCAAAACATCAAGAAAACAATTGACCCCTATAACACAAAATCACCAAGTAACTCACTCCTACACCGTCGAAAGCCTTTTCATTCAGATACAACTGAGATACCTTGAAGATGAGCTCTGGCGTGGTGGCAGCCACTTCCTCTATGTCCACACCACCCTGAGGGCTGCCCACCATCACGGGTCCATTACAGGAACGGTCCATCAGGATGGCGAAATATGTTTCCCTGGAGATATCCAGAGCTTCGGCAACCATCACCTGCTCAGCACAAACACACAAACACCAGGTGAGACGGGATTCATCATTGTGTTATCTATTTATTAAGGTGTATTAACAGACTTATTTCTGAAGCAGGGCACATGTTTACTGGCTGCAGGTACTACAGCTACTTCTAATACTGGATAATCAGCAATCATGAAGCTCGATGAGAGATGGCAAGTGGATAAAGATAGAACCACCAATAACAGGGATGAAATAACAACTAATAAAAATGTGATGGAAGAGAAGAGGTTTGGTGCAGGCATTTGTGTACTTGAAATATTCCATAACACTCAAAAGAGCCATAACAATCAAATGGATTATGTAGGTTTGCGTCTCGCCTGCAATACACCTTGATCCTATTTCTCACAATTAGTTGTTACTTTCCTTTCTTTACTGACAGATAAATGATGCAAAGTCCAAAAAACAAAACAAAACAAAACAAAACACACACACACACACACACACAGACAAATAAAAATAAAATACAAAATTAATTTAAATGAAATAAAATAAAAAATTTAAAAAAATCATTTAAAAAAGCTAGGCATATTTGTAATATTTTACATTCAGTAACAAACTATTGTCCCCTCTTCAATGTCAAAAAAACAAAACAAAACAAACAAACAAACCAGCAAAACAAAACACAAAAATAAACAAAATAAAATGTAGGGGAGAGTAGGTGTATTTGTAACATTTTTACATAAAGTAACAGACTACTCTCCCCTCTTCATTGTTAAATAACACACACACACACACACACACATACATATATACATACATTATATATATATATATTTTTTTTTCTAAATATATACTGTATGTGTGTGTGTGTATTTATATATACATAATAAATATACAGTACACACACGTAATGTAAACAAAAACTTTTACTTTGGATGCGATCAATCGTGATTAATTGTTTGACAGCACTAATATTTACATATATATTCCAATTTGCTGTCTTTATATACATATAAAAACAGGACGTAACATTTTTTACAATTGGTAACAAACTATATTAATCTGAGGTCTGTCATTCATGTTAACATTTAACCAACAAACTAGAAAAGAAAATTATCATCAAAACTTACATTTTGGCCATTTTATTTTAAAAAATATATACATACATACATATATATATATATATATATACACATACACATATATATACATATGGTACAAGTGGGGGGAAAAAAAAAAGTTACTGAGCATAAGTGTCATCACACTTACTTGCATATAACTGAATAAATTTAGAGTGTTACAATTGCCCTGGTCTCTCCTACACTCCAATCTCCAGCACCCAAGTCCATTTTTATCCCTTTCAGCTTGTGAAGTAGGCAACAGGAAAGCCAAACGTTTGCACCCCTGTTCATTCTATTTCCTGCATTGTCCTTCCATCTATTTTATCCTTTACTCTATTTCCTCACTTCACAGTCTATTACAGCAGAAAAGAAAGAGAGAAGGCCAACAAGACAGACTGCACTAACATAGTTCGGTGAAAAACGGCACATTAACGCAGAGTCCTGATGGCACACTGACAGCACACAAGCAGGACTCCTCTCTGAGACTGACAACACAATTACATCCTTTTAACACCAGTCATATTCAAACCCTCATCCATATTCAATCCCATCTAGGGCTGAGAGCTATAAAGAGTACAATATAAAATCTATTCAATACATATTTATGTATTTATTTTAACCAAACAGCCATCAGCCATTGACCTACATATATTTTTTACTTATAAAAAGTAAAAAACAGCAACAACAAAACAATTATTTATACATGCACTACCATTCAAAAGTTTGAGGTTGGTAAGATTCATAATGCTTTTGAAGGATGTCTCTTAAGTTCACTAAGGCTGATTTGCCAAAAAATAAAGTGAAAGCAGGAAAACAGTAATATTGTGAAATATTATTATAATGAAAAAAAAAAAAAACACACTTTTTTTTGTTTTTATTGTAAAATGTAATTTATTTCTGTGGTGGTAAAGCTGAATTTTTAGCATCATTACTCATCATTCTAATATGCTGATTTGGTGCTCAAAAACATTTCTTATTATTAGCAATGTTGAAAACAGTTCTGCTGATTAATATTTCTGTAAAAAGCATGATACATTAGTGCTGTTAAACGATTAATCGCGATTAATCGCATTCAAAATAAAAGTTTTTGTTTACATAGTATGTGTGTGTACTGTGTATATTATGTATATATAAATGCACACATACAGTATATATTTTGAAAATTCTTACATGTATTTACATGTATTCCTATATTCATATAAATAAATTTGATATATGTAAATTAGGGATGCACCGAATTGAAAATTCTTGGCCGAAACCGAAAACCGAAAAAGAGGAAACCAAGGCCGAAAACCGAAACACCGAAAGAAATTATGCCAATTATTAATACCATTGCATTTATGGCTATGACTGTGTACTAACTTTACTAAAATCAAGGCATTGCAATTGCATAAATTAATATTAAAGTTTCAAAGAATAAATCAATTACAAATTATGCAAATATTTATTTAGCACATTGCAACAATGCACAGTATAAAATAAAATTACTAAATTTACACAGTATAAACTAAAATTTTTAACTTGACCCCACTCATGTGTACATTAAATAATAATGTACAGGCCTACTGGTGGAGTGGGCATGCTCGGAGGCGTTTTGCTTTTCTGTGCCGCGTTCCTCTCATATTCAGCGTAGCGATCGGAATGTTTGGATTTCAGGTGATAAATTAAACCCGATGTGGAGAAAGTCTTTGCAGATGCACCCCCTCTTGAAATTTCGGCATTACATGTTTTGCAAATCGCTGTCCGTGGGTCTTTCTCAGATATACTGAAATACGTCCACACCGCAGACATGTTGCTTCAGACAAATACGTGCAGGTCGCGGTTTCTGTTTGCGTCATCACAACATTTCGGCTATATTGTTTCGGTGATAAAAGTCTTTCGGCCGAAAACTGAAAATGCACTTTTGGGCCATTATCGGTCAAAAATTTTAGGTGGCCGAATATTTGGTGCATCCCTAATGTAAATATAACATTTTTCTTAAATATATACATGCATGTGTGTGTATTTATATATATATATATATATATATATATATATATATATATATATATATATATATATATAATAAATATACACACATATATTATGTGAACAAAAACCTTTTGGATGCAATTAATCGCAATTAATAGTTTTAGACAGCACTAATATTATATATATATATATATATATATATATTTTTTTTTTTTTTTTTTTTTTTTTATTTTCCCCTCCTTCCTCATGGCCAATTTTTTTCTCATATATTATATGAATCATATATCCAGGTCCTAATCGCTGCTGTGAAGACAACATCTGAAGCTTAAAGGAGGACACAATTTTACAAAACATACTTTTCCTTTTTCCTCTCAATAAACCGATACTGTATTCTGAATTCATGAGGAAACCTCATTATACAATAACGCATCCATGTGAGAAGGAATCCAGAGGGCTCTTGAATAGCAAATGTGACACTCTCTCAAATGCAGCGAGAGAAGTTTGTGGGGGCATGCCACACGCTCGAGCTGGCATTTCTAAAGCATTTATTTATTTTTGCTTATATCCCACCTCTGTTCCTCCTCACCACCTCCCTTTATGAATCCATCCTACTCTTCCAGCCGTGCACTTCCACCCCCCGTGGCTGTTTCTTGGGCAGGAAAAAAACAAAAATGGGATACCATCATTGTGCAAAAAGTTTCGGGGCGGTCGCGTGAGGAGAAGCAGGCGGGAATAAAAGCGGGTGATAATGGGGAGCTCTAGGCCGCATTTAAAGATGAGAGGACAAACACGTGCTAAGTGCAGGAAGCCTTCATTACCTCCTGAGGGAGAGAGAGATAAACAGTGATAAACATACGGGGTGGTTGTAGGAGTATGCCAGTCTGTGTGGGTGTCAGACATGGAGAGAAGCAGAGAAAGAGGGAGGAAAATGATATTTCTGCTTATTAGTGACACATGAAAATGGCTGTTTACCAACATTCCCTGCACACCGAGGTCTGACTCACACGGTTTATTCATCTCAATGACCTACGACACCTAACTCAGCTAACAGAAAAAGAATATTTCTTCAAAAAAATGACAGAATGGAAAAAAATGCTTTTTTAAATGCAATTATACAGCTTTCTCCTGCAGCCAGGAAGACAAGGAGAGAGGAGAGAGAGAATTTCATTTCCAAGTGCAAAAGCAATTATTTATTCAGTGGAACAACATTATAAAAGATAAATTATACCAGAGATAAACAAAGTGCTTCCTTTAATACCGTTTTTACTTTCACTCCTTCCTTGGGGGTCTGTTTGGTGGTCAGATTGAAGCCGAGCATCTTACCCGCCAACTCTCCAACAACAGCAGGACTGAAATAGAGACATATTTTTATACTTTTAATTTATTGTGACTTTCAAATAACCAATTGGTCTAGCATATGGATCTATTAATACATTTCACTGTTTGGAGGGGACAAAAAAAGTTATTATGGCCCTCAAACTAAGATTCGCTTACAGCTGATTCAACCTTACAGTTGGACCATTTGGATCATAATTTTTGTACAGAATAACATTATTAATTATAGAATATAATTAATTTATACATCAAAACTCTGTTCTAAATATGTATCTTTAGTTGTCATATAAACAACTAGTCTGTAACAAAGTCTCACAAACCTAAAATATACAGTACATCGCAGTAACGAATCTCGATTCATTTTAAATTGGAAATGACTCGGCTCAGTGAGGGAGTCGGTTGTGAACTCAATAGTGGAATGAATTTGGAATGATTAATACTGGACATACACTACACGATTTTAGGCCTGATCTTTACTTGCCGACAGTTTTCTGGAGATCGCAGACAGGTGACTGATGATTCATGATGTGAATTATCAAAGACTCCATCTGAGACAAGTAATGATGCTTGAGAAATATTTCACAGGCTAAATATCTGAACCTGTCTGTGATGAGTTTTGACAGGAAATGACATCAGTGATGACCTGCAGCCAATGCGAGAGAACCACAGAACAAGGAAAATTTCAGGGGAAGGATTTGTAGTTTTACGAGATTTACTTTATCACTCCTTGCACATGCGTTTTGTAAATGAGAGAGTTGTCGGGCATTCTTCTTAGGGAAATAATGTGTAATATGTGACCCTTAGTCACTGTTTCATTCGCTAACTCACAAACAAGCTTGACTGTTTTGTGAATTCTTTTTGACTAAAAGAATCAATTCATAGGAGTTACTTAAGCTCATGATGTATTCATTGTTGCGTGCAGGTAGGGATGGGCGATAAAATGATAATTGTCGCAATGGAATTTTCCTTGATAAAACGATGATAAGAGTTCGATAAACATTTGATATAATGTCTATGCGTCAAAAGTGGAACGAAACAGCGCTACTCATTTGAACCGAGCCACACGGACCATTTATCCACTTTAAAATGTGGATAAATGTTTTAAATGGCAGCGCAGCGCAAGTTTACTAGAGAAGATGCGTTTACTCACTGATAAATCTTGGTCACGCACTTATACAATCTACAAATTGCCATCAACCATGGATTTACTGTAGTAACACTAACTGCACCATGGTGTTGTGGCAGAAATGTGGAATATTCATATAAAATTATTACATTATTAATGTAGACATTTATTAAATGAATTAAAAGAGTAATGGAATAAAGTTTTTTTGTGTATTTATAGTAAGTGTATTTAGACTACTGTTTTTCTTGCACATACCTAGAAACCCTATAGTGATATTATGAAAAAATAACGCAATTCAAATATTTTAACACATTTAACGCATTCGCCCAACCCCCAGACCTGTACGTCATGTATGTGTGTGTGTATTTTTGGATTTAATTATATATTTCTGTATTTTAATTATATATAGGTACTATATGCGACTGTGGTTATCATGATCTAAATATATGCTACTATGGAAGACCAATGGTTAATTATAATAAAACTCAAACCGTCAGAATAATTCAATTTCACCATATAAAAATGAGGTAGCTTCATTTTTACACGTTACTGTTTTTTGATAATGAATATAAATTTACATCTGCATTCTAATTCAAGCTACTTCTACTGTCAACTCAATCTACTGTCAAATGTGCATTTATAAGAGACAAAAAAAATTGTTAAATTTATACTTTTTGTAATATTATTAATATTACAGCCTGCGCTCCAAACTGTGCTGAAGATAAGTGTCAATGTCAGGCAACATAAACCTGTTTCATGATTTGAAACAATATCACTCATTAGAACATGTAGAAACTAAGAAACTAATTTTTCTATTAAGATATTTATTTTGTTAAGGGAAAAAATGACTGGAAAAGCATAGATTTCAAAAACGTGACCATTAAGTATAGTTTAAAACCTCAACTTTCACTTGGGAGCAAAAAAATCTGCCTTTAAACCTGAAAGAAATAAAGATTTGAAATTTATCGTGATAATTATCGGTATCGACTGATATGAAAAAATGTATCGTGATAATGTTTTTGGCCATATCGCCCAGCCCTACATGCATGAAACACTGATACACACTCTAACAAGATGATATCTGATCAAACTGAATGTGGACGCTAGTTTTCCCAGACTATTATGTATTTTTCGCAACTGTGATAATGTTATTCAGTTAACGCATGTGTGTTAATATAAAGAGCTGTGCTGCTCATGCTAGCAAAGCAGGTTTAAATCGGGCTCATGTGCTGATCATGATTCTATCTCTCTCTGTATCATATTTTTATTGTACTACAAATAACAATGGTACAGGCCAACAAAAAAAAATAAATAAGATTTAGTTTAAGAAATACATACTAGCAAACTCTCGAGGATCTCTCAGGGCCACAAAAAGCGCTGTGCTCATTTGCTAGATAAAACAGATCAGGCTGCGTTTCACAGTGTTTTCTCTGGACAATTCTCTTCATCCCGAATGCCAAAGTACACTATGTGACAGTGATACACGACACAGGCATTAAGTCATAAATCAGCCCCTACTTGAGGAAAACTCATGGCTTTCTGGTAAAGTTTTCAGAGATTGCTATATTTCAAACGTCTCCCTCATCTCAAGGGTTTTTTTCACAACATTTTTATAGTTTCTATAACACTTATAATTTGTTCAGCTGAGGAATCCATCATTCCACATTACAACTGAGTTGTAAGGACATCACAAATGCTAAGGGTAGAGTGATATTCTGCTCTACTTTCTTGGTGAGAAATACAGGGTGCCAAAGAATGACAGGGGTTTTAAGAGGAATGAAAGACAGGAAAGCAGGATCTATTCTTTCTCAGAAAATGGGTCTAGGCAGGTACTCACTCTTTTGTTAAATGCACCCCTCCTTTCAGGCCGCTGTCGAACACTCCTTTGCCTCTTCCTCCCGCTAAAATCTGAGCTTTCAGGACAATCTCCTTCGCTTCTAAAGTGACAAAAGTGATTAAAAAAAAAGGTTAGAGCCCAAAGATGCCAGGAAAAAAGCTGCTCCAGAAACAACCAGTAGTGCTTAGCGGGTGATGCAGGTTCGATTCTGGCCTTTAAGAGACTCAGACAGTACATAACCTCAACAAACACACAGATAAACAAGCAAGAGAAAAAGAAATGAGATCGGAAGAGGAATTGGTGTTTTCAGCTGTAATTTGATTTTAAATATTACACTGATCTCCACAGGCATGTTTTGATGATACGTCTTCCAGAGCGGTTGGCAATTTTGTCATTATTTCTTTCATCATGGAAACATCACTGTGATGGAAGCACAAGGCTGAGGAAATAATAGCTTGTCATGAGACACTATGTTGAAACATTTGATCAATATTGTGGTATATGAATCATTTTATCCAATTTTGTGAAAAGGACCATATACTGAGACTGCAGAGTGACTGAGATTAAAAGAACCTCAGAGATTTTTTTTATTTTTTTTATTACTCTACCAGGGTAGGCAATTTATATACTGTATTCTCTATACTTGGCATTTTTTAAGCACATTTTCCAAAAGGTAAGTTGGAGTAACAAAATGAAAAAGTGCTGTGCCATATACCTGGACCAAAATAAATCAACAAAAAAATAAATTAAATTAAAAAATTTAAAAAAAAACGTGTTTTTTTGCCACTGTGCATTTAATTCTTCTGTGCAAAAATGATGGTATGCATCCTTTTTGACCAAATAAAATCTATGACATTTTCAAGACTTTAGCGTTTAATAATTAGAAAATTTTCAAATTTAATATTTTTAATAATTTCCATAGAGAATTCAGGGCATCTGTATAAACTCTGTATTTGTCTATAAAATTCTCCAAAAAAAAAAAAAAAGCCCAGACCAAGTCTGGAATATTTATTAATTTCTTTAAAAAAATAAAATAAAATAAAATAAAATAAAATAAAATAAAATAAAATAATAATAATAAATAATAAATAATAATAATAGAATAAATAAATAATTAAACAAACAAAATAATTATTACATTTTTAATGATTTAATAGTTACAAACAAACAAACAAACAAAACAATAAATAAAAAATAAAATAAAAATAAATGTATACTGTATTGTTCTGTAATAAAACTGTCAAAATAGTTTGACATTTTTTGTGCAGTGCTACCAATATCAACTTATAGCACTCAGTTTTGTAAGGTTATGATTTAGAGTCAGGAGGAGGTTTAAATCATGTCACATTTCCACAGCACCCAGACTCTCATCACCTCAGAGGTTTGAACCAGAAAAATGAATTGACACATGGAATAACAACTTCACAAAATCATTAACATCTTCACATGATCATAAAAGGCTGAGAACTAAAAATGAATTCAAAGATGAACCGAAATGTCCTGCACGCATCTGGGAAATAAACGAGTGATGAGAAAAGAAGAAAAATGAGAAAACCCAGAAGAGCAAGTTATTGACAGGTACTCTAAACCAATAGAAGCACCTGTAAGATAAAAAGGGAGCCCTGTCAAAATATAAATGTAAATTGTAAATATACTTTTAATTAATTTAAGTTATTCTCATAGCTTCATAACATTACGGTTGAACCACTGATGTCAAATGGGCTATTTTAACGATGTCCTCACTACCTTTCTTGGCCTTGAACGTGTCAGTTGCATTGCTGTCTATGCAGGGTCAGAAAGCTCACAGATTTCATCAAAAATAACTTAATTTGTGAAGATGAACAAGGGTCTTACGGATTTGGAATGGCATAGGGGTGTGTAACTAATGACAGAAATTTATTTTTTGGTGAACTATCCCTTTATAACAGGGCAGCAAATGATGAAGAGAACAGTGAGGAATGTGATTCAGATTCGAACCCACAATGCCCGCAATAGCACACCAACTTAACATGATGGAGCATGAAGTCCTCGGTTCCCACATAAGTCATTCTTAAACAGCCACGCTGCTCCTCACGGCCCTCGGGGTGCACGTTAAGAGTTCTCACACTTTAGGTGCTGATTAAGACTCACTATCTCCGCTGAGTCTCAACCAAACCACAACTCAGCCATTGACTGGAGCCCATGCATAATTTATCACTGCCACACAGAGCTGATAGCATTGATCATGTGTGCGACCGTGAGGGATAAGAATGCAGAAGCGGCAAAAACAGAGATACGGAAGCCGCTGGATCACTTAATCTAAACTAAGAGAGATAAATCAACTGAGGAGAGGCAGGCGAGGGTGAAGATTTAGCAAAACACCTCTTGTCCCGATAAGAGATCTGATAGTGTTAGACAGGAAACTCCTGCACATGGGAATGTGATGAGCACTACAGAGAGCCAGAGATGAGAGTGATATGGAATGAATGAAGAGAGACATTCAGATGGAAAAATTACAGACAGACTGAGTGTTTAGCAAAAAAGAGTGAATAAATGATTTTTGAGTAAACTATCCCTTTTATTACCAGAAAGTTATGCACTGATGGTCTATGTGGAGAACGACATGTACAGTACAAGGCTAGGAAAATACGATACAAAATGTCTGTTTACGAAGAGTTTGAGCAATTAGAAAGTTCTGAAGGAAACTTCAGAAACAGCCAAATAAATACATTGTTAGCAGGAAAATGCAGAAATCATAAACACCCCTGTGGATTTTGTGAATTTAGCTGCTAAGCTACTAGGCTAAGCTGTTAACTAGAGAAGCTCTTTTGGGGGGTAATGGGAATTGCAGCAATATAAATATGAACAACAGATGTGCTTTAACAGAAGGGTTTATCCAGCCATTTTACATCATTTAATTGATTTTTGTGAGAAGACTTGAAATTAATAAACTAGCTCATTAAAATTGCCCCCATTACAACACAGTTAAGTTGCTAACACATGTGAGAATAGTACAGTCAAAGCACTGTAAAATACTGCACACAGTATTTTTGTGCAGTAATTAAGTAAAATCACTGCACACAGTGATTTTACTTAATTAAAAAAATTAATATAATTAAAGTTGCACTACCGCTCAAAGGTTTTGGGTTGGTGTTTTTTAATGTTTTTGAAAGAAAACTCTTATGCTTACTAAAAGTGTATTTATTTCATCAAATACAGTAAAAACAGACATATTGTGAAATGTTATTACAATTTAAATTAACTGATTTCTACTTTAATATATTTTAAAGTGTAATTTATTCCTGTGATGGAAAGCTGAATTTTCAGCATCATAACTCCATTCTTCAGTGTCACATGATCCTCCAGAAATCACTCTATTATGCTGATTTAGTGCTTGGTATTTATCATTAATATGTTAAAAACAGCTGTGCTGCTTAATATTTTTTGTGGAAACCATGATACATTTTTTCAGGATTCCTTAGTGAATAGAAAGTAAAGCATTTATTTGAAATCGTAACAATAAATGCCTTTATTGTCATTTGTCATAAATATTTATTTCTAGAAAAATATAAATTTCTTAAAAAAAAATAAATAAAATTCGTACTGAGCTCAAACTTTTGAACGGTAGTATCTATACTACATTTGTGGATTGTAAGTACAGTCCTCTATGTCTGCAAGCATATCAATTTGTAGAAATATACACATGTATATCATCATTATCAAATAAAGTACTGGATGGTATCCAGAATCTCAGTACATTACGTGCAATCCATCACTTCACGTCAATTATCTCTATTTAGCGAGTGCAGGAGTAATGCCCATGCCAAATGGTGCACTTTAATTCACAGCATCCACTTATTTCTCATAGATTAATGATGTGAGCAGCGAATTAAAAAGTGGAGGAAGTACATGGCCCATGGCTTTATGGTTTTAAAATGAGTTTATACAGCATACATTTTTTTTACATTATACATCACACACTAAGTTTGTAACACCTTACAGTTCAACACACTCATGTTGACAATTTAATTCACCCATCACAAAGTGACACTTCAAATGCCTTCAAGAAAGAAAGCTGCCTTTTTGATTGTTTAACCTGAAGCTACACATCAAGTTACATCTTAAGATGATATATGAAGTTAATGCAGACATTTTTCTCTCTAGGAACAGCCTGGAGCTCCAGGTGCAAGACCTACATTGTTTTCTCAAGATCAACAGACCACAAAAGTCTCAAAAGGTAGGATTGTTTTTTTTTTTTTTCAACACAGCAGTATTTACATGCAGGTCGTGTATGCCTTCTTTTGCTACTTTTGTGTACAATACAACATATATCAAATGGTCTGTGAACATTCTGTGGGCTGCGTGTCTGAGGCAGAGACGGGCCGAGTGATAAGTAAGAGAAAACACATTTTGTCACCTTATACTAAAAATGTATTTTTAGGAAGTGTGGGTTGGTATATACTCACACTTTGTTGCAAAAATAAGACATAGTTGGCAAAGTGTTCTGTATTACAATGGCATTCTCATGTTTGAAAAAAAATATAGGAGCTGTAAAATGTATTTATCACTTTATTTTTATTTTTAATTTATATATTTTTGACAGTGAACACACAATGATAGCTGCATGTTTAACAGAATTAAGACCTTATTTCATATTTGTTATAATTTACTGTGCAATATTTATTTAAAATAAAATAAAATGAAATTGTTATTCATTAAACAGTCATTAATTAGTGTGGTTCATCAGGGAAACACAATGTAATTGCCTTATGCCATGTTCATGTTATTTTAGAATCATTGAGATACTATTATAGTTTTAATTCATATTTTCATTCATATTTTTTTATTAATATTTTATTCAACTTTTTTTCATATATCAGTTTTCTTTAAATATTTTCTGGTTTCATTTTAATTTTAGTTAAAGTTATTTTGTAGTGTGTTCTTGTCATTTTTAGTATTATATATACATATATATCTGAAACAAATTATATTTTTTTCCCCTAGTTAATACATATTTCAAGTAACAATATTTTTTATGGTTTTAAGTGTAGTTTAAATTTTAGTAACTATAAGAACGCTAAAATATCTCATCTCATTCAGATATACAACACAAAGTTTAAGACCTCAGAAAAAGAAATTAAACTAAATTTAACACAATTTAAGATGTTTTATAAAATAGTGTATAATGCTTTTTAAAGTCCCACAGACGCCTTGTACAATAATAGATCCATATATGTAGTCTATAACCTTACTAGTCAATATTTTATTAAAACATATTTCATTAAGTTATCCTGTATCATAAATTACTGACATGTCATTGCATCAGACATCTAATAACATGAAAATCCATTTTCTTGAAAGCTACCATCAACTTTAAGTGTGCCAAGTTATCAAAGGTCGACTTCACAAACAAAACGTCCAACACTGTGTTTGTACAGTACACTGATTATCTCATTAATTAACTGAACTGAATGCTAAATGAACATACGTCGTTAATTCAGGGTATAATTTGCATTACTGTCATTTCATAAATTTAAATGAGGGCAAAAATAAAGTAAAAAAAAAAAAAAAGAATTGCCCATAAGCAAGAGTTTAAAATAAACAAATAAACTACTGCCCACTGAAGTGAAACGCTAAAATTTTCTTGGCCTAACATACTATTCAGAAAGAAAAAAAAAATCATATGTAG
This sequence comes from Spinibarbus caldwelli, assembly GCA_039654775.1. NCBI lineage: Eukaryota > Metazoa > Chordata > Actinopteri > Cypriniformes > Cyprinidae > Spinibarbus > Spinibarbus caldwelli. The sequence goes on from CM077255.1 coordinate 6,862,486, forward strand.
AAGCAAATATGTCTGTACAGTTCGCATGGCATCGGAAGTAATTGCAGTAATACAGACCCCCCCAGTTCCTCATTAATGAGTTCAAATGAACTTGAAGCTCATGTACCAATGACAGCAGTCAGTAGTTCAGTGCTGGGTTGCTGCTTCTGCTTCACTGTTTCTTATTTTCTAAGTCCCTAATGTCTCTCTGGCTGTGGACATGACTGCAGGGTACGAGACACAGAGGTGTCCTGTTGTTTGATATTCAGCGAGAGCAATGGGGCTGCGGTAATGGGGTGTGGAGCGGGGTTCAGGGGAAATCGTGCTGTTTCAGACAGCTGAGAGAAAACCCAGGGAAGTCAAGATCCCTCATGTGTGTTTAAGGCCATAAAATGGGTCAAGACAAAGAAAAACATACTAAACAGGAGGACTGAGTTGGGGGAAGTACTGTTTACTGAAGATAATATTTTGCTATAGGGAAAATATTAGTAAATGAAACATCCTATGATAATAGGCTCACAGGATCTACCTTCAGAATCAATACCCTGGCCTAAAAACTAAAAAAAAAAAAAATTATTTTTATCATAATGTATAAATACTGTCTTTCTCTGTCCTAAATCCAGCTAATTTGCTGTTAGATGATAAACAGAGCACAGCTCAGTCTCGATTTCTTGACCTGTGTGAGTCGTCATGCTGCAATGTTTTCCACCTCTAGACATCAGCGCCTGCTCCTGCCTGCACAGGAACAAGTCCGAGCGGAACAATGATCCGGCTCTAACTCCTGTCTAATGATGCCTGTCTGCTTGGAAACGTAGCAGAGGTTGATAAGAGAGGGCCACTTCTTCTGTCTCAAGTTTCATGTGTGTCATTTCAACTTCAGCTGTCACCACATCACTGACAGCGGAGTTCTTGTTAAATTCATCCACCTGCTTCTCATCACAATCCTTCATAATGATCTCCCACCTCCATTAGAGTGTTGCTGAATGTAGCAAAGTAAAGAACTTGCCACAAAACCTTGAGTACCACCTGAACAGGCTGGAGAAGAGGGCAGCTAGGTTACTTCAAGTCTCTTGAGTGTATTTAAGATCACATTACAGAAAGTCACAGTGCACAAGAAAATGAACATTGTATGCTACTGTATGTTTTATTTCACTATCATCTCATATAAATGGATCCTTAATTTTCAGTTTCCTAAAGTACATTGAATGCAAAAATAAGAAAAAAATTAAGAAAAACTAAATTGTTGTGCTCTTGTGCTGCAGCTAAAATATCAAGTTTGTAAGAATCCAAATGCTTTTAAAGTACAGCATATTAAAGATTAGGTTTCTGAAGGAAATACTAGGGCTTGGAAGGCTGCTAAGAAATACATATTAGGTTTTAGATATAAGAGTTTTTAGGCTTTAAGGACTTGACAAGTATTAATAACACGGCACCACATTTGCAGGGTAAAAGCTTAAAAAAAAGAGAAATATAAAACATTCATTCAATAGAAGACCTACATTCTGTCGACAAGCTAGACAAAGAGAGTTTAAGTTAAGTTCAATTTAAATAAGCATAAGTAATTTTAAACTTAAATCAAGAAAATCTAAAGTTTAAATAAAGTCTGTTAAGTGGTTTTGTGACTTCATTCCTATTGAAACAAAGTTTGTGTGGAGTATATATCTTGGAATATTTTTTTTTGTTGTTGTTTAAAAAAAAAATAGGCTACTTACTAGTCATTGCAGTTAGTATCGGGGAGGGAGTTCCATTCTAGACTGCATTTGATTGGATGAAAATCTGCAGTGCAGGATGAGTCATCAATTATTTTGGTCTGTTTTTTTTTTTTTTTTTTCCCAAAAGGAAAAGACTGTAAATTTTATGCATTTACCTGCTAAAGTGATTGTTTAGAAGCAAACCAGCATATAGCATATGTACAAAGCCGACAAAGTTTTCGTGGGGGGAAAAACAACCAAGAATTTGGAGAAATATCTATAATAAATAGTTCAAAATGAAATTGAATAATTGAATAATTCAGATGAAAAGAACGTAAAGGTCAACCTGGTCTCATGATGAAAACGTACCGATGAACTTTTACACAAGACGTGAAATACGTACTGCCATGTATGTTTCGTGACATATTCAATGTGAAATGTCCACTAGTTGGCGCTAAAAGAGTGTTCGGGTTTTTTTCGCCCGGAACAGATGAACATACATTGGTACGTTTTATGTGACGCTGGTTTTGTAGGCGTCACCGCAGATCTGACTTGAAATGTCCATTGAGTGGTACTATAAAGCTAATGCTTTGTGAAGTTTTAAAATGATGTACCATCTGCACTACACCTAAACGTACCCGATAGAATGAACAACAGTGAATGTGACGTAAAATCGCCATCGCAAGCATGCCATTTTAGCTTTATAATCGATCTGTCATCTTTCAGCTCTTTCACGGAGTCATGTTTTTGACGGGATTCGTACCCAAGGATTCCACATCCTAAGTCCAATTCCGTGCCAGGAGAGCTACCGAGCAAGTTTGTTATGTCTGGAAAGCGAAACATATGGAGCTGTAATCATAATTGTGTATGAAAATAGTTACAAGTGCTCTATGTTTTACCGCCTTTAGTGTTCATTTCTGTTGGAAACTGCAGTGATATGTACTTATTGGTACATATTTTGTGTCTTTCAAAAAAGTTCCCAGAGGTATGTTTTCGTCATGAGACCAGGTAGGTAAAGGTTAAAGTTTCAGAAGAAACTCTGACCCATAACTTTGAATTAAAACCTGTTAAAGCATTTTAAAATTCCACCTTTTTTTTTTTATCATATTCATCAGTCCACACGAATCCAGCTAGCACAAAACTGCAATTCTGCTTTCACAATTATATCCGTCTCACACAGTCTCTAAAAAAATCTATATTTAGCATTCCAGACTCCATCTGTAAGCATTTTTCATACTTTTTCATCATCATCTCTCTTCTTATAGCCGTCTCGTCCTCCATTCTCCGCCTGTCCTCAGCAACATCTGGCAGCGAGAACATTCTGCTGCTGCAGGAAACAGCAAATCTGTTCACCGTGCCCTTCAGCGTGGCACATTAACCTTACCTCAAATCTCACCCACCCACATCAGACATGGTGAATGGAAACACGCCGGGTGCGTGGCGTGCAAATAGTATTAAAGCTTTTCAGCGTGCTTTTCTGTGAGAAAAAGAGGTGAAATGAAATGAAAATTACATGTGACTTGATTTTGCATGGTGAAAATAATGAACTAGCACGAGAACGGTTGTTTTTCTCAGGGTTCCAGCTAGGTAATGATGGTAAGAACATTCCACGCACCATCCATCTTTCCTGTATGACAGCATTGTGTGCTGAAATCCTGTCAGTCCTGATGCATTCTGGGAACTTGTGCAGCGCTACAGCTTCACAGAATGATACCGCTGACTAGTCAAAATGTCAGCGACTTTGCTGAAGCTCATATTCACTCATATAACTTTAGCTGACTGACATGTTATTTCCAAAGTAGTTACCTCCAAAGCTTAGGTGATTTTTCATGTCTAGACGATCAAATGGAAGTCTAATTAGTTGTTAGTACACTACATAAACACCAACCAAACTCATTTAGGCACAGAAACATTGTTTACAAAATCTTTGACGTGCTTTGCCTCAAATTTAACGTTTTGAGTTAATTCTACAGATCAACTGTCCGTTTCACAAGCGCTAACAAGATACAGATTGGTTATACTCAGTTTGCTTGCAAGGTAAACATCAATTTTGTGAGGGATTAATCCAAGAGATTAAATTCAAGATTTTTTGAGATTTTTCAAGCTCACCAGATGAGGCTGAAGTAACTAAGTGAGGAAAGCTTCCTCAGGGAAGCTGAGAGGCTTTCATTACCCTTTCTGATTCATTGTCCCAGCACAATATCAAACAGAGGAGAAGAAGAGAGAGCAAGAGAACGCCGCCTCGCTTCTGAGGCAGGCCGGCTGTGATTGAGCCCGAGCGAGTGTGTAAATCCGGGTGCAGTATCTGACCTCCGGCTGGATCGCCGCTTTATTCCACTCTCTGGAACACTCCACAAGCTGTCAACATCCATGTACACGTCAATCAACATCACCGTCTTGTCCCGAATCTCTCTTCAGCTCCTTGTGAAGAGCAGAGCTACTGCTCAGATTTTACAGGCTCACATACCAGCAGATGCTGGCAAGAAACTAGGTGGATGACGTTCAGAAGCGCTATGGTAGACAGTAAAGGAATAGTTCACCCAAAAATGAAAATGACTCCATTATTTACTCGCCCTCAATCCATCCTAGATGTATATGGCTTTCTTCTTTCAGACAAATGCAATCGGAGTTATATTTAAAAATGTCCTGGCTCTTCCAAGCTTTATAATGGCAGTGAATGGAGGTTGAGATTTTGAAGCCCAAAAGAAGTGCATCTATCCATCATTAAAAGTACTCCATATGGCTCCAGGGGTGTTAATAAAGGCCTTCTAATGTGAATTTTTGGGTGAAATACTCCTTTAAGTGTTATTTGGAAGGCTAGGGAGTAGAGATGGGTCACGAAGGCTGACTAGTTGTCCAGCAACTGACTAGATGTAGATTTTTTTTTTTTTTTTAGTTTTGATATTTTAGGTGGCGCTGCTATTTAGCATGCTAATTAAAACATATGCTAAAAACAAAGAAAGAAAGAGAAAGAAAAAACAGTTAACCTCACTAATCAGCTAGTTAGTTGCGGATTGACAAACCTTAAATCTTTGGCTTTTCATACATATAAAAAAAACCCAAAACAAATTATTTGAATATTAAAAATGTCTGAAAAAATATATATATCTCCTCACTGTCATTTTAGCTGTATAAACCTGAAGAGAAACATTTTTATTTACATTTGTATGGCACTTTTCACAATAAATATCTGTGAATTTTGTGAACTTTTTTTTTTCTCCATCTCATATATTCCATGGAACCCCTAGAGGTCTGCTGTGGTCCTACTCAGTTTAAAAAAGTCCTAGACTAGCTGACCATCATGTCATATAGCTTGCCAACATTCTGACAATAACTTTTGTGTTCCACAAAAAAAAAATCATATAAAAAAAGAAAAAGAAAAAAAAAAAAAAAATCATATAAGTTTCATTGTACGAGTTCATTCCAGTGTGTTTTGTCGGAAAAGAAAGGTCTAATTTCCTCTGTCATCACACCTTTTAATTTCTCTTTTCACAGCAATTGCACATTATCGCTACGTACACATTATAAGCAGCAACAATGTCATTTTCCAAATACTTAAAAGAACATGATTTTACCTCAGCATCCAGACAACTGAAAGAAAAATGAAACCTACAATATAAAGTCAGCACAGAAAGGAAACAAAAAAAAAAGCTGTATTTCTTCTTCTAAATTTGGTGCTCAATGGACCATGGAATACCTCTAATAAAACATGCAATTTAGAGTCCACATCACCAAAATAATGGTGTTGCACCTTCTGCTTGTAGAACGCTGGCAGCACTGTGAGGTCTGGAGGCGTGAGGTATGATAATGTGCCATGTGTAATATCAACGCAGCCGAGCCGTCAACAAACCAAAATTACATTTTGATTTGTGAGCTCCCTCAAACGCAGCTTGTATTCCCTTTGTGTGTATTTGTACAATCATTTGAAAGGCATTTCTAACAGCCACTGCACAAATCATTTCTCCAATTACTATTCTTTATGATCCATAAATGTGGAGCTTTCTGTATTATGGAAAGACTTTTTTTCCTTTGAGATCCAAAATTCCATTAGTTATTCAGTGGTAAAGTTTTTTGAGTTAATAAACCTCTTTTTTTCTTGGAAAATTGTGCAAAAAGTGGAAATATATGTATGCATATACACCAATCTAGTCATGTTGCTGTTATTGGACAGGTAACATGCAAACACTGAATGCCATTAGTGTTGAATATTTTTTTTAAAGGGGTAAAAAAAAAAAAAAAAAAAAAACTACAAATCTCTTTTATCTCAGATCAGAGAAAGCAACAAGACCAGCCGACCAAAGGCTCTGTGCCAGAGACAGACTATCAAAGTGAACGACAGGATGAGAAAAATTGAAATAAAAAGCTATCATATATGATAAAAACAAAAACTGAAGATGCAACATTTGACCAATTTAACTATACACACACATACATATTATATGTAATATACATTATTATATTTACATTATATAATTTGTAAATTAATTTATACATTTAAAAAAATATATTTATTTATTTATTTATTTCACAAAACGGTATAGGATTTTAATGTGGCCCATTTTCTTCAAAATAAATATTGGATTTGTGGTATCGACCAGAAATTATATATTGGTGCATTACTAAAATTTCAAGTCCTCTAAAGTCTGTCAGAGAGTGCATTGAACATTTGATTCAAATTGAATATTTAAGCACAAAGAGAGATCTATTTAAATGCTTTTTTTCATTGTACCACAACACGCACACACAAAGTCATTATACCTCAAATATGGAGATATATCACATTATGGGATACTAGTCGGTTTCTAGTCAACACAAGCCGTGAGTGAGGAGGCTTTCGGAACGAGGGAAGACTCGGCAGATGGCGCGTATGTAGCAGAGTGGTGGGTCGGCGGAGAGACATATGGTGTGATGCCACTGATGAAGAGCCTGGAGAAGAGAAGTGTGAAAGCATTGATGCTCTGAGGCCCTCTGAGAGCCAAAGCTGCCGATCTCACCACAACTGGACACAACCGATAGCGATTAAAAAGTATTTTTTTTATTATAATATTTAATAACTTATATTAATTAATTTTATAATAAAAAGTGAATTCTATTTACCACTGTAAAATAATCCAATAAAAGCGTTTATCCACAATTATGAACAACATTTTATAACCTCATGTCTGCATGCAATTGTGTGCTGACAGAAAATGGGTCATAGGTGCAACAACCTTGAGCTTTCATTTTATTGTTAATTATTCCCCACTAAGATCAAAAGCAGTGGCCGTGATTGATAACAACCTCAATCCAGATGATGTAAAAAGCTGTTAAGAAAATATAATCAGCGGCAAGACCTCAGCGAAATGAATAGCTTGACAGTAACTTATGTCACCTTCATCAAATTTTTCTATAAGGCTACGATCAAAACCTTTTCTCAAAGCTGCCTTAACTAGTGGAGTCAAACTATACATGTGAAACCGCTCTGCATATACTTCTGCCTCTCTTCTCAGAGTTGTTGAATGTCAGGGTAATTCAGTATACCGCTGTAGGTTGACATATGAAAGTCGCTGCCTCTCTAATAAGGACACATGAGATTTGACTGCCATGCATAAACCATTGCTGTTTACTTTGAATATTCATACCTCTGTGAAATGTATTAATACATCCCTCTCCTGTTAATTGTCAGCCTAACGCTCTCTGTCATTTAAAACAGGCTCTAATATCTGAATTAATAAGCGAGAAAAGAAAAGTTAGTGCAAGAAAATAAAATGTTTGCCTGGTTTTGTTGAACAAAAGTCTGTCTAGACAAAGAAATGGTTAAATATTTCTCCATCTATGCTTCTGCTTGGGTCTGAATAATGCCGACGGTGAGAAAACCATTCTGGAACATTCTAGCGGACAAATCCATCAACATTTACTCCGCAGATGCATCTGTCAACACGACCTGCGGCAAAAACAAAACAGGCCAATATGATTCAGCGTTCTCATTGGCTGCGAAATATCTGTTTGCGAGTACCAGGATGGAAAGGCGGCGAAAGTAATGATTAACATTTATTTTCCTTTCATGTCAGAAGATGGTGTTCTGGGAATAGGGGTTATACTGGAACTCACGTCATCCTGCATATTTATTTTTACCTATAAAAAGGCCGCTCTCTGAGGTGGATTCACTTTTGATTACAGCTGTTGAAATCCGCTCGTTTTCCAGCAAAAAATGAGGAACCTCTCCAATTCCCCAACCCTTCAATCTTGGGCAGATCTCTCCCTCTTAAATAGGACAAGAGCACGGCGGAGATAGTCTGAAAGAGTCTTTCTATGGTTGAGCTATGCAACCGTTCTCACTTTGATTTATTGCGCCGTCTCAGTTCGGTGGCAAAAAGTTCTCACCTTATCGTCCAATCAGAAGTCAGCGGTAGCATATTTTAGCTATGCTGTGTGACCCCGCTCTCAGTCTCTCTCTTTCTTCTCCTCCTATATCTTTCTCGCCCTCTTTCGCACTCACTTTATCTTTCGTCTTCTCTCTCATTGTTCTTTTGTGTGTGTGTGTGTGTGTGTGTGTGTGTGTGTGTGTGTGTGTGTGTGTTAATGTGCACGCATGTGTGTTTTTGCAGCAAGCAGAGCTGCATAATCGAGTGGCGGTTGGTGACTGATGAAGGCAGCATCAGACTTGCCTCTTTGACAGTCAGATTACTTAACGGCACAGGGGGTTGTTTAAAATGGGCAGCCCCCCTGCCTCTGTGCCAAATACAGGCCCAACTTTAGGGACAGGTATGGGATCATTAGTGCCACGGCCTGCAGTCAGTCAACAAACAAAGCAAGAACGTCAACAAAGAAACTCACCACTCCCTTCACAGTTTCAAGCACAGTCACTTGGATGAAACAGTATTATTCCATCTTTCCTCCACAGAAGTTAGTATAATGAATTCTTCCTACTATCTTTAAAGGATAGGTTATGCAAAATTTGAAATTTCAATTATTATTTCCTCACTCTCTTTTGTGTCTTTTGGAACCAGTGTGACTTTCTTTTCTATGTGAAACACAAAATGAGATGTTTAGTAGAGTGTTCAGGCTGCTCTTTTCCACACAATGAAAGTGAACGGTCAAGCATAATCAATAACAACTCAAATTTTAGTTTGTTTCTCATAAAAAGCTATCAAAAATCTTTGGGATACAGTGAATGAGTCGTAGACTACTTTAATAATACTTTGTTGTACTTGACAGGTCCACATTTTAGATTCATTTTATTGAATAAAGCAGGGTTAACATTCTGCTAAACATTTACTTTTGTGTTCAAAAGATGAAAGAAAGTCATACGGGTTATGGAACAACACAAAGGTGATTAGATGAAAAACTCAAACAAATAACATTAAAAAATGAAATTTAAATGAAACTTTACTGAAATTAGAAATGTTATCTTGGCAACTAACAGAATAAAGTTAAAGTTGATGTACTAAAATGACTAAAACTAAAAATAAATGAAAGCTAAGTAAAAATCTAAAAAAAGAATTAAAATAAAAAATAAATTACTCAACCAAACTAAAATTAAAATGAAAACAGAAAATATAAAAATAAAAGATAATTCTAAATATTAATACATTCTACTACAGCATATAAATAATACCAAATTAGCACGGCACATGATATATATTGCAAACTTCAGCTCTGCATATAAATAAAATTAATTTAGTATAATAAACTATTTTAAAATATTATTTAAAATTTAAATAAATAAAATGAATTCTGAATTATAACTAATAGAAAGACAAAAAAGGCCAATAATAATAAAGTTGATGGAAAACATGCCAAATCAGGAAGTGCAGCTGTATTTTTTCAACACTTTGGCGTATTGCAAATAACTAAAAAAAACAAAAAACACTGATTCTTTAAAAGCATTGTTTGCTGTGGTTGAGGAGCAGTAAACCACAGAGCTCGAATTGAGCTGTCAGCTGAATTGCCGCATGGGTAAGTGGGCCCAATTGTGGGCTGGCATCTCTGCACTGGGGAGAACAGCTCACTGCACTATCGGAGTCACAGAAATCCTTCACGTCTCGCTTGGTCACCTCGTACATGTCGCCTGGGCCCAGGCCCTGCCCTATCCCACAGGAACCAGGCTGAAATACTCAATGTGCTGAACTGGAAATGCCATCTCGAAATATGTTCCAAATTGAGTCAGAAAAAAAGATGTCTCACCCTCAACATTTGACCTGAAACAGCACCTGGACTGCAGAATCAAACTCATATGAACAACAAACCCAATTTGAAAGTAAATATGTAGTCACACACTAAGGGCGAAAGAGCTTGAAATGGAATGCTAAAGCTTGTTCTGTAGAGTAAGATAAGAGGAAGATTACAGCTGTGAGCCTCTGGAAAGCATCCACAGTCTCACACATGAAACCGAATGAGGTTTAGAAAACCGGCACTAACAGACATTAGTCCACCTCTTGATTTAGCCTGGTAAATTTGGATTTCAGAAATGCCACATATAAAAGGTGCTTGTCTCAGAAACAGAAGCTCACATGCTTGGAAATAACTAAAAAGGCATGAAAGAAAACAAGAATGAGCCTGCATGGATAAAAAAGTGAGGGAGCAACAAACCATGCAAACATAAGAGAAGCAGAAGAAATAAGAGACGATCTTCAGTCCTGTTGACCCTTGAAGGCATGTCCACCAGAATAAAAGCAAAAACATCAATACAATTTGTGTTCTTCATTCTCATTGGCTAATTCTGTCCCTTATGGCCGAGCTTGCTGCGTGGGAGGCCAGATCTCGGCATACAAGCACCAATCGAGTTAACAAATAAACATCACCTCATTAGCATGTTATCAATGAAGTGTTATTCATGTAATCACATTGTTGACTCTGAAAGCTATTAGAGAATCTTCAAAAAAGTGGCACTGTGTTTAGACATTTAACAGCGAGCAGTTTAGAATGAGAATGACACTTACTGAGTCTCTTGGCAGCCTCCAGGGCTTCAGAGGCAGTGTCAGCCACAAAGAAACGCTGGACGGTCACGCCGCTGTCCTGCATCAACTTCTTGCTCTGGTACTCCTGTAGGTTCAGCCATCTTCTGGGACTTACCCTTGCTAACTAAAAACACAAAGACATAAACAGTATGGTTTACTCAATAAAAGTCATGAATAAAATATATGATATGAACCTTTATCATGCCTGCTCCAGCCTGGAGCCTGGCAGCAAATGTATGATGGTTCAACAGAGAAATGTTTTTAGAAATATTACATAATTGTGTATATTATATCTGATTTAAAGTTGTTTTTATTAGGGGTGGGCGATATACCTGTAGAGATCTTGGATTATCCTCTCTATCGTGGTTACACGCTCACATGACATTGCTGTGCTACGTGGTCAAGAAAAATTATCGTTTGCATGCATTTTTAAGCATTGCGGTTTAAAAACAAGCGATTTCTAGCTGTTAAAATGCAATCGGCAGCGAAAGAGAATTACCCTCATTTCACTATATGTGCACACACATGAAGATGGTGCTCATAGAGTGCGGGAGTATTGAACGCAGTTATTTTTGCAGCTTTATAGGCCTTGAAAGGTTAAATACACACGCTTGTATGTACCAAAATGCCCGTCTTTGCAAGTATCCTCATAAACACAGTAATTTAGGTCTTAAGTGAAAGCAAACAGCTGAGAACAAAAACACATGAGTAACAGTATATTGGATCTGGGCAGCTCTTAAAGTGACAGCAGTCTAATATTCCTGCTGTCTGTCATTCATGGTAATCAAACAACAAAAGAGAGAATCTCTCTCACTGCTCCTGACTAAATCACTTTTGTAACTTTCATAAGAAGAAACATATTTACACAGTGAAGAATATGCAGTATTTTTATACATTTGATTATACAATGTATGACGCATTTCTTATTTTTTTCTACTGAATTTTTTTGTCCTATTACTTGTAATTAGTTTATTAGTAAATTAGTTATTTAATCGCTGACCATTTACTTGTCTTCAGTGAGCATTTTTTTTTTGTTTTTTTATATTGACACTGGTGACAAGAATTATTAAATTTCTATGGTATCAAAAATTTTGATGTCATAAAGACCTTATTTAAAGCAAAAATAACTATAGTGTGATATATATTGTTACAGTGAAATAAAATTACTCATATTGTGATATAAGATTTTGGTCATATTGCCTAGTTATTATGGTTATTAACATTTTTATTTTATTTTTATTATACAGTAATATGTTAAAATTTCTTTTGTTTTTGGAACTTATGTTGAAAATTTAACTAATGTGACTGTGCCATTATACAATTCAATATAATTGTTTTTAGACTATTCATTCAAATACATGATATGAACCTTTAAACTACTCAGTAACATGATATTAATCTTTTTTCATGCCTGATATGAAGCTTTTTCATGCCTGCTCCAATCTGAAGCCGGTTAGCCTGATGGCAAATGTCCGTTTAGTCACACATGGTAATGATATATGATGATTTAGTTATCAGAGTTCAACAAGAACATTTTCAAGAAATGTTTTTTTTTTTTTTTTTTTTTTTTTTAAATATATCACATAATTGTGTAGATTCTATCTGATTCCATATTTTTATTATACAGTATTATTTTAAAAATGAATTTGCTTGTTTGCTTTCGGAACTCTGTAAACAAAATGTCTAAAAGTGCAGTCACATTTAACTTTGATCGGCAAAATTTTTGTCTCACAGTATGTCATTATATACAGTATGTGACAGTTCAGAGACTAGACCACATTTCAATTGCCACATTGACACATCTCTACTGTCACGTGCAATATGCCGTCATACTGTTCTGTCCTACCTACCATGAATACAAAATGAGTTGGATTAATTTTTTCAGGCAGCTCTTTGAAGTAATTTCACAACAGACATCAACTGTAATAAAGCGGTTTCAAGACCATTCATGTCTTGCCTTGCATTCAGGCCAAGATTTCAAATCGTTGCAGCTCGGCACTAGGCTAATATTCACACACATTCATGATCACATCCTTTGATGAGCATTGAATGTGATAGTTAACAACCCATAAGACACTCATTAAATAGACAATTTCCCATTATTCACCACTATAGAATGAGAGTGAAACAGGTTATCAGAGCAGCACAGTGCTAAATGAAGTTAAGCACCTTATTAAGTCATGCTTTTGAACAACTCTCTATGGCTTCTGCTAATTGAGCATCTACGTGTCTCCATGGAGAATAATGAGCGCAGCCACCAAAGTTGGCAGGCTGTGGAAGAGCACTGTGGAAGTGTACACTCAGAAGTGCATGATACCAAAGTGCACATTATGGGCGCATTTGATGTGGAACTGAAGTTCCCAGTATGGCGACGAACTATGAAATACATATAAATAAAAATGGGAATTCTACAACTCTTTCTTCAGAAATGCACTCAGGTTACAAGATGTGTACACTGTGGAAGTATAAACTCAAAATTCAATACTACAGAAGCACACATGTAGAAGTGTATACTATGGGGACGTACTATAGGTCTTAAATGCTACACTTGAAGTGGAATTGAAAACCAAAAAGGTGCACAGTGCCAAAGAATACACTCAGAAGTACACACAGTTGTAGTGTACACTTTTAGCAGTGCATTCTTCAAATGTCTACACTCAGAATTGCCTAGCATGGAAAAGTACAGTCCATGTGAACTTGCTTTCTTGAGGACCTTGCTCACTCAAGTCCACAGGAGGCGCTTGAGTGCACACTTTTGAGTCTACAGTGACAATTTGGACACTCCATTTTCTTGTGGATTTCACAAATGTGTGTGAGCAAAGAGCACGAGACCTCAAATCCACATGAAGTGGGCCATTTGGAACAGAACCAGAGCCAGAGATAGAAAGTACAACAAAGAAAAGTTATGTCTCCAATCCACTCACTAACTTAATCATTTGCTCTTTGATAAGAGTCAGATGATGCACTACTCTCATTCTCAGCAGTGTTCATCTCAACGCCTGCATTTCATCATTTCACTACTATACATCACAGTGTGCTTTGACTTTGCTTGGCTAGAGTGAACTAAATAAACTATGATTCATCATATCATTGAATTTGGTGCTCACAGCACATTTCTCATAAGAGAAAACAGATCACGAAAGGATTCGGTTGGTAAGTTTAGCCAAAACTTTAATATTGCAATAACAATTTCCTGACATTGCATGCATCGTACAATAAATGTTCACTTTCTCACTAAGCTCAGAATATGACATCTGTAATAGATTTCGGGTTATCAGGATAATGTGGAAGCAATTTCTAACCAATCACTTCTGTCTACAAATCTGTACACCCAGAATTGCCTAGCATGGAAAAGTACAGTACTCAAATCCATGAAGTCCACCGGGGGTGCTTGAGAGCACTCTTTTGAGTTTAAAATTACAATTTGGACAATCCATCATCTTGTGGATTTAACAAATGTGTGTGAGAAAACAGCACGAGACCTCAAGTCCACATGAAGTGTGCCATTTGGAACAGAACCAGAGACCAGAACCAGCTTCATCTTTGTATGATGCTTTTTATGTATATTAGTTATTTTACTCTACATGACTTTGTAAATTGCCCCTAGGGGACAAATAAAGTGTTTGAAATTTGAAAGATGAAAATTTGAAACTTGTAACCAATCACTGACAAAAAAAGTGCCAGGATCAACAGTACAGAAACTGTGAGTCCATATATCATAGTGATGCTGTTTCTTCTTCTTCTTCTTTTAAATACATTGAAAAATTAAAATACAAATAATCAATAATAAAATCTCAATTAAATATTTTATATCATAAATTACATGAGTTTAGAAATATCTATCTATCTACCTACCTACCTACCTATCTAAATACATACACACACACACACATGCATACATGCATAATTTCTAAATTAGATATAACATATAATAAATAATGATGTTATATGAAAATATATACAGTAATACATAATTATTGCATATACATATTTTATACATTATGGCATACACATTTTTTACATATTTATATTTTAAATATTTATATTTAACTTAATTTACATTTTATATTAACTAATAAATAATAAATATTAAATATTAATAATTTACATTTTATATTAACTAATAAATAATAAATATTAAATATTAATAATTTAATTTGAATATTTGATTGCTGACTAATTATTGTTATTAAGATCTTGGTTGACATACTTTATTATATCACATATATTACATATAATTTAAACATGTTAATATTAAAAATAAAAAAACAATTATTGACTTTATTATATAAAACAATGGTCTAGTGTACTTCAGTATGCTTAGGTGCTACAGGTGCATCTCAATAAATTAGAATGTCGTGGAAAAGTTCCTTTATTTCAGTAATTCAACTCAAATTGTGAAACTCGTGTATTAGATAAATTCAGTGCACACAGACTGAAGTAGTCTTTGGTTCTTTTAATTGTGATGATTTTGGCTCACATTTAACAAAAACCCACCAATTCACTATCTCAACAAATTAGAATATGGTGACATGCCAATCAGCTAATCAACTCAAAACACCTGCAAAGGTTTCCTGAGCCTTCAAAATGGTCTCTCAGTTTGGTTCACTAGGCTACACAATCATGGGGAAGACTGCTGATCTGACAGTTGTCCAGAAGACAATCATTGACACCCTTCACAAGGAGGGTAAGCCACAAACATTTATTTCCAAAGAAGCTGGCTGTTCACAGAGTGCTGTATCCAAGCATGTTAACAGAAAGTTGAGTGGAAGGAAAAAGTGTGGAAGAAAAAGATGCACAACCAACCGAGAGAACCACAGCCTTATGAAGATTGTCAAGCAAAATCGATTCAAGAATTTGGGTGAACTTCACAAGGAATGGACTGAGGTTGGGGTCAAGGCATCAAGAGCCACCACACACAGACGTGTCAAGGAATTTGGCTACAGTTGTCGTATTCCTCTTGTGCGTCTTACCTGGGCTAAGGAGAAGAAGAACTGGACTGTTGCCCAGTGTTCCAAAGTCCTCTTTTCAGATGAGAGCAAGTTTTGTATTTCATTTGGACACCAAGGTCCTAGAGTCTGGAGGAAGGGTGGAGAAGCTCATAGCCCAAGTTGCTTGAAGTCTAGTGTTAAGTTTCCACAGTCTGTGATGATTTGGGGTGCAATGTCATCTGCTGGTGTTGGTCCATTGTGTTTTTTGAAAACTAAAGTCACTGCACCCATTTACCAAGAAATTTTGGAGCACTTCATGCTTCCTTCTGCTGACCAGCTTTTTAAAGATGCTGATTTCATTTTCCAGCAGGATTTGGCACCTGCTCACACAGCCAAAAGCACCAAAAGTTGGTTAAATGACCATGGTGTTGGTGTGCTTGACTGGCCAGCAAACTCACCAGACCTGAACCCCATAGAGAATCTATGGGGTATTGTCAAGAGGAAAATGAGAAACAAGAGACCAAAAAATGCAGATGAGCTGAAGGCCACTGTCAAAGAAACCTGGGCTTCCATACCACCTCAGCAGTGCCACAAACTGATCAGCTCCATGCCACGCCGAATTGAGGCAGTAATTAAAACAAAAGGAGCCCCTACCAAGTATTGAGTACATATACAGTAAATGAACATACTTTCCAGAAGGCCAACAATTCACTAAAAATGTTTTTATTGGTCTTATGAAGTATTCAAATTTTTTGAGATAGTGAATTGGTGGGTTTTTGTTAAATGTGAGCCAAAATCATCACAATTAAAAGAACCAAAGACTTAAACTACTTCAGTCTGTGTGCATTGAATATATTTAATACACGATTTGAGTTGAATTACTGAAATAAATGAACTTTTCCACGACATTCTAATTTATTGAGATGCACCTGTATATATAAATATATAATGTATCAACAATCACCATAGCACCTAAGCATGCTGAAGTACACAATACCATTGTCAGCTATAAAACATGGCTTTTTCCACAGAAAGGTATTATTTTGATGGTTAGCATCTGCTGAGTCCTCTTGAGGGTCATTCCTAATGGCCACGGTGTAGCATTCGATGTATATTTTTACCTCTGTATGGGGGTGGATACTGTCATATTTAAAACTGGAAACAGCTCCCTGTTGTACAAGCTAGCTGTTGTTAACATTGCTAGTGATGAAAGGTTCAATGGAAGGACGCTGGCTAATAAAGCTGCCTCACACATCAAACTAAGCACACTGTGTGTTTTAGTACTTTTTTTATATGCCACATTTATGACAAAACACAAAGTTGCCATACAAGTTTCTGATTCTCTGCATGGCATATACAACATGTGTGCACGGACAGACTCCAGAGCAACATTTACCTTCAGTCAGCCACACAGCTGATGGTTTTTATTTAGATTTCACAGTTGAGGGTTTATTTTCTGACTGTCTTGGGCACAATGGGCTTACGGTTCACAGCTTTTTATTAATTCATATGGGAAATAAGTGCTGTTTTCTCAACAGATTATGCTTCATTGCATCAGCAATAAACATAAAGTGAGCTTTACATGAATAGACTTCCCAAAACAAATATTAATAAAGAGATATGCGAGATGAAGACCGAGACAATCCCAGAAGGGTGGTTTGTTCTTTCAGGAGAAAAGGAAAGCATGTGAGGGGAAACAAATAACTTGTGATGAAGAAAAGTAAAACTGAATTAACAATACTATGCCTTCAATTAAAAAGTGTTTGTTAATTGATTCTGTAGCATTTAACCTTTTAGCACTATGCTAAGCTAATAAGCTGTTTCCCGCCTCTTGTGTTCGTGTGCGTTCCATGTTCGTAAATCATTCTGAATGAACAATATAATGGTGTTAATGGGAAGAACAATTTTAAAAAGTAGGTAAACAACTCACACACTTTGATATAAATGATTTGCTGCATCAAAATAACACTTAAAATGGCATGAAAACATGATCTGTGGGAGGTTTTAGTGAGTAATCAGCTTGGTGAAATTTAAAGTAAATCTCTGTCTGTGACCAATATTTACCGAAATTTCGGACTGATGATCCGAAAAATTCAAAATTAGTTAAAAGTTAACTGTTAAAAAGAATAGTTGAACATAAGTTCACAAATAAAATATATGGATTAAATTCCTACTGCCATGAGTTTGGAATAAATGTAAATTGCTTAAAAAAGTAACTTGAGATGAGATGAGATTCATACTTGCCATTAATAAATAGAATATCGATTATACTCTTAACGCAAAAATATAAAATAGAATTTTTCTGATAGTGTAAGTAATGTTTATTTAATCAAGAAAATGTGACTGGGACATTGACAGCCAATCAAAATCCACCTGACATTGAAAAGCTTGAGCATTTAAAGCGGTAGAAAATTTCTAGAATTTTCCTAATCAGGCATCAAACAGAGTAACCACCAAAAGCTGTCTCCTAATCCATCCTCAGACTCACAGCCCTGTGTCGTCCAAAGACCAGGAAAGCAAACTATGGCATCAGATAGCAGGTGTCAGGTGTATGACCATCTAAATTTGGAGTCTAATGAGAGAATTATACGTTTAAAAATATCAACATGAAAGTCTTGATCTGAGGCGATGATATTTGCTTTACAGTTATATTTTTGTGTTTCTGTCTGTCAGGTGTTATCGGCGTTCCCGGTTCCGGCCCCGCTTGATTAACCGGACTGTGGAAGTGCTAAAAGAGCTCCATGGCAACCTCTTTGCAAATGTTAGCAGTAATTGTTTTCTTTTCCCCCTTCTCGCTAAATTTAGTGGGAGTCCACTTTGTAGTTGTACAGGTTATTAGTTCACTCAAGGGCAAAGAGAGGTTGAGGTGCATCCGAACCGGGAGGTGGGCGTCAGGGGCGCGAGCGCTGTGCTCCAGGAGGAGGCGGGAAGAGGGGGGACAGCAGGTGTCTGATCTCCCCTGAGACTCTGCCTCAACAGTAATTATCTTCATCAGCACTCTGGAGACACCACCAGTTAAATACCAACACACACACACACAAACGCACAGCTTTCTACACCCACAAACATGCAGTTGAAAGTTCAAAAATAGAAAATCATACATATAAATAGAGTTAAATGGAATAGATGCACTGATGTACTCACATAAAAACAAACAAATAAAAGTAAACGAGTAAATAAATAATTTGTGGATGCTCAACAATAATATCTATGGAAGCATATTTCCAACACAAAAGAAAAAAAAAAAACTCATGCTTTGGTAAATTGTAATTATGACAAAATGTGGAAATCCTGAGTTACTGTCATAATTATGGGACAAATAGTTGAAACTTACATAATTCATAATTATGAAATAAAAAATTTAATTATGACTGAAAATTTAGATAAAAAGTCATAATTTTGACAAAAATATAGACTTTTTTATGTCATTATGACTTATCTAAACTTATCTTAATTATGACTTGCCGTAATTGTTTTTACATCATAAATGTTGACTTTTTAATCTCATAACAAGCATGATTTTTTTTCTTATGTAGTGGAAATAGGCTTCCATAGTATAATGTGACTGACTTATTATATGTATGATATTCAAAATACTGTACGTCAAGCTAAAATGTTTAAACATATCAGTTGATAGCAAAATCCAAATATAATATACCCTAATCCACCTTATTTTTCAATGCGGAAGCCGTTTTCTGTGAATGTGCGGGACTTCCGGTTCATTAGTCGCTATAGGGAAATAATGAGAAGAATAACAAAGTGCAATAAACAGTAAAACTGTTTGTACTACAAACCAGTGTGTTCATATTTAAGATAATACATTAAAATAATCTGGTAAGACACACCAGTTCACAATATCAAGCAGCAAAATGAGCAGTTTTGTACAGCTAAAAATAGCTGAAAGCGAATTACACCGGAAACTAGACCCATAAAATTTACAAATGACTGTGCCCACGCTTACAGGAAAAACAAAGTGGATAAAGTCAAAGGAAAACGAAAAAAGCTCAGTGACACCTACATAAAACACTATTTCTGAACTTTTTCCATGAATAGTCAAGTCAATATTTTCAAATTTAGAGAATGAAACGCTACAGCATGCCTTTTGGTTAGAGTTTCATTTTTGGCGAGCTAGAAGCGACAAACGTGACATTCTGCAGTAATTGTTAAATGTCAAAGAATGGCATAAAAATTAAATTCTCTGTTTCCTTTCACAAGTCATTTTGGATTAAAACTGTTCAACTACTCAAATCAGCCCTACAATTTTATCATCCGCTCACCATGAATCGATTCAACAGTGTCACTGTAAATACAAGCGTTAACAGTTTTAAATGAATGTTAATTACTGTAATGTCTCAGGTAATTAATTAAACTGTGTTTAATTATGCTGTGTGATGTTAAAATTAGTTAAACTTTTAATGCCATGTTTCAGCACACTGCATTCTCTTTCAGGTCGGTTACACACAATCTGTTTGTGTACACGCTGTGATGGTTCCTTGCACTACCAACGTTGTTGATGTAAGTCCATAACCAACCAGGCCACCGAAATGCCACCATAAATCAAAGTTTAAATATAAGGTGCTCATTTTAACAATGTTTGTATGTTCATTTTCTCTATATTATCTAAGATCTCCGAAAAAAAAGTTAACATACTAATCATCATCATCAAAAAGTACTGTAAAAGTAACTTAAAAGTACTAAAATAACAATTTAATATCTCTTCTGGTATTATATTATGGTCTTTAAAATGGCCTTCTTTTTAGGCTGATTCTCAAACCAAAAAAATAAATAAATAAAATAAAATAAATTACTTGCTCATTATGCACCATGTTCAGTTTGTACCTGGCACAAGCAGTTCTGCTACTCTTTCACCACGACCTGAAGAAAAAGAATTATGTATAACGGCCTTAAGAATTGTGAAATTATATTGGGAAGGAGATTTTAGGTCAACAAACAAGATAGATTACGGTTTCGTCGTAAAAGCTGGGAAGTGTGTAAAGAGCCCTAAACCTTGACTGAATGATTCAGAGAGTCGAGACACTGTTAACAATCCATCAGTTTTAGCCTACTAAGCAATATGTAGTCAATGATTTCAGAAGCAACCAATGTGAAAGCAGACAGTGGACCTCAAGTGATCCAACACAGTTTGGCCTTCCAATTAACAGCCTTAAAGGGATCGTTCACCTATTCTGCCATCATTTTCTTCACTCTCATGTCGTTCCAAACTTGTATGACTTTATTTCCTCTGTGGAACACAAAAGAAGATATTTTGGAACAATTTTTTTTTTTTTTTGGTCCGTACAATAGAAATCAATGGGGTCCAATGGGCAAAAACAGTTCTTCAAAATATCTTCTTTTGTGTTCCACAGAAGAATTAAGTCATACAGGTTCATAATTACATTAAGGTGAGTAAATGATGATAGAATTTTAATTTATGGGTGTACTAACACCTTAAGCTTGATCCAGTAGGCCACACCACACTACTTGGAGAACATCTGAGCCACATAAATGTGGACTAACACCACAATCCTAAAACGACCTTATTCTTACCTGACCTAAACAAAAACATATGCTTTTCTTTCAAGTTTGTATCCTTTATTAGCATTGAAAGAAACATCTTCCCTATATCCTCTGGGAGGCCAGATGTCTCTTAAGGACATGGTGGCCCACAGCAGATCTTGACTTATCGTTGTTCTCTCACAAAGGTGAAAGGACGAAGAAAAGCTGTGGCAGCAGTTGCATCAAATTCCACAAGATAGCAGATGCTCTGTAAGGCCCCCACATCAACTTTAGAAAGTCAGGCATAGAGTTAAGGTTGTATGGTATGCAGTCATAGATTTGACATTATTTTGCTATATTTTTTAAATTAACATCTAATGAAAAGTGTGATGAAATTACATTAGCTCACTTGGCACACTTTGTCTTTGTGTGTTTTTCTTGTGCATGAGGATCACAGATCTACTTATATTCAGATCTGAGAGTGCAATACTCCATTGGAAAGAATGGGCCACTGCACTGCAGTGATGACGAGGTCTATGCTAATCCAGCTGGATATATGAAGGTAATGCGCACACACTTCAAACGGAGGGGGGAAAACACTCCAAGGTGCTGGAGAGGGTCTGCTGCTCTTTAATGTAATAGACTCCTGGCTCAGTCATTGCTCTTATAACCCTATTCTGATACCTGCACTGCTTCTCATTAACTGTGACAGATAAGAAAAAAATAGCGTTTTGAATTGTGTTTGCATGGTGTGTGTATAAAATGTGGAGAGGGGAGCAAGTAAACAGTGAGTTTTAAATGCCACCATATGTTAAAGACAACCAACAGCAAACAACATTTGCAACGTATTTAACTTCAATAATGTAACATTTTCAAGTCAAACAGGATGTTTAGTGCAAAAAAAAAAAATGTAGGACAAGCCTTTTATGCATCTGGATGTGACTGGATCATGAAAAGTATGCTATGATAAGAGACTCATTGCAGCGATATAGACATTTTGGCTGATACAGATAACTAGTAGTTATGAAATTACATTTTTTATTTTGTTTAGCCCTTTTTTTTCACACTGCAGGTCCAATTTACAATCAATCAATCAATGATAGATATCAGTATTATCATGGATACATTGTGAATCACTAGCTATGAGATTATTATTATATACAGATGTGCCAGTACTTATTGGCTAATAACCAACAAATCGCCGATATTACAATTCTAAGCTGTTTTGTCTAAAAAAACTAAATTAAAAACAAAACACTAAAACTAAAATCAAATTTTAAAGAAATAGTTCAGCCACAAAATGAAAACTTGCTAAAAATGTACTCGCCCTCAGGCCATCTAAGATGAGCTGAACAGATTTGGGGAAATTCAGCAATACATCACTTGCTCACCAATGGATCCTCTGCAGTGAATGGGTGCCGTCAGAATGAGAGTCCAAACAGCTGATAAAAACATCACAATAATCCAAAACGTGATTCGAGTTCAAGAGTTAACGTCTTGTGAACCGAAAAGCTGAGTGTTTGTAATAAACAAATTATTAGTTAAAACTAAGCCTTACAAACCCAGTTTTTCACTTTACAAGGTGTTAACTTGATGTTAATGTTGTCAGCTGTTTGGACTCTCATTCTGACAGCACCCATACTGGTGAGTGATATAATGCTAAATTTTTCTAAATCTGTTGCCATGAAGAAACAAACTAATCTACATCTTGTATGGCCTGAGGGTGAGTAAATTTTCAGCAAATTTTCATTTTTGGGTGAACTATTCTTTTAAGGGAATAGAGGCATCACTCTGTTTATACGTACTGTACAATATAAGAAATGAATAATCATTTTGAGATTTATTAAATCAATATTTTGCATCCCTATTAATATTTCATTTTCATTTTAATATTTCATTTTTACATCAGAAGTAAAATTGTTTCAGAGTTTAGTTTAATTAAAAAAGATTTTTTTTTCCTTTAGAATAGTGTGCAGTGTGCATTTATGAATCATAATCAACATAATAAGACTGAACATGGATTATAGAACTTAATATGATCCATTTTGATTACATGCCATCTTTAACTAACATTAATAGTTTGCCTGACCATATGCACCATTACCAAAGCGCAACAAACTGAGCGCAAGCAGCTGCTTAGAGATCCGATCTCATTGCTTCTTGCCAGGCAGACGTGAAGTGTTAGAGTAACTCAGGAGGACATGTTTACGCATCTAGCTGAAGGATGAGACACAATCACTATGCAAAAGAAAACAAGATGGAAATAAATCAACATTCGTCCTTACAAAACCACAAGGGAGAATCACATGTAATTATTCATCCGCTAAACATGAAATCTGCTGGGGTTTTCACGGATTTTACAAACTGATATTACTCAAGAATTACTCAATGTGCCAAAGACACAGACAGTGCAGGCAAGTCAATGGAGACTACATTTAGTACACCATTAGTCTGCCCTCAACATTAGCATGACTTAGACATTAGGCTGCTCCATCAGCCAAACAGAGAGAATGGAAATCTTAAGTCGATGAAGGATTGATTCCTAAAAGAGTTCTTGCGGGAAGACAAAAAGAAAAGAAAATTAAGCAACACAACTGCTGTCCTCACTGGGGAAAATGGGTTTTACATTTGCATAGTCATGAGGGGGTATTTACAAATCTGTATTGACCAATCCAATTCTTCTGAGAGAAGGAAGAGGACCTTAAAAGCTCAAACAAGATTTTCTGAGGACAGGCTTATGAGAGCTTTTCTTGAAGTCTTTCAGAGGGCAATGCTGTTTCATTGTGCATAATAAAAAAAAAAATTAAACCAGAGAGATCATTTTTCACACTCTTCCGTGCAAAAAATTAAAAATGCATATATCGCTTGTATAATCACCCCATAATTTACATTCAAAACCTACTGTATTCCCATCTTCCATTCCCATATATCAAACCCTCTTTTTCACTGGGTAAAAGAAACTCCTGCATAACTATATAGAAACAATTAGTTAATATAAGATAAACATCAGTGAACAGTAAATATGTGTTACTGCTAACTAAAATGAATATTATTGAAAATAACTGTTTCTGAAAAACAACAATAATAATAATAATAATAATTATTATTATTATTATTATTATTATTATTATTATTATTATTAATAGTATAAAAGCACATAAAATAACTAATAAAATAAATAAAAGCACATAGTAAAATAAATAATAACATAGAAATATGTAATTCAAAATAATATAATGCTAAAATAACACTGATAAATATCACAAAAGACATCAGTCATGTTTTCTGAAAATTCAATCAAATTCTATTTTATGATCATTTTAGTGACTTTAAAAACAGAATGGAACTTTGTATTTTAAGTTTCAAAATTATTCATAATATGAATGAGAAATCTGTACAAAAAAAGTACAAATATACAACACAAAGCTTCAAATTACGTCTACCTTTATCTCTATCTCTACCTGTTACACATTTCTAGTCATACAGCAAACCACATGGACCTACTGCATTATGTTAATTCTTTCCCTAATTATCAGCATCTAATACTTTGAATCTTCAGAATCGTTAAAAACAGAAAGGAAGTTTGTATTTCAGGTTTTAGGATTTTTCATAACATGAAAATGTATAAATATACAATATAAAAGCTTTAAAAGTTACACTTCAGTTACAAAAGAAAAAAAAAGCTATAATAAGTTGGCAGAAATAATACAATATCATAATATAATGAGGTTCCTACCTGTTACACATTTCTAGTCACAGAGTAAACTGCCCGGACCTACTCTGTTATATGTTAATTCTTTCCCTAATTATCAGCATCTGATGCTTCGACAAACAGTGTTTAAGGAGCAGCCCAGTCGACTGTATCAGATCTTTCATAGCGCAGTCGCAGGCCAGCAGTCTCCAAGGGTTAAAATCCTCATTACTGGTCATAGCTCTGCCCTAAACCCTTTGAAATGACTCTTCCTAATTAGCACCTCCAAATGGCCTCACATTTAATTAACTTGTGGAATCCTTGAGGGGCGTTTTGATTTAAGAAATTAACACATTTTCCCATTCCTGATTGTAACTAATTGGTTTACTTTATTCAGAAATGATAGCTGCCATTTATCATGAATAAAACAATACCAATGTTAAAACAGTTCCGATCAATAAAACCATGGAGCTAATAAAGTGCCGTTAATAATTCAGGGTTTATTACTGTAAGATCAACTGAGATACTTTAAAGATTTAATAAGTTGTATTTACACAGTTTTAGCATTTGCACAAGCTAATTAGAGAACAAATGGTGAAACTGTTTTAATTTGGAACATCAATATTCCTTCAAAGTCATAACGAAGCAATGAGTTAATTAGCTTGTGCTGGGGAAAAAACAAATAAAGTCATTTGTGACCTCTGAATGCTCTCAGCTCTTTTTCATAGTCTGATTTTAACATTCAGAAAGGTCAGGTGGGCACTGGATGAGCAGCAGCCTTTGACAAGTTGACAAGAGAGCTCCGTTAGGCCGTGACGTTTGTGAGTTGAGTTATGGGGAGTCAACAGAGCATGCCAAAGGATTTAGATCGCAGAGATTTGCATCATGGGATAAGCTTTTGCCTTAATCTCCTAAAGACAGACACGGGCTGAAGGTGAAGGCAACTCTCTGTAGATATGAATTCAGCAATTAGCATTGTTAATAAGGAACATCATTCAGAAGAGAGAGGTCTGGAGGAGTGAGGTCAAGTCTGAAAAAATGAAAGTGGGCGAAGACATTGAATAGTTCATAAAAAGAGATTTCACTAGCTTCACTTTGGTTCCAAACCCATTTTTCATGTCTGGAACATGCTCTTTTTTAAGAAAATACAATAAACTTTCAAAGAACTGTAGATTTCAAGCTTCATAAAGGATCTAGTAAGTTCTATAAAAGTGGTTCATTTGACTCAAGCACATTATCAGTCAAAAGTTATGAATAAATAAGATTTTTTTCTTTTAAAAGAAGTCTCTTATGCCCACCAAGGCTGCATTTATTTGTTCAACTATACTGTAAAAAAAATAATAATATTGTGAAATACAGTATTATTACAATTTAAAACAATTGTTTTCTATGTTAATATATTTAAAGTGTAATTTATTACTAAATTTTCAGCTGCCATTGTACTTCAGTGTCACATGATCCTTCAGAAATCATTCTAAATATGCTGATTTACTGCTATAAATATCAAGATAGATAGACTTTCAAAGTTTTTCCACAACTGTCATTGGCACAGCAGTTATGGTATAACAACTTTTAATTTGCTGTAACACTAAACACCGCCTCATCATAATCATCATTACAGAAAAATTATCCCAAATAAACCAGAACACAAGTCCCACAGGAGCGTTCAGAAGAGGCACCTCTCCTTCAAAAGACTGCCGACAGAACTCTAAATAATTGCCACCTTCCTAAATTATTGAAAAAGCCTAAACAGCCCTCATGAGCAACAGAAATGGCTATTAACCTTGGCGAAACGATATTCAAATCCGGTTACAACAAACTTGCTCTACTGTATCCCTGGCGGCCAGGAAATGTAAATGTGTTCTCGCTGTGGACAGATGGGAGAGACGCCTGCTGTTTGAAGTTCTTGCACCAGAGGACTCGCACCCTCCCACCCCTCGTTTAAAATATTCAGCACGCAGCTTCATCCAGCAGACTCCCCTGGTCCTGTTTCGACACTCCAGTCGAGCTTTTCAAGCTGCTGCAGCATCGTGAGACGAATTAGCTTTGACGTCTTCAATCTTTGCGTAAAGATTTTTCACCGCCCTAAAGAACGAACGCAGCGGCAAATGTTCCTTTAAGTTTGGAGATGCGACCGTGGGTTGTGCTGGGGAAAACGGCTCTGGGATTATCTCTAGGTCCAGACAGGAATGTCTGAGGTGGCGTTGGCGTTATCGGCCATCGCCTGTCTTAAATCCATCTCTCCTTTTTTGGGGCATTGTCATTGACAAGCCATCTCTAATTTTCGAGCTGTCATAAAAGATGGGAGTGAACTGCCGTGATACATACCTGCCAGACACGGCTCCTGAGCTCCACTGCAGCGGACTGGCAGCTGGCTAATCACTGCCTCTTATCTCAGTGGTAAAAGTCCAAAATAACAGATTCTGTAAAATCACAGGCACTCTGCTCAAAAAAGAAAAAAACCTTGAGTGCGCAGTTTTGTGCACTTTGCGTCGACTCAGGGCTGGGTATTGATACACATTTCCAATTCAAACTGATTCTTATTCACTATCTCTCAATACAATTCGAATTTGATTAAATACATTCTGATAAATTTGGGTATATTTTATACTGCTTTGATTACCAATGAAAGAAATTCTCTGTAAGGTATTTCTACTTTATGAAAAGTATGTAAAAGTAATTGGATGATTCCATGTCAAATCAAATTTCAAAAACTTTCCCAGCTCAAATATTTTCAATTTTTTTTTCTGAAGAAAGATAAACGTATAGTGATGAAAGCCAAAATATTAAATGTCATCAATGTATATTTACTGAGTAATCCACTATTTTGTAGAGGGGGGTCAAAATTACAATTTTCACCTGAGATTCAGAGCCAAATTAGGGGGGTAAAAATGTCTTCAGAAAATGACAGCATCATTATGTTATTTTTACACAGAGATTGCCAGGTCTATTAGTAAAATCTGTTGACTTTAGCAATCTTTGTTGCATTATGTGCCAATGGTGACCATCAGAAATTTTTCTCCAAAGTTTGCAAGCCTGTAACTAAAGAAGTATTAAAGATATCTTAATGCCCTTTTAGATATTGGGTCTTAACAAACTTTCCTTTTGGCATCTTCATTTGTAAGGCCCTATATGGTTCAGTTCCAGAGATATTTCAATTTCAATAAGGCTCCAGGAGTAAATAGTTAAATTGTACACATTTTCAGTGGTCAAAAATCAAATGAGGGTCACTCTGCATAAATATTCTTTTCTTTTAAAGAGGAATGTGTTAACAACAAATATTGTTGAAACTAGAAATGTATCTTGTTTCCCTCTATCAAGACAATTGCATAGGAAATACCTGTTTGAGTGGCATAAATATTCTTTTTCCAAAGTTTGCATTCCTGAAACTCAAGAAATATTAATGTTATCTTAATATGATTTTAGATTCTGGTTTCTAAGAAACTTTTCTTTTGAAATCTCCATTTTTACGGCCCTGTATGGTTTAATTCAAGACAGGCATGCAAACTTTGGCTCTGAATCTCAGGTGAAAATTGTCATTTTGACCACCCTCTACAAAATAGTGGATTACTTAGTATAATTTGATATTTTGGCTTTCTTCCTCATTTAGGGATTTCTTTCACCAGAAAAAAAATTAACAAAATCAAAAATTTGAGCCGGGGCCCTCTGGTTGAGTTGACACAGCATGACCCAATTGCATGTATTGTGTTATTGTGTAAAGTGTTATTTAATTATTATTTATTAATACTATAAAGTGTAATATTACTATATAATCTAGTGTAATCTTATTCAAGAACAAATGACTCTTATTAATGGGTTCTTTCTAGTGAATAAAACACATAGCTAAACCAGTCTGAATCACAAATGAAATATATTTTGGGCCAGTTCTTTAGTAATTAAACACTAATAATTACTGTTAGATTATGAAAAAACACTTCAGTGAAAGAGTACAAAAAAGCTCAAAATGGGTCTTACCCTTGACAGATTCATTGAGTTCATTAAGTAAGTACAGGATTTAACAGACTCATTCAAAGTATCTCCTGAGTTTGTCAGTCTTTTTGAACAATTTGTTAAAAAGACCAGCCCAAAAGACAAATTTGTTTTTGAATCAGGCTTGTTAAGCTGTGTGTGTTTGATTCACTAAAAAGAACTGGTTCATAAGAGTAATTTGTTCATGAATCAGATTACACTAGTTATGTTGTTTGTTATTGTATTCCGTCTGCAAGGAATCCTCAATAGAGTACATATCTTCTTGTAATTATTTTGCATTACATTCAATTCCAATTGCAAACTGTACTGTATGTTCACTGAAAAGCGGTAGCACTGGCATAAATTAAAAGATAGATCCTGGGATTTCAGCAATCGATTTTGTGATCGCTAAAGTGAAGATCACGATTAATCGGAAAATGGATATTTTTACCCAGCACTAGTGCAAACGTCAAAGTATGCAGTCACTGATTAATAAAAACAGCTCATTGATCGTTGTCAGGAACTGGCTGACAGCCAGACTCCTAAGGAGATGGTGAAACATGGATTAAATCCAAACATGAGAAGTCCAAACTGAGAGAAAAATGGAAAAAGCTGCTCTAATCTGCATCTTATTAGTGTCTGTATCAAATCTTGATATTAGTGCTTTTAAAATTTAACACTGACCCTCATGCACAATCTGTAGGTCCTTATCATCTTTACAAATAGCTGATATATAAACCTATGCATTAAAGTCTACCATAAAAATGTCACTTCTCTCTGATACCAAACAAGACTTAAATAAGTCATTTCATTAAAAATAATATAACTGCACTTGGCACTATGTAGTTTCTCATTAGAGCAGGACCTCTCTCAGATGGATGAGGTTTGTGCCCTGTTGCAGCGGGTTGCATCTCATTATACGACAGAAATGAAAATATATGCTAGCTAAGCACTCTGCATGCACTGCTAAACCACATCTTATGGCAGCAGTGTGGACTGCACAGAGTAATGAAGTGATGCCTTATACACTAAATTGGTGTTGATCCAATGTCATTTTCCAGCACAGAACCTCTCTATATAACTCCAGCTCAGGGACAAAATAATAATATTAAGGTCAAAAAAGTAACATGTTAGAAACTGGGTGTATTTAATGATTTAGCCATTTAATTAAAAATGAATTTAAACTGAAAAGCAGACTTTCATGATGACATCAATGCTGCATTCTGGGAGCTGAATCAATAAATCGACTGAATCAAGTAGCAAAATCAGGTCAGTCTGTGCGTAATAAAGTCACTGGAAAGATGCTTTTTTAGGCAGAACGTCCAATGTTTAAAGTCCTTGTTCTGTGTACAAACCAGCATAAAGATTTATGAGATGCCGTGCCTTTTGTGTGAAGCAATTTCAGAATAAAATTGTTTTAAGACAATATTGATGTCTGAAGGAAGCAGACGCGACATCTGTGGTGTTCAAAGGGGTTTATTGTGAAGCCAATAATGCGTAAACAGAATTTTGCTATTAAATTACAGCTGTTGTTATTATCAGATGCCTGTAGATGGGTGATATTTTAGAATGAATGCATTACAACACACCTGATAATTTATGGAGGTTCGGATAAACCAAATCATTTCTAGGGCCCTATAAAACAGCTCTTTACAGGAAAAATATATTTGTTCATGCCTTATTCCACTGATTCCAATGTAGTTTTGGGACCATTCTTAAAGAAATAGTTCACCTAAAAATGAAAATTTGCTAAAAATGTACCCTAAGTGCATCCAAGATGTAGATGGGTTTCCTTATCAAAGAAAATGTGTAGAAATTTAGCATTATATTACTTGCTCACCAACAGATCATCTAGAGTGAACAGGTGCCGCCAGAATGAAATTTCAAAAAGCTAATAAAAACGTCACAATATCCATAAGTGATGTTTTCAAAAAGTCTTTGATGAAGAAAAACTCATCTAGATCTTAAATGGACTGAAGGTTGGTAAGTTTTCAGCAAATTTCATTATTGGGTGAACTGTTCCTTTAAATACCGCAAGCCTCTGTCCTCTGACAACCAACACATTTGTTTCATGTGCCAACAGCCACTGAACTATTTAGGGATATCAGACAGGATTAAAACAGAATGGAAAGCGCAGCTCAGATCTATTCAATGACCTACTTGAAACTTTTCTTCCGAGTTTTGTTCTATAATGTCAAAATATAGCCTCTGACTTTCCATATGACTGAATTTCTATTGAAACTGCACTGTTGATCTACTTTGTCCTGGTTTACGGTCTATATGTGCACAAGAATCTGTCAGAACGCACGTCAAATGACACTCAAAATAAGGAAACATTAAAAATTTCTTCATGTTGCAAGACCAAAAGAGGAACACGAGACAATCGGCCAAAAGTACTTCCATTGCATAAAATACAAGAATTATAACATCAGGGAAATCTGCGTATACCTAAGATAAATATTAAAAATGACCTTTAAACCTTTGCTGTAGACTGACAGCAAATTACTATTGGCCAGCTCAGCAGAAAAAAGATTAATCACTGACGGGTCAAAGGCTGATATAGATGGACGTGATTCTGGCCTATTGCTGACTGACTGAATGAATAGAGGACAAACCTGAAGGTGAAACAATCATTTCTAGTGAAGCCTTATGAAAGAAAAAGAGCAAAAAAGCCCTCAAAACACTCAAACATTATCAAAAAGTATCACCTTTAGGAATCAGTATTCCAGGAATTATATATAGCAGAACACACAAGCTAAAAACTATTATTATCTTATGCAAATTATTATTATCTTATGTAAATTATCTTATGTAAATTATTATCTTATGTAAATTATTATTTTATTTAAATTTCAGACTAGAACATTTAAAATAGAACTTTAAGAATAGAATATCTAGAACGGATTTATTATCTTTAGAACAGGAACTTGAAAACAGAATCTTTCGAATAGAATCTCTGTCTAAATTAATTGCAAACCATCAGACCGCATTTGCAGATCATGCAATGTGTTTTATAAACATATTCATATGCTGACGTCAGTTATCGAGCACCTCGTTTACACTTTACAGTAAATGAATAATTCTGCAAAGCTGCAAAGTGTCATTCTATCAGCATCTGTTCAAATCGCTAATTAAATGAACAAGCAACGCAAGGTTAAATGAGTATTTGTACATATATTCATAACTATGTGCAGCATAAATCATCATTATCAGGCGCTGTAAACAGACAGACAGCAGCTGCGTCACGCAAAACTACGTTCTTCTGCTGGTCACATCACGCACTGGAGGATAAACATACACATCTGCGATCTGTTACCTGGTTTCGGCTCACAAGCAGTTGTTTAGTGCTCGCTGCTCGGAGTCCTCTCACAGCCGCCTGACAAGCCATGGATGCCGCCATATTGAACCGGAAGTAAGTCCTGTAGCGCTGACACGTGTGTGAGGAGTGACAGTGAGCGTTGGTTGACTTTTGCACCTGTGAGTGAACCAAAGAACAGGACTGGACTATTTACACTGGAACATTATCTCATTTACCTCCCTAAACCGGTTAGACGAAAGCTCATTTGCACACAAATACATGGTTGTATACAAATATATATCTATGAATGTACAATATAGGTTGTATTAACATAATATACATTCTTATATATACATATAATGTGCAGATAATCACATAAATGTAGATAATTACATAAATATGATAATTTACATAAATATTGTTATGGAAGTATATTTGAGAGGACTCGCAGAGAACTTAATAAAATGTTTTATAATAATAAAATACATCCTCTCTCATAAAAGGACAACCTATAAAAATCTGTCAGTAATACTAAAATTTATAAAATACTATTTTTTTCTGTTTATCCTAGTTTGTCATAATTTTTCTATTTACTAATTATTGCCAAAATACTTTTTTTTTTTCTTTTATTGCCAAAGGTCTACATATATTGGAAAATTTGCATTATTATTGTTGTGAATGAAAATTTGAATAGCTGTTGAACTTTTTCTCAATATAATAAAAAATACAGCCTATCAAGAATAATTTGCTTTACATATATTATTGCCAAAAGTGTGCTCTTTTTAATTCATTTATTATAAACATAATGATAAAATCTAGATGTCTTTGCCTATTATTTATTTATATAATCTCTGTTCAGTCTTGTGTCTTTTTGTGTGTTTAGGTTATTTACATACTGTTTAATTCTGAATGATTTCATCATGTTAGCACTAATCAAATGATCTTTCAAACAATACAGCAGATAAAGAAGATCAACACAAAAGCAGGATCATTTTGTGGATGCCATGATGGATTGGGTTGGCTGCATATCAGGTTCCCAAACTTGGTGGCGTGTTGATCAAAGGGAGAAGGTTTGATTCTCTCTCACTCATACTGTACACAAAACCTATCTATCTTTTCTCACTCTCTTCTCAACTCTCTAAAAGCACTCATTACTCTCTGACATTGTGAAAGGGCAGGAAGGGCAAAATGATCATAAAAAGCTGTGATTATGACAGAGAGACATTTGCTTCAAACTGATGTGTGTCAGCAGAAACCCATTCAGAGAGGATGATGAACCACTCCTGGAGAACATGCGAGCGTCTCTCTCCTTGCCTCATTTTTATTTTTTTTTTCACACTTCGGTCACATAAACAAGCCTCTGCCCCTTCAATACATTCAAACCAAAACATGCAGATCAGCACATATTGACATTTTGCAATGGCAGAAGAGCCACTATTGCCTTCTGTTATATATTTATTTCAACCCAAACTTATTGGAAAAACGTACCTGCGATGACATTTCTGCAGATTACATTGCTTCTTGCACGTTTGCGACACTTTTAAAATGTCCAGTGAATGATGCTAAAAGTGCGTTTTTATCTTAAGTTTATCTGAAACAGATTAACGTGAATCTGGCATCGTTTTATTACGCTGGTTATTGTAAATATCATGGCAGTTAAGTGTCCGATGAATGCCGCAAAAAAGTTAATTCTGTATCACATGTATAAATATTGTACCACCTATGCTAAACCTTACCATAAACCTAACCGATAGTGTTAGCATGAAATAAACAAATGTGAGATTTTAGCTTTATTGTACAAGTTCTTGAGCTCTTTTTTGACTTGGGTTTTACCAGAATTATAACCAAGCGTTTTGCATCGCAAGTGCCATACCGCAGTATACCAGGTGGGCTACCGAGCAAGTTTACTATGCCAGAAGAGCGCTACATATGCAGCTGGTCATGTTATTGTCACGAATCTGGCAGTTACCTGCCCTGGTTTCTAGTTCATAGTTTAGCCTAGCCTTGTCTCGTGTTTTCCTGGTTCCTGATCTCTGCCTGTGTACCTTGGATTTACCCCTTGCCTGCTATTCGGATTGTGTTTGCACCTCGCCTAAACTATTGCTCTCGTTATTGGATTTCCCCTCTTGTCAAGCCCCTTTGGATATTGTTCGCCGATCGACGACCCACTCATGCTCTAGGAATACTCTTGTGTCTTGCCCACTATATACCTGTTTTGCCATTGAATGACCCTAGCTTGTTTCCTGACCACGCCTTTGTTTAATAAAAGCTCGCACATGGATCCACACGCCTCTTGTCTCGTCGGCTCCGTAACACTTATGCAAACATCAAAATGTATTAGTTCATAAATGTTAAAACAGTTTTAGCATCACAACATGGTATTGAACAAGAAAACTATGCAAGAATATGTATACATTTTAGCATCATTTTTGTGAAAAAGTATGAAAGCTGTTGGTGTTTCAGCTGAAAACTGCAGTGAATTGTATAGGTGGGTACGTTTTTATAGTTTTTTAAAGATGCCGGTATAAGCACATTTTTCCAGTGAGCTTGGTTTGATTTATTTCACAAATTACCTGGATTTATATTTTAGATTTTGTGCTAGCCTATCCTTTTCCAGCTACCTTTTAATGGGAAGAGATCCATATTTTCATTGTGAGGTGTATTCTTTACCTCTCACCTTTTTTAAATCCAGCCGTCGTACACAAACAAAACTTGCACACTATGCACAATATTCCCAATCTGTCGACCAAGCTGTCTGTTTGAGGGAGGATGTTTGTTTCATGGTATAAGAGCTCTGTATTATGGTAATGAAGCTGACCTGAACTTAGATGTTTAATAAAGGACGGGGATTCTTCTCAGCCCACCGAACAAAGCGTTTTGCTTCTCATACCACATTGATATGCGGCGCTTATTCAAACATTTATGCTGCGGTCACATTTTCCACAGAAGCATTTTGTATTTAAATTTGAAAGTGTTTCGACTGCAAACTTTTCCAGTACAGCGGTCGGACTTTATGAATACCATTTATTGTTTCAGGCTATCGTTCCCGATCCCGTGCCATTGTAAGACTGCAGTATTGCACCACAGTTCCTGTTTCAAATATTTCTCCAGTCTTTTTCATGTTTCGAAAGCCATCCAAGTATCTTCCAGCTTCTTTCTTTCTGTAGAGAATGTGTTTTATGCCCAACTTCCCTCGAGATGTGAAAACCCCAGATGTTGTGCTGCAGTGATAACACCTCCTTTGCTTTCAACACTGTGAGCAGGGTGCAAGAGCTTGTGAATTTGTTCATAAGTAGTAGGTTCTGCTTTCATTTCTTCTCAGTTGCTCCTCGGCTGGGCCTAAGAGCATCAAATATCCAAAGCCAATGCCTGCCTGAGGACGGTGGAGCCCGTTCCATCCTTTCTTATACAAGCAGCCCAGTTGGAGGCCGTGAAGCTTTCCTGCGTGAGCTTCAGATCTCAAGGCTGCCTCTCTGTATGATCGATGTGTTTAACCCCTACACGCAGGTAGCTTTATGGATCCACACTGCGAAAACGAAAACATCTGGCCCCCTCATTGGACATCAGTGTGACTCTAGGACAGCTAGGATCTATTGGCCTCATTAGCTAAAGGAGAAAGAGGGAAAGAGCGAGGGATGCCTAATTTCCCTTTCTTTCACAGTCTGGTTCTCCAAACACCGAAGCCCTGAAGCATGCTAAGCCTCTTACCTCTCTCCGTCTCTCTCTTTTTCCTCCTCAAACCAGTTCTGAAGTCTTTTCTGCTCCCCTTCACCCTAACCCACTTTAAAAGCTATTCTCCTCCAGCTCAATGCAAATAAGGCCATTTCATTTTACTATGCTGGCAGTACGTCTCCTACTAAAAGGAACGGGAGGCGGTGGCACACTCCATCTGTGCGCGGGATGTGGTACCTTTTAATGCCGTGGCGATTTTTCTTTTAGAGTATTACCACACTGAGCACCGAGGGCTGTGAATATTTCTGAGGCACTGCTAGTGTATAAAATGTAGTTCACATTCAATTTCATCACCGGTTTGTGTGGCTTTAGACGGTCGTAAGAAAGTCTTGTTTTTTATCAGTGAAAACAGAGTATGACGCAAAGAACTGACTGAATGCATGTAACTGCTGAGTCGTCAGCTCAGTCCTAGTTGCAGAAAGCAAACTCGTCACCTGAAGGAAAAATTTAACCCCCCTATTGCTAATTTTCATGTTTTCAGAGAGAGAGAGATTTGTTCAATATTATTCAATATTATTTGTTCAATAT
Source organism: Spinibarbus caldwelli (assembly GCA_039654775.1). Classification (NCBI taxonomy): domain Eukaryota; kingdom Metazoa; phylum Chordata; class Actinopteri; order Cypriniformes; family Cyprinidae; genus Spinibarbus; species Spinibarbus caldwelli. The sequence goes on from CM077255.1 coordinate 6,898,740, forward strand.
AAAATTTGTTCAGTATTCTATCACAATTTTAGTAATATAATATCATTTATAATATGAGGTAGTATGATATAATTCAATTAATATTATATTAATATTATGTTATATTAATATTAAAAGTAACACTTTATTTTAAGGTGTAATTCTCACTATTAACTAGTTGCTTATTAGCATGCATATTACTAGCATATTATCTGTTTATTAATACTTATAGGCACATATTAATGCCTTATTCTGTATGACCGTGTTCTAGATCCCTTAACCTGACCCAATGCCTAAACTTAACTACTACCTATTAATAAGCAGCAAATTAGGAAATTAATGAGAAAAAAAGTCTTAATTAATAGCGAATATGTGTGACCATAATTCTTTTGATTATATATATTTTTTTATAATTTATTTTGTTAAAATGATATTAATTTTAATTAATTTTAAATGACATACATTTTATTCAGAAAAGGATATATAACAAATATAAAATAGTGGGCAAAATGATGAAAATGTGTCAAACTGTGATAGACTAATTAGAAAATAAATTTGATCTTTTTAAACATTTTAAACATTAAAAAAAAAATGAGCAAACATGTATTAATTTAAATGTGTATCAAGCACATAAAAGATTTGTCTGTAAATTCAATAAAATTTATAAAAAAAATAAAATAAAAAATGTAAAAGATTCCTTAGCATTGGTGCGAAAATCTAAGCACCTGAAATAATATCAAATAATGAGCATACTGAAGTATTATCTACTTTAGAAAAGTAACTGTGTTGTGAATTTGTCATGCTTTGCAAATTAATGTTTTATGCAGCCTAATCTCAGGAGAAAACTCCAGAGCCCCAAAGAGAAATTGATATAAAAATATATATATTTCATTGCTTTTGCATTCACTCGCAAACCATTTGCTTTCTCTCTCAAAAGTGTTTGGTTTTCCTAAAAAGACCTTTGCATTTGCTTTCAAAAACTTTTGTGTTTTCTCTAAAAAAACGATTTTTAGATATAAGTATAAGCTTGAAGATCCACTCATAAACTCAAGTGTCAGTGGGACATAAACAGATCATATGCCTCTAAAATTCTGCACCAATTCGCTAAACTGAAAAACAGTTCTGAGCCGCTTTAGAGAATGTTAAGAGTATTGCATTCCACACCTGACTTTAAATCTGACCAAGTGATCCGATCACAGAAAACGCAGGTTTAAATAGGGCCTTTGCCAACAGACATTTTGATCAGTAGTTTCGTTGACACGATCAACACTTATTTGAGATTCCAAGCATGGATAACAGCCCTTTCATACATCTGCCTCTGAGTGACAGGAGATGTACATTTCGAGTGGACAAAAAGAATATGAGCCACTGATGTTGAATGCATTGACGATGTCACACCATCATTAATCTCCAGTGCCAGATCTTTTAGAAGTGCACGCTAACTCACTCTCATTGCCACTAGGGCATTGATTTCAAACTCACGTTCAGCCACTAGATGCGATTTAATATGGCAGTGTACACGTATGCAAGAGCAGCGTGCATTTATATTCAACACCGATGGTTCAACCAGCTGCATAGCCGTATTATAGCCCTGCCAATCCATGTAAACAAATTCAAGCTTTACCATGGCAGGGCTGCTAAACACATATCCACAGGAGAATTCAAAAGGCACAGTGTGCAGAATGGGTATATTGCTTTTTGTTGATGTGACTCAGACGTGCTGTTCAACATCCAATTTCTCGTATCCATTTAGTCTTGCATAGCCTTTTGACTAAAAAAAAGTATCGGTCAAATATGAAAAGGAGTTTTCAGGCATCAAAACAAAGAAAGTTTTTTTGTTCGTTAGCATTTTTTTAACGTACATTAGAATGTGTCCTGTTTAATATGATTTTTCAGAGCAAAAAAATTACTATCATACATTTTTACAGTGATTTACAGAAGATATCCACTAAAATGTCATTCAGTGTAACAGTTTATATATCAAAATATCTTGTCAGTCATATTTAGAACAAGAATCATTAGATGACATTAAAAGAATCTATTTAAGGATCACACTGCAGCGGCCAAAAATAATTAAAACTAATTATTTTATATATTAAAACCATGGTAATTTTTTTGGATTCTTTGATGAATAAAAAGTTCTGGAAATGGCATCTATTTGAAATGGAAATCTTTTGTAACATTATAAATGTCTTTACTGACCCTTTTGATAAATTTAATACAGCCTTATTGAATAAAAGTAGCAATTTCTTAAAAAAAAAAAAGCTTACTTTTGCTAAACTTTTGAATGGTAATGAGTTAATAATTAAATAGCTTTTTATATTTACACTTCCTTCTCTAAGGATGAGTAATATAGCCATGGTCACACTTTTTAAAACTTAATTGCTTTATGTTTGAATCAAATGAATGACATCAACATAGCTGCAGTAAACACAATCACAACACAATTTCATTCATTGAAACAATATTCAAATCATAGACTTCAAAGCTGCTGCAGAGCAAATCACCTGCTGGCTTGGTACATTCCCCCACATTCAAGCACAAAAGAAGGCTTAGAAGTACATATGAGGGATCCAACAATATGAAACTCATACTCAAGCCTTGCACACTTTCCTGCCTTTATCTTCAAGTGACAGGTCACACTTTAAAATTCAACCCCTTTCTCCTCTCCTCAACAAAGCATCCCTCTTTCCATCTTGCCATCATCACCTGTTAGTAGTTCACTATCCATTTAGCAGCAGAACATCAGAATATGACAGTGAATGAGCATCTTTGATTTTTTTTGTAGCACCCAGAAGCTTTGGTATAATTCGAACACTGATCTTGAATCTTAAAGAGGAAGAAGAGTATCTGGGGATGTTGTTTACTCAAGGCCCCTGTGCTGTATACATGCATAATAAACATGACGAGGGGCTAAAAACTCCCACTCATGCCTCAGGTTCTTAGCTTTATCATTAGAATAATTACTGTCATCCATGTACTCCTCGAGCAGAGAGAAATAATACTTTGACCGTAATATTTGAAGGATTGAGGAAAACCTCAATAAAGATATATAAAAGCAGTCAAATTGTGAGATAAAATCAAACATCATCACGTGCAGGGAGACACAAGGTCATGTGACCTTCACAGATGGTATACATTAGGGATTGTCACCAAAATGACCAGATCACCTGATATGTATTTAATACCAGGTGTAAGGTTATATATAAAAATATAATTACATAAAAATATACAAACATTATATATAGCCAGTATAATTGTATATAATTGTAATGTGTGTGTGTGTGCGTGTGTGTATACGATTTGTCACCTTTTTGTGTCTGCATCAAATTAAATTTATGAAAGTGATTTTTAAACCTAGTGATTTAAAGGATAGTGACAAAGATTGGTAAAGATTTTAAATTAAATTAAATTAAATTAAATTAAATTAAATTAAATTAAATTAAATTAAATTAAATTAAATTAAATTAAATTAAATTAAATTAAATTAAATTAAAATTTGTTTTTGCCATCCAATAATTCTGGTTATAAAGATACCTGACAAGATTTTTTATTTATTTATGTATTTATTTTTAACTATTGTTACACTGGATGACAGTTTATGACTGGTAAAAAATATTATTTTTTGCTCAAAAAAAAATTAAATAAAAAAAAGTTAAAGCTTTATTAAACTTTTTTTTGTTTTGATGTTTGAAAACCCATTATAAGAGTGACAACAAAAGTTGTTCAAATATTAGTAAGTAGTAAAACTAAAATGTTTTTTTTTAAATATTTTAAATCTATAGACTTTTATATAATATTTTAAAAATACATTAGGCCCAACTACCTATTCTTTTCAAGAATTTCTTCATCTCTTCATTTCTTTTTTCTTCATTATGATATAAATTTTTTATTTCAGAAATATATTATACTAGATAGAAGTGGTGTATTCAAGTCATTGCAGTTTTGACTTTTATTTTTGTATATTTAAATAAATTCATATAAATGAACGTCACATCATTGACTCAAATGAATAATCTTTTGTTTTCTTTCTATGTTTTTCCTGTCTTTTGTGTTCTGAGCATATAATTCACCTTGCTTAAACTAGGAACAACTGCTTGAGGAACAGACTGCACATTGAGGAAAAGAACATTGAGAAAATCATCTGTTTCAAAAACAGATGTGGCTCTCGCTATGGAGTAGAGCCTGCTGCTTTAGTGTTTGAAAACTACGCAAAAGAGCATGATTATTTATGATTGTAAATCTCAAAGTAACTTAATGGCTGGTGTGGCTTTGGGAAAAAAACCTGCTTATTTCTAATAGCATGGAGTTCCCAGGCTCAGCATGCTGACAAAGTGGGCAGTAGTGCAGGTTGGCATGGATGAAAGATATGAGAAACCCATTAACCTTGTTATGTCGCTATGAGTCGAGGAACCTCTTTCACTATCTTAAGCTCTCATCACTTACGGGCCCTCGGGGGACCTGCAACTAATTAACCTTGTGGAGACAGGCTCTGTTGTAGTGGGCTGAGGAGAGAATATTAAGAAACCTTTCAGAGGGCCATTAGCAATGAGATTAACATATCCAACTTTCAAGTGGATTTTTGACACAAAACCAATATTTGTTCGAACACACACCACAAGCGATCCTCCTTCTCTGAATTCAAAGTGAGACAATGGTTTTTGAGGAAAGCAACACTCACGGGGGCAGCTGTTTGGAAAGTTGGTATTGTATTTTTTTGTAGCATATCCATACCTGCAGTATATATACTGTATGTATGTGCCATTCTACAGAATTGGTGCAAATTGCTGTCCTACAACCAAAAAACACATTTAAAAAGCATTAAATATTCAGATCTTAGATGTTTGCCAAGATCCTTCTATTATATATTGAAATCCACAATAATATTTAAAATATTAGTAAGCTTAATATATATAAAATCATCAGTTATTGGGTACTTTCAATTGCCTTTTTGATTTTTTTGATTTTTTTTTTTTAATTGAAATTAATTGAAAATACTTTATTTTTGGACATGGTATCAAGGTGATACTATGTTTATATGTTTATTTTAGTGTCCTGGTTACACTTTATATGTTCTTACAGTAGTAATAACAGTAAATTATGCATAATTACATGCAACTAACCCTAAACCAAACCTCTATAGTAAGTACATCTTGTTATACTAGCCTACTCAGTTCTTGAATATATAATTACACTGTACCAAGGACAACTTAAAATACTGTAAAGTGTAACCCTATGTTTTTTTTTTGTTGTTGTTGTTTTGTTTTGTTTTTTGTTTATTTTGATATCTAGCAATATAATTATGTATTTTTGGGACATATACAATTGTAATGCCTTTTTTGAATATGTGCAGTGATAACTAGTAATATCATGGTCTTTTAAATGTGCATCGGTAATACTGTGTTTTATATAGTTATATATACATACAAACTAGATTGTGTATATAATAAATATAATACACTTTTGGGCAAGTATATCTATATATATATGAACTAGGACAGACGGAAATAAATAATACCATGGTAATACTATTTTCTTTTTTTATGTATTGTTTCATTCTAATACTGTTAATTATAGACAGCAAATACGATTTTTTCAAGAAAATTAAATCGAGAGTGAGTTAACCCAGTAAATTGCTTCACTATGATGAGAATGGTAGTGGGTAACATCTTTTTTTAAGAGATGGCTGTGACATTGTGTGAAGGTTGGGCAGAGGGGTGGCAGGATGGAGCATGTTCACAGACCTTCTGGGGCTCATGCATAATGCTCTTTGTGTTTAAGGCACAGGTTGGCCAGGCGGAGGAGAACGGCAGAAAGATGGAGGTGATGGCAGGGGTGACTCCTCCAGAATCTCAAGCAGCTTCCTCTTCCCCCTCCCTCACTTTTTGGAAGCGGCCAAGTTCGTTAATGTACCCTGTTTTCTGTGGCAGCAGAACAGAGGCGAATGAACGTCTCCCCTGGGTGCTATTTTAGCTCATGTTCATTTCGCTGTCTTTTCCCTCCGCTCACTGTTGTCGAGTCTGATGCATTAACTTGCAATCTTTTGAAAGCGAGGCTGAAAAAATGACTGTTTTGACACAATCTTAATAGTCACTTTCACGCAAGATTACATTCTCTGCGTATCGTGAGTCGTCGTGTCAAAAGAGCAGACTATAAAATAGGAAAACTAATAAATCTGGGTACGATTCAGCAAATTCTAATTCACTTGTGCTCATCTAGACCCGAAAACAATTATATTGTAATTACAGTTTTGTAAAGTACATTTTTCGCCATGATTATATAGGGCCAGGACAGACAGAAATAAAGAAATTCATGTGCTGCAATAATTCTGAAATTCATCATCGGCTTCTGCCACATATAATGGACTATAAAATATTCTTAAAACATAATTATAGTATTTTATTATATAATGCCACATAGGCCATTAGCCCATGCTCCTACATTTATAACCACATGAATAATTAATTATCAGCCCTTTTATCCCAGCTGAAGTTGTTTTTCCTCAGCGTGCAAATTACACTGGATTTCAACAAAAGGACCCAAACAGATGCTAGGTTGATCTTATATGTCTAGATCTCATGCAAATGGCCTAAACTGAATCTTGCAGACAGGCCTACAGGTGCACCCCGGGCTGAGAGCTCGTATCACGGGCAGGGAGAACGGTCATGCCCAGGGCTGTGTTGTGAAGGACTCATCTTTGGAGGTAAGTATCAAGCATTGCAGCCCAGCCATGACCCATGAATGCATGATGAGCATTCTCCAAGAAGAGTGGCGGAAGATAAATTAAAGGAATAGAAGACTATGCAGTCCGTGATGTAAATCAGAGGCCATTAGGAATTCATTAAACACTCTCCAGAATATAGAGCTGAAATATGACTCCATGCATGAGAGGGTATTAAAAGAAAGTTCATGGGTAGTATAAAAGATAGCAGTGGGTAAAAGGTCGAGCTGTTAAACTAAATTAGAGAGATAGATGGAAGGATGGACGGCTGCATAGATGTGAAGGAATCAAGCTGAAGCGTAAATGCTGTCAGTATTCAGTATATCGGATCTTATTGGTCCAATAAATAATTCAAACAATTTGGTTACATTTTTGAATAAGTAATTACTTTGTGACCACTAAAAAGGCACTTTCTGTTTGTGTGTAGTATGAATGTCATCCAGTAATCCAGGTTGTCACCATCATGTGACCTACCAGCATCAGTTGCTTCACTGCCATTCACAACTCCTCTCCCATGGCCTCATGGGAAAGTAAAGTATCCATTGGATGTGCACTCAAGAATCCCACCAGAAATAAAGTCATCTGGGTACTTTTCGCTGTTTTGTGAATACTGTAAATTCGAACATAAGTCGAGCAAGTCTTAACGCGTTATGCGATTTTATGTGTGTCCTTGAATCACTCGATTAACTGTTTCATTCAAACACTGATTCATTCAGTAATTAAACAAGGTATTGTATGACACTCAAATAGAAATAATATAATATTTCTTAAACAAATATGTGACAATATATTTAATTTTCATTGGAATTCAGGTCTTTTTAAGGTTTTGTCCCTTACTGTGTCCCCTCCTCTGCTCTGCTGTCACTATTTTAGACAGGCTTTCTTCCAGTTGCACCATACAGCACTGTCTGGATTCTGCAAATTGAATTCCAGTGCAGCTCTATTATTTTCAGCTGTTTATTTGTACATGTCTGTTTGCATGTTGAAGCACTGTCTGAGCTGCATTCAGATAGATATCAACCTCACCATTTAGCTGAATGTGCTTCTGCAAGTGTGACCACACTGCTACTTTCAGTCTCTTTGTTCATTGTGGTCTGCGTCTTAAGATCTTCTTATCCGCTTTTGCTAAAATCAAACCATTAACCGAAACCGCTCTGAAAACCTCACCGCATTGCATCAAATTTATTTTAACTCACCAATTTTAGCTCATGTACTGAATACATGATTCCATATACTGTATTTGTAGTGATTGATGTTGGTTAATGGCAAATATTGAGTTCCAGTATAAATGCATATATATAATAACTATCATTTTTGCAATTTATTTAATAGTTCATTATTTTACCTCATTTAGATTTTTTTTTAAATAATTAAAAAAAAAAAATTGTCAATGTTTTTAATGTTATTGTTAAGGATTATCCTAATATGAGGGGTCCTTGAATCTGTAAGTGTTGAAAACACCTGTCGAAATGAATTGTTACGTGAAATGCAAATGTAGTCAGACGCTAACCAATTAATTAAGTCTAGGCACAATTAAAAATAAAATAAATAAAAAATGCTAAAAATCTCCTTTGACTTTTATCTTTGGATGCTTGTATAAACCAACAGCTTCATTTTACTTTACATTTAATAAGCTCTGGCTGTGGTATTCTGAGCAGTCCCAGAGTGGATGCACTTTTGTATGTTTTGATGATTAGAAAAGTTCTAGAAATAGCTCCACTATATCAAACGGGAGAGAATAAAGCCGCCGCGGCATTCTTGGCTGAGGGGTCTGCTGCTTTCGGAAGAAAACTACAGAGGTGATTGTGAATGGGCCTATTGTTTTTCGAAATGAAAGCGGACACATCCAAAGCTCAGGCAAAACAAGCTGCTGTGTGTACACGAGCCTTCTTCACCTTCGACTCTCCCCCTCAGATGTGCGGCAGCGTATGTCCCTCGCAACCCTTCACCTAAGAAAACACAGAGAGATGTCACAACCTGAAAAGAACGAGAACAGAAGAGAGAAGGAGAGAGAAAAGGCCTTGATAATTAAGACACCAGCTGTCACAGTTTGTTCTGGAACCCACCAAGGTGGTGTTTAATGTGACAGAGGATTGACGTGCGGCTCCTGTGAGCCCACAGTGGCCGCTGAGCGCTGAGTGGTGAGTGGGTGTAGTATGCGCTAAGATCCAGCTGAGTATATGTTCTTGATGCTATCATTATATTACCAAAGAACATTCTTGGAGGTGTTGCTGTTATTAAACAAAAAAACTTAAAAAAAAAAAAAAATCTGTTTTTTTGAGCCTTTGAGATAACAAGCGCATTAGTAGAGGAGCATCGCACCTTTCAGACAACATACATATAATTTCTTGAAATATAGCATCTGCATTTCTCCAGAGCAGATTTTCTTCATTGAAATTCTTCATGTGTCACACAGCATTTAATGGGCGTCTTGATGATTACAGATCGGAGGCTGGGAGTTCCCCAGGTGTGTAATTGCACTTCTTCTTTTCTTTGCTCTACTGTGGAGGAGTTTGAATTAAAACAGAATCCATTAAAAAATAAGGGTGAAAGCCTCTTTGTTTAATCATTTTTTATTATTTCTGGCCTGCTCCTATAGAGCCCTCTCTGACCATGTGTTTTTTCCAAGCCATATTTTTTTCTTTGTTTATATATTTGTAGATTTGAGGGATTTGGCTGAACTGGTCTGAAGAATATGGTACTGTTCCCTCCCACTGTTTATGACAGGTATTCCCGGAGGACCGCAACTCATTTTTGGAAGCATGTAGTGTAGAGATGGGGCCATCTCATCTCAGTCTGCAGAAACTCCTCTGGGGCTAAAGACATTGTCAGGTACCCTCCAGCTGACCTTCCCTAGGTCTCTGTGTACATGGCTCTACTCTCCTCCTTTAGCGAGGCAAGCGTGAACTTCCATCGGGAATCCTAAGTGCGGGCTAGAAAATTCAGTCAGGTTCCGAACTCTGTATCAAAATAGATGCCAGGCCATAGGTTACAATACAAATGATTTATGACAATAATTAGTTTATGACAAAACATAATATTAACCAGCTATATAACATTATATTGATCAGAGTCAGAGTGAGAGTAGCTTTATTGTCATTTCAGCTCTATAAGCCTGTACACATCGAAACGAAACAGCGTTCCTCTAGGACCAACATCACACACAACAAGGACTATAAAAACAAACTGTACATAACTTAAATTATATTAAATAGACTAAAACGAGAGTTAAATAAGAACTAAAAGAGATAAGCTGGAAAATAAGAACAAACTGAATTTGAACATTTAAATGCTGAGACTACATAACTACATAAAGTGTACAGTAGTTCAACAGCAATGTAGAATTCATAAGAAAATCAAATGTTTTCCTTAAAATGGATGATAAGATCAACAAATGTAAGATTTTCAGTGGCAATACAGCACTGCATGGACCAAAAATAGTAAATGATGATTTCATCAAGTAGTTAGAGCAAGTGTTGTCTTGTGACATTGGTTTGTTATTTTGTTAAAAATTATTGTATTTCATTCTTAAAGAGATATGGAGGGTTCTAAAGTAACCCTACACTCTAACATGTGGTAACCTGCAATTGTTACTGTTATTTCTACCTGATTTAACGCATAAAAAAAAAAAATGGTTATTAAATTGGTGTATTTAAGTTGATTCAATGGTATTAAATAATATTTTTGACTTAAATAAAACCAGTTAATTTAGATACCATTTTAGGTTATGATTTTTCAGTGCATTAAGACACTTACTGTACTGTATTTAAAATATCAAACAAAACCTATATTTAAAACCTAGAATAGCTTAAAACCTAGAATACTATTCTAAGCTTTAAATAATAAAACAAAAGATATGTTGTTCAAAATCAAGATAAATATTATTAGGGAACTATCTGGTGAAAGTGAATGTGATGAATTGCACCAGCGGTTACTCTGATAGAATTCTTGGGACTTTGGGACCAGTTGGTTAGAAGTACAATTATTAATAAGTGAAGAAAGGCCAAGCATCTTTCGTTTGATATTTTGTTCTCTTATGCAATGACATTCATGCATTTGCAATGTATCAGTAGTAGCGACAGATCTTTTCTGCTGTATCTTAAAGTACATCTGACTGAAACAGATTATCGGAAAGAAAAAAAAAATGTAGGTTGGGGTCTTGGTTTTATCTAAGGTTGGTGATTGCATGAAGGCAGATCTGAATGCAAGCTTGCCAACTAAATAATTAGAAAACAGGTGCATTTTTAATTAATTCTCAAAAGAGATGCATTCAAATCAAAAGGAGAAGAGCTCCAAACATTCTAGCAATGGCAAATCTGTAGGTGTATTTACAGGTATTTTTGAAATGTGTAACTATAAACTTACACTCTAAAAAAAAATGGTGCTATATAGCACTAAAAGTGGTTCTTTGGCTCGTAACCATAGGGGAACCACTTTTGGTGCTGTATAGCACCAAATCTTGCTGCTTCAGTAGTTCTTAAGCGGTTCTTCACTGGTTCTTTGGCACCGCTACTATATACAGAACCTGTTAAACTCCTGTATGGTTCTTCAGCAGTTCTTCAGTGGTTCTTTGGGGTGATTAAGGTGCTATATAGCACCACTGCCGTACAAAGAACCTGTTAAGCTCCTTTAAAGGTTCTTTATGAGCCAAAGAACCACTGTTGGTGCTGTTTGGCACCATTTTTGTTGAAGAAATACAGTGCAATATGGCACCTCTTATGGTTCTACATAGCACCATTTGACAAAGGTGCTGTATAGCACCTTTGAAGATATGGTGCTATATAGCACCAAAAGTGGTTCCCCTATGATTATGAGCCAAGAACCACTTTTAGTGCTATATAGCACCATTTTTTTTAGAGTGTACTGTAGCTAACATTCCCATGATAAGGTTTTGAGGTTGGGTCTTGTTTAGTCTTAACTGACAGGGTCTCTGATTGGGTTCTCTTTTCAATCAGTGAGTACAACAACCAAACAAACCTTGCAACCAAAACCTTTTTGTTGTTTCTTTCAATTCTCTTTCATTTCAGTGCAACTTTATTTTTAATTACTATATGAAATTAGTACTTTTCAACATACCTATTCTTTAAAATAGTCTAGATTTGGTATAAAACCAGCATGGTTTTGGTATAATCCTACTTTGTACACATAAATTATGCATTTATATACACTACTGTGCAAAAGTTTTAGACCATTATTTTTTTCACAAAAAAAGCAGGTTTTATGGCAGTTATTTACAGTATATAGACTAAATCCAGAAGAACTGTCTCCAAGACGCTTGAAGAAACCTATCTGCAGTTCAGTACTGTGAAAAGTACTAGCCATTTGTGTAAAAAATGCTGTAAAGTGGGGATGCTTTCAAAAATAATGTCATAAATAGATTTTATTTATCAATTATAAATCAAATCAACATTTGGTGTGACTGCCTTTGCATTTAAAACAGCTTTTTTTGTTCACTAGCCCAGAGTTTTTCAGGTAGCATTGTAGGTAGGTTTCTTTAAGCGGCTTGGAGACATTGCCAGGGTTCTTTGAGATTTAGTCTGTCTCAGTTTTTCTGTTTCTTCATGTCACTCCAGACAGATGATGGTGAGATCAGATCAGATCTCTGTGTGGAGCACCAGCTGTTGTCAGACTCCTCGTGCAAACAAAAATCTCACTGGATTATTACAATTAATGGCAAAAGGAATGTTTGGAAATATAAACTGATATTTCCTACTGACACACTACAGCAAAAGATAGAAATATAGTCTGTTACACACTTAAATCTAAGAGTTTTCTTTTTAGAGAACAGCTGAAGCCAAGAACATCTGTGTCCATCTGTGCTATTCACCCTGCAGGTAAGAGACTCCTTTGCAGCAGTGGATTCAGGTGCACAGGGACAATACACTATAGATTTTCATCATCTCTGTAGGCAGACCTCAGGCCGTGCCCATTTAAAGGGCATTCTGGTGGGCAGACATTCTGGAGGAAACTAGTAACAGCATGTCTCCTCCATGTTGTTGTTTGGCAACAAAAAGACTGTTTGATCATCTCCTGTGTGACAAATGTTGCAATTACTTGAGTTGAATTTCTATTTTGATTTAACTAGAGTGCTAAAATTTAAATAACAAATGCATTATTTTCTGTTATACCTACTCTGGTTCCTACCGTGATCTCTATTTCCCTTCAAAAGTGGCTAATAGAAAAGAGGCTAGTTCCTTGCAGGGAATAGAATGACCACTTCAGGATATACCTCATCTAGTATCTCTGGGATTAGCATAGTAGCGAGCATCAGGAATCCTTTAGTACATGGATTAGCCTAGTCTTTACTGTCAGACTTTAACTTGGTATCCTGAAGATAACAAAGATTTGCCATTTTGAGTACATGAGGAAGCATATGCAGTACTAAGACCTAGGATAAGCTGCTAAGCTAAGTGAGATAAGCAAGCAGTAGTTTATTGAAGCTAATTTAATTTCTAGCATATTGCCTGATTCCTTGCTTTCTGGCTTTGAAGAAAGTAGTTTGCGGCTGATATAGTCATCAAAGAAGAAGTCTGAATATTAGGCCTTTAGAATATTACAAACTGGATAATGGCTAGTCAAATGTAGCCACTTTAATTTTTCTGCACAATAGTAAACATAGACCTGTTTTTTTTTTTTTTTTAAGACTGGTGTCGTAGACAGCATGGAAAGTAATGTACTCAAAACTGTATGACTTCTTTCTTCTGTGGAACCCAAATGGAGTTATTTATAGCAGTCCAAGCTACATTTTTTGAATACAATGAAAGTGAATAGTGACCATGGCTGTCAAGTAAGATTTACAAGTAAATTAAGTAAGTAACATTTCAGGCTTTTCACGAATTCCTTGAACAAAAGTATCATATGGCATCATACTACTTTGAATATAGAACAATGATTTTATGGTTTGTTTGTTTTTGTTTTTTGTTTTTCAAGCTCAACAGTCCGTGGTCTCCATTTTCAGTGGATGAAAAAGAGCAGCTTGAGCTTGGAAAAAAGCTAGGCTGCTGGTTTGGAATGGCATGAAGGTGAGGAAACGATCACAGAATATTAATTTCTGAGTGACTCGCGGTCTGTGTGGATTGTTAATGTTCTACAGTATATTCATGCTGAGGAATAAAAAGAAACATTTTAAACCAGCCTATGCTGGTTTGCTGGTCTTAGTTGGTCTCCCTATCTGGTTATACTTGTCTTTTAGCTGGTTTTAGAATGGGTTTGGGTTCTTTTCAGCAGGTTGGACTAGGAGACCGGCTTAATTTGATGATTTTGTAATGTTTAACCTCATTAACTGTGATTGCATTAGCGTTAAAACATACTTGCTCTTTCTTCAAGTCTGCGTTTGTGCACAATAAAACAATTAACCTACCTCTGTTTCTCAGAATGATTACCTTTGCATGCAGAAAAATGTTATATAATGAAAAGTCACTCTCCTAAAGCCCCTAAAGGGATATGGTGATGGTAAAAAAAAGATGGGAGGAAAAAATTTCAATGCTTTTACTTTCCATCGCAAAAGTATTGTATTCACCCGAGAAACTTTTTGGAAAAATTTTGCATTGGAAATAATAAATAACACAAAGATTATTCATTTATGTTTTACAAGAAAATACTATTTCAGTCTTTTTATTTAAAAAGTCATGTTTAATTCAATGTGTTAATTGCCATTTCTTTGCAATTATTTGTGAAATTTTTCTGAATGAAAAATGTTTCATCACCAATTTTTTATTTATTTATTTTTTCATTATGGGAGGAAAAACTTAATTTCAGTCCTTTCATGAGCAAATGCAAACTTTCTCAGGGAACGCAATACTTTTGTGGGAGAACTCAAATGTTTTTTTGTTTTTTGTTTTTACGAGAGAACACAAATGTTTTTCAAGAGAGCGCAAAATTTCTTGGGAAATCGCAATACCTCCCCTAGTGAAAAATAAATATACTAAGATGAATTTTAAATACATTTATTTCATGCTAAGCATACTACAAATACATTTACATATTTATGTACTTAATAAAAAATACCCTGCATTTGTACTTTTAGTATACAGTCTGCTAAATTGGAACAACTAATTTTTTACTTAATGCTCTTTAATTGTGCGGAAGTAGTGCTGAAATCCAATTAAAGATACACTGAAGTATATTTGATTGTGCTAAAGTGGAACTATTGCAAGTATACTTCAGGTACACTTTAAATATCTTGCATTTAAAGACTGATATTATTCAAAGATCATACAATCCTCATCAACAGTGACATTAAAACACAGCTTAATATTAAGAATGTGCACTGTGTAGAAGTAGTACTCCAAATAAAGTTTAATAATTACTTTTATATCAGTAAGTCTTGAGCGATGTCAGTAATTATGTTAATAGATTTGAATTATTCTTAGCATGAAATAAATGTATTTTAAATATATTACTATTTTATAGGGTCTGCAAGAGAATCAAAATGTTTTACGAGCTAATGCAAATGTTTTGCAAAAGTTTCTCAGGTACTTCTGCAGGAGAATACAAATGTTTTACAAGTGAACGCAATTATTTTTCTGAGAAATGCAGTTTCTTGGGAGAACGCAATACTTTTGCGAGAGTATGCAAACATTTTGCTGGTGAACGCAAAAGCATTGAAATATATTATTTTCCTTCCATCTCTTTTTATTTTTTTTATTTTATATTTTTTTACCCTTAGGGGCTCGGTAATCTCCTGACTCCAATAAACAGCTTCTGATATATGCATAGTCAGACTTGCATACACTGTATTGAAAACACATGCTGGTTTTAAAGAGTTTTAAAGGCATTTTTCAATAAAGTAAGATCCAACAGGCATTGTGCTTGTGTTTTTGGAGGACTATAACACATCCAGACACACTGTTGATGGTCACTAAGGGACATTGCTAAATGAATCTGGAGTCGATGGCAGATGCTCCATAATGCCAGCCAAATGTGAGTGTGGCCGTTGGGAGACTGGCCGCTCAGACCTGAGCCGCATGTGTGGAGGCTGGTAGCCATTTACCTTCAGTCTGTTTGTGATGAAGATGGTGTCTGACCTGGTCATGGGCAAAAGTGTGAGAAAAGAGTGAATCTTCGCAATAGCTGTACCGGTGAATAGAGGAGAACCACATCTCTTTATTCGGCTAACCTGATTACACCGTTTCCCTGCGCCGACAGACACTCGGTGTAATCTAAAAGCAACACCTGTGCCTCGCTGCAATGCAAATAAATGGAGCACTAAAGAGCTGGAGATGGACCAATAGGATTTGAGGAGGCTACTTGCTCAAAGGTGACCTCAAGGGATTCCAGAACACAGCTCTGCTTGGCCAACAATGGCTTCAAAGGCTCTTTCGTCACCGGATTCTCTTGGAATGTTGACTTTGTCTTAATCTGTGTGCTGTGAAGGTGATGAAGACAAGGATGAATTTTGTAGACATAAAAGCATGAACAACAAAGCCAAACATCACACGGGCACGATGATCAGTACTCACAGTCTTCCTACGCATCTGAGAAACCCATTATTGAGCGAGAGGCGCCTGTTTCCTCCGGAGAGACTCTTAGATCAGGTACCAGGGGTCCCAGTCATGGCCATTTGATCCTGTCTAGTCTAGGCTAATTTCTGGCTCTGCGTAGCCAACCAAGTAGCCCTGGGTAGCGAGACAAAGATCTACGGTAGTCCCGATGAGTTTAAAGAGCCTTGCCCTACCTGATCATAGTCCTCTGAGCTGTCTGAGCACAAGATTAACACTCTGTCTAGGCTAAGTGCACTTCGTCACAGTGCTGAAAAGAGGAAAAGGAAGGTAGGCAGCAGTACGCCATAAACTTGTTTTATTGCATCACACAGAGGCACATCTACAGACTGCATGGTTTTAATTAATGGCCACTGTGCTGATGCCCATACTGAGTATTAGTAGTAAGACGGTTGCATTGTAGGCCGGTTTGTTCAGTAGAAATAGATGGAAGATTTTCAGTTTCAGTTCCAGCGTTGCATTTGGGTTCAGTAAGATGATGATTATTATTTTATTTTTAATTTTTTTTGGTTTGTTTTTGAAAGAAGTCTCTTATGCTTAGCAAGGCTGCATTTATGATGGCACCGCTGCAGTGGATTTCCAAATGATTTTCCTGTTTTTAACTCTCGGTGTCAGAAACCTAGAAAAGTGCCTAATATGTGGCCTATAAACAATTGATATTATGGGGGAGGGGTCAAGCAACTCAAGCAAGCAACGCGCAAACTTTGCGCAAGAGTTATGCCAGTGAACATCAGTCAGTTCACTATAGAGAAAGTGAAAGTAAAAAAACTGACAGCTAGCGCTGCATTAACGGTGCATATTCACTCTGAGATAACGAGAGACGAATCTACTTTAACATATGCTAATAACGGTATATAACTGTCTTAAATTATTCCCTAAATATTTCTGTTGTGGCTCGTATAGTGAAAAACATGAGAAGAAACGTATTTCGGGTTAAACAGGTTGTTTTTGAAAATCAGTGCATGAAATAAAGCTGCTCTGAATTTTCATTGATGACTGCAGTGTTTTTAATTATAGGCCTTTAATTTATTGTATAAATTAATAGACCTGTTTAAAAAAAAAAAAACAAAAAAACATTTTAAAACATTTTCAATGAGGAGTAATCTAATAGCCTAATCTTTTATTATCCTCACAGCGCATCATGCGGTTTTTATTATTATTAGATTACATTTATTATTAAAATACATGAAATTGTTGCCCTGCAATAATTTCATGTAATTTAATAATAAATGTAATCTAATAATAATAATAAGCTTAATAATAAGAAGAATGTAACAGACTTACATTAAATGGAAATGCTAAATCCTCTTAATATTGCCAATTTTTGATGCTTTTGACAATATCTCTGGCTATCATCGACACATGATACGATGCAACTCAGCACGGGGAGGTTATCGCCCGCAATGTGTGCCTGTATGCCACTGTGCGGAAATAGTTTTATGACTTGTAGACACTATCTGTTGTAAATGGTTAGAATTTACCATGTTTTCCTAACAGTTGGTATTGAGAGTTACTGACACTTGATGGCCAGAAAGAATTACTTGATATGTGTAAAAAAAAAAATTAATTAATTAATTAATTAATTAATTAATTAATTTAAAAAAACAATAATATTAAAAAACCCTACCTTCTCTCTTTTCTATATGCGTTCATAAATTGTATTACTGTGTAAGTGTCATATTTGGCAGTTGGCTTTAGAAGTTAGATTACTAATAACAGTGGCATATGAAAAGTTTAATACCACAGAAAAAAAAGTAAAATATGCTTTTTTCAAAGCTGCTGTATATAAAAAAACTCATAGCTAAAGTTTAGGCGTTCATTACTTTCTCTCAATTTAATTCGTTTTTTAGCACCCCCTCTGAACTGTTAAGCCCCCCCCCTAGCACCCCCAACAAAAAAATCCTGGAGCCGCCACTGCACCGCTGAATTTTCAGCAGCCATTATTCCAGTCATGATTGTTCAGAAATCATCCTAATATGCTGATTTGGTGCTCAAGAAACATTTCTTATTATCAAAAAAAAAAAAAAAAAAAGTTGCTGCTTTAATTGCCTTATCTTATATATATGTTTTCATACACCGTATACTTTATATATTGACTGTGACAGAAAAACAGAGAAACGTTTATTTTGTGTAATAAATGGCTGTAGCAGAGGGGAGGAAACAGCGAGATGATATAATGGAAAAGTATCTGTAAAAGTTAAGGTTTAGGATACAATGAAAAATACATATAAGTCAGGTAGAGGATACACTTCAAAGTCTCCTCAAAGACAGGAAGATAGCAGCACATAAAACTTTCATAAGCACTTTAAAACTTAGATTAAAAAAGGCCAGCAAAACAAAAAAGAAGCTCTTAGATGGATAACTTGTCATATGTAACTTAAACCACATTTTTCCAGCAAATCCCTGAAATATGTATAGTTGGATCAGAGACCGATGCCACCCCATGTCCATCTCTTTCTGAGGTTGGCACATTTCGATAGAAACTCATGAATTATAAAACAGCGGAACAATGAAATTGAAAGGCAATAGTTTTTCTCGGTGTTTTATTAATTCTCACATCTCTGACTGTGTTCAATAACCCGGGATCTATTCCGTAGGCGCGACTTTGAGAGAAAAAGAAAAAAAGCTCTTGAATCCTGCCTGAGGGATGCAGGAATACGTTGGGGATATTTTTGTGGCTGTGTTCCGTCAAGGCCAACAGATTTGCACCTGTAACTGCTGCTACAAGAGCCTCTGGAACAATTAGAGCACAGCAACATTGATTGAGATTGAGGGAGCCTGGGAGTCTGTTGATCACACCTGTAATTGCTGCAAGGGGGCTTTTATTAAACTGTTCAGACATTTCGGTGCCAAGAGTCAAAACCGTTAGTTTGCAGTGAAACTTATACCCTTCCACAAAGCACACCAATCACCAAGGCTTCACAGCTGTGTGACTTAGCATGTAGAAGAATGAAAGAGGTGTTTAATAATAATACATTAAACTATAATTACTGACTATTTACAGATTAATATAAATATTTTTAATTATTATTTATTTTATATAGTAAACTGGTCTCATGATGAAAACGGACCGCATGGGAACTTTTTCGCAAGACGCGAAATACGTACCACCATGTACATTTCGTGACATATTCGATGTGAAATGTTCACTAAGTGGCGCTAAAAGAGTTTTGGTTTTGTTTCCTGGAACAGATGAACACACCTATGGTACGTTTTATGTGACGTTGGTTTTGTAGGTGTTACCAAAGTTCTGACTTGTAATGTTCGTTGAGTAGCGCTATAAGTCTAATGCCTTTGATGTTTTAAAATAGCGTACCATCTGCACTACACCTAAACCTACCCTATAGTATGAACAAAAGCGAATGTGACATAAAAATACAATCATAAGCATGCCATTTTAGCTTGTTTGCCATTTTACAAGTGCTCGCTGTTTTACTGCCCATAGTGTTCATTTCTGTTGGAAACTGCAGTGATATGTACTTATTGGTATGTATTTCGCATCTTGCGAAAAAGTTCCCAGAGATTTGTTTTCATCATGAGACCAGGTAGGATCTTTTCAGCTTACTTTATTCTTATTATCTGAATAAATAAATAAATAAATAAATAAATAAGATTTTATTGTGCAAAGTGCAAGTAAATTACAAAAAAGATTAATTCAAATTTATCTCTAGTCTCAAATCTTGTGCATATTTGGACTCTGAATTATGGATGTTTCCAATGCACGATTTATTCAATTGCAAATTGAGGTTCTGATTGAAAAGTTGAAAGTCTGAGCATAATAAATATCCAGTTAGACTGAGTTTGTGTAAAATGTCCAATATCTTATGTATATGCAAATCCTGTCTGTGAAAAACTTATTTCTGTTGATGACAGCATATTTTAATTTATTTGTGGGAAAAAAAAAAAAAAATGAATAACATAGAGGGTCAGCTTTCTAAAACTCTGAAGCCCAGGATCATACCATGCATTTTTAATGGGTTAGTGATACGATTAGAATTTCACAGGGTTGACATCTCGCACATGTTTTATTTTGATTGACAGCTACAAATGTACCAAACAACTGACTCAAGTGGTGAGGACAACAAACTTGAGCTCGCACTCTCTGTTGCAAGTGTAACTGTAGTGGGAGTGTGTCTGTAAAAATTAATTAATTAATTAAATAAATAAGAGGCCATATTTACAGCCTGGAATTGATTTTTAAGGGCATTTTTATGAATCATTAAAAAATAGTGCATGTTAATAAACTGAATAAATAAACAAATAAATACATCTCTTTTGTCTTATATGTAATGTCTATGTACATGCAGTATTGATTGATTGATTGATTGATTGATTGATTGATTGATTGATTGATTGATTGATTGATTGATTGATTGATTGATTGATTGATTGATTGATATCAAAAACTTCACAACAATTAAAATTGTCCCCTACTACATTCTCTATCCAGGAAGAAAAACACTTCTGTACTTCCTCTCTCATGACCTTTTAAAATGCCTATTTTCTATATTTGTAGTTGTGTGTCCTTTTCGACGCCCCATATACTGTAATGAAACATTTCATCAGGGCCGGATGAAAGTTTCCATGTGAGATGGAACAAGCAGCCTCACAATATACAAAGCTCCTAAACTGTTAAGGTACATTTTGAACCGAACAGTTCTTCATTAGGCTCTGAACATTTATATTAACATTTCAAATGGTCAAATCACAATTGCTGTGTTTCTGAATCACATAAAATGTCTGAAAGACTAAATGCATTTATATGTAGGCAATTTATAATTTTTTGTTAGGCATAGTTGGCTCTGAAATTTGATATCTATTATTATCGATGAGCAAACATTAGAGAGACTACTTTGCAGATCAGTTTCAGAAGCAACATTTAGAACTGTTTTCAACATTGATAATAAGAAATGTTTCTTGAACACCAAATCAGCATATCATAATGATTTCTAAAAGATCTTGTGACACTGAAGAGTGGAGTAATGACTACTAAAAATCAGCTTCTTGGACAAGAAAACAATGATTCTACAAAGGAACGGAGAGGATTGCGAGCGGCTGAGATCAAAGCGGGATGGGCGGCGTGGGGTTTGGGTAGCTGTGAGTCACTGATGGAGATGTTGAGTGTTGTCCATTTCGATGAGATTTATGTAAAGCAATATGTCTAATAGGCTGCTCCACACTCGTCCTCTCTCCGAAACTAGCTTTCATCTTGTTCTATGATTAATCAAATAATGTTTGTATGTGCGGCCTCTCGAATGGAGTGAGGGTCATTGCATGTGTGTGTTTGTGTTGTATATTCTCTAAACACATAAAGACAAAGCACACATCTATGTGTGTGTATGTCCACGTGTCTCTCAGTAAGGGGTGACTATAACAAGCATCCAACAGTCTTTCCTCTCTTGTGAAGCCAAGATCAGAGACGTGTGTGTAGCCACTGGTGGCCCCTTAATCCAGGAGAGTCTCAGCAGATGGGCCTGAAAACACTGTTTACCTGTGTTCTTTGTCTTTTTCTCTCTGTCCCTCAGGTCCGACATGTACCTCATTGTGTGTATGTATAGAGCGTTCAAAAAGGATATATGGAAAACAGGATTTGTTTGCTTTTATGAGATAGTCTAGGCTTCTTCTCCAGTCCATAGATATTTAGTGAAAGTTGAGGTGCAAAAATGGTTCATTCAGAAATGGTTTTAACACCAACTTGGTCCACCCTGTTGATCAATGGAGGGAACTGTTCGTTAGCATTCGAGTTGATCACAGTAACATTGCCTGACTGGCACAAAATTAAAATTAATATTTTTAATAGTCATATAATCCAAAATTTGTGTGTAGATATCAATAAAAATTTATTTATTTATTTAAAATGTAAAAGTTCCCTTATGAATAAAAATGAAATAAACAGAAATTCGTTGACTGTAAAAAATGAAAAAGACTGTTCAATTGCCATCAAATAATGATGCATGCAAATATCAATAATTATTTTTTAACTAAAAATTAAAATTAAAATTAAACTACTATTCTGAGCTGTGACAGGAGGCACTGGCAAGCAAATAAAAATAAAATAAAATAAAATTCATTTTTTTAATAGGAAAAACTGCAAATTATGTTGCATGTAAAATAATAATGTTTATTTGACGAAGATGCTTTATACATAAGTTGCATACAAAATATGCTTATTTTAGCCAATCATAATATAGTCCATATAGAAGTCTTAAATTTACAATTCCAAAAAACTGACTATTTTTTTTCTAATGGTCCGAGAGTGAGTAGAAAATGGTCTTGTAAAATTAAATTACGATAGCATCCAAAAATCTTTGAGTAATATTTTAAGTACTATAAAAGGGTACATATGACTCAACTTATTTCACGCTCTCAAACAAAAGCAAATGTTATCATTCATAACAGTCCTGCTCCTGTATATGCACGAGTCCATTTCTCAAAGTGTGTGTAATATTAATCTTGTGCACAAAATCTAATCTGCGTATAACATGGATTAATCATTTTGTAATTAAAAGAAATACAGCAAAACCTGTGTTAATCAATACAAGTCGTCTTACATCTCTCTCTCAGGACTAATAATTCCCAGATGTCCCCAATACACCTAAACTATAGCTCTGGCAATGAGCTTGTCACAGACAAAGTCAAGAGGAACGAAGTACACCAGACAAACTCGCAATGCCCCAGACAACAGCTGTGAGCTTAATTGGGTTTAATTTGTTGTTCGCTCAATGGAGGGAAAACAGCGCAAAGCTCTGTTTTGAAAGAACTGAGGAAAGCGAACACATTGACGTGCTCTTTGACAAGCAGGTTCAGTGGGACTGATCGCACGTTCCCGACGCCTACAAAACACTTCAAAGAACGCTGAATATTTGTTTAAGATATTTCACTTTTTTCTTCCTCTTTTGTATGTATTTCTGGAAAGGTGACAAAAAGAAACATCAAATCGTTGAAGACTGAGAAAAATTAGCTGAGATGGGTATAAACAGAGAAACAGACAAGAATAAAAGACGCTGCTTCTCTTTATAAAGCCCTCCACTCGCATTTTCACAATAACGCCACCTAGATTTTCAGATAGATTGAAGAGGATTGTGGGAAGCCATTCCACTTAACGAAAACATTTTTCATGTTTAACCATTGCATTAGAGACAATTCTACATGGTACTCTAAAGTAAGAGGACTCCGAAATAGCTCAAAACTATTTCAAAAACCACCAAATCCCAAGAACTATCAACCAAACGTGTATGAAAACTTTTCAAGCCGTATTCTTTATTTTAACGAGTCCAGATAAACATCTTGGCTCCACAAAAGCTTTTCTATCCACTATTGAATCTCAGTCAGCAGAAGAGCCAGAGTCATTTCTGACATCCATTCTTCTGCAGTCTTCACAGCGGCCTCGTAAAGAGCAGGACTGACGTTATATGGCATCCCATAATATCCTAGTCACGCATCGATAGGTTGTGTAAGACAGGGGAAAATCATTATGATTAACTTCTTATTTCTTCAAGTTATTTATGCATGCCCATTACAGGAAAACACGCCTAGAGAGATACATTGATCCCATCCTTCCGGAGTAAAAATGTCTTTATTGTATTTCAGCTAAGCAGATCCTTTATCTTGCTTACAGTATTGACATAAAAGTGAGGCTGTTTGCAGGACGAGAGCTGGTCCGCATTGATGACTTTGATGGGACATGGAGCTGTGAGGATTTTCTTGTGATCTGAATGCATGTTCTGTCCCTGCTATTGGACTATCCTTCTTCTTCTTCTTTTTTTTTTTTTGAAAATGTGTTCACTGCAGCATTTTTAATTGAAAAAAGAATGAAACAGATATAACAAATAATACTTGCGGATTTTAAATGCAATTCTGTCATTATTTATTCACCCTCAAGTTGTTTTAAACCTGTATGACTTTCTTTCTTCTGCTGAACAAGAAAGAAGATATTATGAAGAATATTGATAACAAAACAGTTGCTGGTCCCTGTTGACTTCCGTAGCATGGAAAAATTTTATGGAAAGATGAACTGTTTTCAGTTTACTAGGAGTCAGAGATCTTTACAGCTCAATGGAAATTAAATTGCTGTTGATTGACACAACTGAGGAGGTCAGTAATAAACCTGGAGAACAGTATCTGTTAGCAAAATATGGCTACCCATACGCAAATGCTATATATGTACACTTCTGTTCAAAAGTTTGTGATCAGTAAGATTTTAATGTTTTCTTAAAAATCTTAAAAGTTTTTTATGCTCATCAAGATCTATTTGATCAAAACTGTATTTTGGTGAAATATTACTGCAATTTAAATTAACGGTTTTCTATTTTAATATACTTTAAAATATAATTTATTCCTGTGAAGCAAACCTGAATTTACAGCATCATTACTCAAGTCTTCAGTGTCACATGATCCTTCAGAAATCATTCTAATACATTTATTTATAATCAACATTGGAAACAGTTGTGCAGCTTCATATTTTTTGGGACCTGATACTTTTTTCAGGATTCTTTGATAAATAAAAAGTTAAAAAGAACAGTGTTTATTCAAAAATATAAATTTTGTGTTACAATATACAGTATTCAAAAGTTTGGGGTAAGTAAATTTTTTCTTTTTTTTTTTTTCTTTTTTTTTAAGAAATTATTACTTTAAATAATAAAAAAAATATTAAGCAGCACAACAGTTTCAACACTGATAATAATTCAGCATATTAGAAGGATTTCTGAAAGATAATGTGACACTGAAGACTGGAGTAATAGCTGATGAAAATTCAGCACTGCTTCACAGAAATTAATTATATTTTAAAGTATATGAAAATAGGAAACCGATATTAGTAATTGCAATAATATTTCACAATATTACTGTTTTTTTCTGTATTTTTAGTCAAATAAATACAGCCTTGATGAGCATAAGAGACTCCATTAAAAAAAAAAAAACATAAAAAATGTTACTCATCCCAAACTTTTGAACAGCTGTGTGCGTATATTACATTTCCATGTATGACATAAAAACATTCATCCTATTGGAAATTGGAACAATTTCATATTTACATAAACCCATACAAATATGAATGTTTATGCATGTGTAATAATTTTTTTGAGCCACAAATCAGCATATTAGAGTGATTTCGAAAGGATCATGTGGCTCTGAAGAGTGAAATTTTGCTTTGCACCTCAGGAATAAATGACATTTTCAGATATTTAAATAAACAGTTATTTTAAATTGTAATAAAATTTGACTGTTTTTGATCAAATAAATGCTGCCTTTGTGAGCTGAGACTTTACAACTTAATTTCACTTACTCACCAAAGATGCAGTTTTTATCTGTGCTTTTTAATTTTGAACTCTGGATAGGACAGAAAGAGGGAGAGACACTAACCACACTGTGGCTATTCCATTCCCACAAATTCAAATATAACTCAGTCTTTGCTTTGCCAAACAAGAGGACCTATTTATGTTAGTGTGGGTTTGCGCCTCCTACTTACAGATGGAATGACCAGAATCTGCATTTCTAAAACAGCTTTCATCCTGCAATCAGCCACCCGACATGCTCTGCCAAACAAAGCCATCAATACACACGTCACACACACATTTTACCTGGTTAGGGCAGAATACTCTGACACACATTTTACATTAACACCATTTCATCTCGTTGCTAATTTCATGTGGATAGCTTGCCATGTGGGTAACCGGACTTGACTCATAGTGGAAGAAAATAGCTAATAGTGTCTCCGGCATGATTTACGGCACATCCAAAATGTTGTGTGATAAAGGAGGTTTAATATCACTGGTCATCCATCTTCAGATTTGTGATGCAGTGGTGCAACATATAACTATAATAGTACAGTACAGTATCAAGGCATGATTTCATTGGAACAGATTAAATCATATATTACAGTGAGACCTTCTTCTCTTAGTAAACCAAATATGATTCACATCAAGCCCGAGGCTTTATATTTTGCTGACAGATACTGGATAACAGTAATTGCAGTGCTAAAACTGGATAGGTTTGCATTGACTGACTTCATTCTATTTAAATATCCTGTATCATTTTAGGTTATCATATCTATTTTCTGTCCTAGTTGGCCTAAAACTTCAATGTGATTGAGGGAGAGAATATAAAGACAAACTTTTTGGAAAGTACCGGACAGAGACAGGAGAACAGAGGATCTGGGAGTCGACATCTCCTCGGCAGTGCTTACTTAAAACTATATTGTCAGTGTGACATACTACAACTACTGGCTCTGCTACATAAAGCAGCCACTAACTGAGACTGATGCAGATGAGTCTTCAGAGCTGTTCAGCTTCTTCTACTTATACTGGGAAATCAGTATCTGCTGTGAATTTCTTAAAGAGCATGTGCTGTTAATGTAGCGATATGATATACTGTAGGGTTATGATTATACTTCCATTGGTGATACCGATATGGCTAATGACAATATAATGGTGAGACATACATAATATAATTTAATGTAAAAAAAGGCTGAAATTAAATGCATATATGTGCATTCAATTTATATATTTAGGGCCAGATTTACTAACAGTTTGCACCAGCACAAACCGTCTTTTAGCATTAAAATAGTACTGTCAGGATTTACTAAAGACGCGCAGTGAAGAATTAGCGCTGAAAAGGCTTGGACACAGTTATTTTTGCACCTGACCTTATTGAATATATATTTGTAGGAGTTTCACATTCAGACGCAAAATTTATGGGAGGAGAGTATTGAAATGAATCACGCAACATGATTTACTAACATTTGCGCTCGTCAGATTACTAGTATTTGCGCCATTATTTAAAGCCCAAAAAAGCATGTCTTAAAGCAGGCACTAATTTGCGCTGCTCTTGGTAGATTGCGCTGGTCATTATGGAAATGATCTGGCTGTGTCTGTGTTTAATGTGCACATTGTCAGTAAATTACACACAGAATTTTCCCCTCCCATCGGCGCTTTTATGGAATTGCGCTCTAGCGCTAATTTGCCCTGTTTAGTAAATCTGGCCCTATATATGTTAACTATTATAAAGGTGATTCAAGAGAAACTACGTGTTGATTATGGAAAACAAATAAAAAATGCATAAATATTGTACTGAATAAGTTAATTACAATGCAGTGAATTCATATATACTATCGTTCAGCTATTACTCCAGTCTATATATGTGTAAGTATATATATATATATATATAATGTGAATACAAATAATTCTTAGTCCAAACTTTTGAACAGTGGCATACATACAGTATATATATATATATATACATATATACACATACACACACATACATATATACCCATTCAAAATATATATAAAAATATATATTTACACACACATTAAAAAAAAAAAAAACTTGGCTTACAAAAAATATTGGCTTAGATTGGCTTAGGAATGCCATATTCCTCACTCTGTGAAAAACCCCAAGATCCAGCTGAGATGAGTTTGAATGCATTCTATTGATTCACCACGTCAAAAGGTCAAAACAAGAAGTCCAATGTCTTCTCACATGGAGAGAGAGCTGAGAAACCCCGCTGTGAGATTTGGGTCTGGTGTTTGTGCCATTCTGTACGCAAGACCAAACAAGTCCTTACAAATGTCATCTCTCCTTTATTCCCAATAAAAGACCAAATGTTCACACACAAGAGGGCCACCAGGGAAAGCCACACACACATTTTGTTACTTAAAATGAAGATGATGACAGATCTTCATCTCTAGAGATTCACATGAACTGCACATCCATGAGCCAACACTCATCTAACTTTTTTGTGTTGATAATGTATTACAATGTTGCTGCTCATATGTACCATTTAGTACATTAATCTCTGAGTCTAAATCTGTTATTAATCACAGATATTAAAAGAATAGTTTATTAAAAATGCCATTTACTTGTCATACAAAATTGATTATGACATTTTGAATGCAAATTTCACTCACTGCTGTTTAAGTTTGGGACCTTTGATGGCTGAATACGTAAAAGCCTCATCAATCCTTCATTTGGATAAAGTGAATGGCCCTTTAACTGTAGGGCAATAGGTACATTGCCCATTTGTGTGTTTTTATAATAAAGCAAAAGCTGCATAAATATTAGGAAAATGGATACATAATAAGCCATCATTACATATCACATAAATCATCACATAAATACAATAGCACATAATGGTACAAAATACATTCATCCTGTTACTGGAGACAAGAGTCAACATCTCTATTGACTGAGGTATTGTTATTCTACATTCAAATTGAAATGTACTAACAGGACAAATGAGAATATGAAGAAAATCAGGCCGAGACAAAATAGAGAGAGAAAGAGAGGAGGAAAGAGAGGTGCAACTAGCATTTCAATTACATTATGGCAATTGTTTTTTATCTTTGATGCAGGTTAATGAAACTAATTAGTCTTCACTGCGCAGAAGCTTCTGGCGCCTCAGATAATTGCTATTCACTGAGATAGCAAAAGTCAATTTTGCCTCACGTGGCGTCTGGGAAAATAAACATTGAAGCTTATCACTTCTGAAGCCACTACATGAGAGGTTTTACATCAACGCAGCACACTCTTTCAGTCTTATTGGTGGCTCCAAAGAATCCGGTTGCCCTAAGTATGCACTTGACAGGGATACTTGCAAGTTTACAAACAGCAACCAAAGTTGTAGTTTAAAAAAAAGAGAGTCTGATTAAACAAATAACAGAAAAAAATCAAGTTCTTTCATGTCTTTATTTCAAACTGTAGTCCTAACCATACATTCCTATATTAATATTCAGTGCTTCACTTTCAAGAAACACCACTTTAGCTATACTTTTATCTTGCAAAAGATTATTCATAAAACAAACATAACTGTTTTATTTATTTATCGAAATGTTTTAGTTATATATTTAATTTTAATTAACTTGTTTATTTACCTTCCATACATATAGCTATTTTTATAGTGATTTTTTTTTGTCGTCATATTTTGATTAATTTCTTGTGACTGTTTCATTCTGTAATGTTTTCTATATTGATGTGTTCTATATAAATAAATACAAATAAAATATATTGGACTTAAATCCACTTTTGTGTTCAAGCATATAATACATTGGCCAAAATTTCAAAATCATATAAAACTGTCCTGACACATTAACTTATGCATTAATGTAGTTTAACCAAGTTTTGCAAAAACTTCAGGTGATAGATAGATAGATATATCTGTGGCCATCTTGGTTGATCTGATTTCATGTCATAGAACTATATGTTTTAATAGAAACCTGAGTTCCATTATGCAATTATTTTTGTTATTTTGTTTATTTATTTATTTATTTATTTATTGTTTTAAAAATAAATATGTAAAAATATTATAAAAATATAAATATTAATGGGGATCACAATCTGTATAGCCAAAAAAAAAAAATCAATAAATAAATTTTAAAAAATTAAATAAATAAATAACCTTAATAAAAAACAGATTAACACACTGACAAATGCCACAAACTAATATTGCCTAATTTTATATCAACTTTGTGAAAAGGCTTTGGAAATCAGATTTGAAAAGGTCCACAGCCTGATGGCTTTAGCAATCAAAAGCTTGTCTCTAAATGGCTGCTGCTGTTCAGGATTTAGATTGTTAACATATTGATCTAAAAGTGCCTCACCTTGCTTTGCCTGTTTTTAATGGCATCCATCGATAGTGTGACCTTCATGTATACAAATGGCTCAGGTTCGGAGAGGGGAGAGAATGGATTATTTCCACGTATAACTATAAATCCAACCTAACCTCGGCCTTTAGGTGTCAATCAATGTGCCAAAACTCAAGCTAAGACTCTTCGATCCACATCTGAAATAATAAGCCATATAAAACAAGTGGGCCAGGAGAACTGAAATGAAATTAGCAGGAAAATAAAAACTGTGGAAGATATTAAATCACTTTCATTCAATACAATAGTAGATTTCTGCATTAGCGTCTATGGAAGTTTCTTACACTTTGAAAGAGCTGAGAGTTCAATTTTTATTTGCATCGCAACAATGCAATTGTTTCATAAGCCAGGCCTGATAATAATATAAGGAAGCGGAGTGTTTCAAACAAATGCCTTAACTGCACACTATGAAAAATGAGTGCAGGGCGAAAGATGTCAGTAAGATTTAGTGTGTAAAGTTTGGGAGAGTGCCGCATCCGGATCAGAACCAGGAAGAGGAGCGAGTCAGGAGTTGGTGGTGAGCTGCAAATCTGCAAGTAGGTCAGGACTATTCCTGGTCTCCCACCATATGTTAAGAGGTGTGCAGAGAAATAGAAAGAGAAAAAGAGAGAGACTGATAAACAGACAGAGAAAGAAGGAGAAGAAAGACTGCATAAGACAGACAGTGCAGGTACAGAAAGAGAGAGAACTTTGAAGTAAAGGATGGCAGGGAATCAATCTCTAAATGCACCAGCTGGCATTGCAAACCAGCCAAACTCCTGCTGTGAAGTTCGACCAGAATGGACCGAAATCTTTGGCCCACCTGCAAAATGCTTTCCACTCAAAACAAAAAAATAAAAGCTTGTGCTTGCTGTGTTTACTCAATTAAAATGAGCTAATGCAACTTTTATACTTAATAAACTGTGTGCATCCAAGTAAATAAATTAGTCAGTTAATCAATATTTATAATATTTTATAATTCAGATATCAATATAATACAATAATAAATGAATACATTTTTGTTGGAATTATAAATCAATTAATGGAATAATAAATCAATCAGTCTGTTTTGGAACTATCCATTAAATAAAACTATTAATTAATTACAATATTAACATGAATAATAATCATTATAATATAAGAATCTTATTTACATCACTTAAATAATATTAAAATTAATAGTTATAATATTTATATAATTCAGTTAATAATAAAAAAATACAACAATAAATCAGTCATTTTGTGTTAGAAGAACTATCCATTTTGAGAAAATAAAACAATTTATTACTATATTAACATTCATATAAATTATTATAATTTAAGAATAGTAATAATATATTTAACATAATTATAATTTAATCCATTTGTGTTGGAACTATCCATTTAATTTTGTTAAAATAAAACAAAAATTATTACAAAATGAACATTAATGTTAATTATTGTAATATATGAATAATATTGACAATTTAACCAAATATATTTTTAATATAATATCTTCATAAAATAACATCTTTTTGGCATGGAACTGCATTAATAATTTCCATAGTATTTTCATTTATCTTAATGGCACACTTGCTAAGCTGCCACGGGACCCCACAAAAAATAGAATTTAAGAAAAAAAAAATGTATTATTATATGAATTATTTGAATACTTGAAGAAATATTTTGTGCGTTTTTGATCCAAAACTTGCCTTGGGATTTCACTTGGGATAGTGCTGAGATCAGGAAGATAGTACTAGATCAGCTTAAACGTCCCACTAGGATCAAGTATGAGATGAAAGCACTAATGTGTGAGCCCCTCTTCCTGTAAACCACCTACTGTTCTGGTCACCTCCAGTAGTAATTGCATGTAGGGGATTTAAAAATCCAATAAAGAATGACAAGAAACTGTGTGATCGCTTTAGAGGGGAAAGTTGGGAGCAATGGGGATACTGAGAATAGGTGTGCATGGGCGGTACACCCACTGTTAATCCACCGCCAGAGATAGAGAGTAATTCAATTAAACAGCACAGTCATAGGCATCTGTGTGGGGAAAACCACTTGAGGGATGCCGCTGAAAACAAATGAAATATCGATGGCTACAATGACTTTGGCATTATTTGATGGAGTGGAGATGAAATATTGGCTTGATTGGATTTTTTAATCAGATCAGAGGTCAGATTTTGGACTTGCGTGGTGCTCACAAGGGTGAGTCATGTTTGAAAGCATTTCTAATGTGTCTGCTGACAGCTCTCAGCATCAGCTGAAATCTGGGGGAACCGGAAATACATTTTTATTACCTTTTAAAGCTATAGTGAGTCATTTTGTAGATTTAAAAGTGTTTTCTCTGAGGCAGGCAGGAAGTGTTTTCACAAAATAATTGAGAGAAGGCATGGCCTCCATCGTGCTGTGATCAGCTGATCACACTTTCTGTGGGATAAAGACTGCCTATGATGTTTGTAACGTATGGAAATTAGCCTAAATGTGTCAAACTGGTTAAAATGGATGGACTAATTAGAAAGTTCACAAGCATTCATTCTGGTTACATCAGAACTGAAATGAACTGGTTGATGTCAAATGATAAAAAATAAAATAAATAAATAACTGATGACTAGTAATAATATTAAACAATCAACAGTTTGAAGTTATACGTTAAAGATGTACAGCACAAAATATTTTTATTTTTTGTGTAATTGATAATTTTGAAGCAATTTAAACATACACAGTTTGATGTGACTGTTTTAATAAAAAAGTTTTTTAAAGATATTAATACTTTTATTCAACAAAGATATATTAAATTGAAATTGATTGGCATGACACTAGAGACTTTTACATTGTTACAAAAAATGTATATATTTCGAATAAATGCTGTTCTTTTGAACTTTATGTTAATCAAAAAATCATAAAAATTGTATCACAGAAGACTAATGGCTGCCAAAAATTCAGCTTTGCCATCACATGAATAAATTACGTTTTAAAATATATTCAAATAGAAAACAATTTTTTGAATTGTAATAATATTTAATATGACTGTTTTTACTGTATTTTTGATTAAATAAATGCAGCTTTGGTGAGCATAAGAGACTTCTTAAAATAAATAAATAAATCAATAAATCTTACTGCCTCAGTAGTTTAAATAGTAAATAAATAATACAATTAATCAACAATATCGTTTACTTGTTGATAGTTTAAGTTAACTAGTTTACCCAGAAACCACATGAAATTACTGTATATTGAACAACAACAACAACAACAACAACAACAACAACAACAATAATGCAGAGGGGACATTATACCTTTACATTTCTAGTTGGTGCAGAAATTCCACATTGTACCTTTAAAAAACTGAAATAATTTGAGCTTTATTGTTACTCCCCCATGTTTGTCTTAGTTACAGCATAACTATGTTTATGTCTGTAATTATGAACTGTTCACTGAACAAATGCTCTAGTACTGTTCTGCATTACCAGCAGGTGAAGCAGGTTTCTCCACAGGATGTTCCTTTCATTCCTCTCAGGGAGTAATTAAAGCTCCAGAGACGGGAGGTATATTAGTGTCATAGCATTTTGGCTCAAATGATACAGAAATGATGAGTGACCATATACACAGAATCCATTAGTAACGCAACAGTAGGTCAGAGGAGGTTCTGGGAGCCCAGGGGACCAAGAAAGAGCTCTTTTTAAACATATTTGGCTTATAGTTGGTGAAATCTTCCCATCAGGTTTGTTGTGGCATGAAGACACAAGCAGCTTTTTCATTTTTTACAGGAAATAAATAGAACTTATGTAACAAATGTATCTTGGCACTTCCTAACCACAGTTGTGCAAATTTAAAAGCAACTCGGGAAGAGTAAAATGTTCACATCAGGGTTGGATCAATATCAAAAATTTGGCTTCGGCCCGATACCAGCTTCTGGTACCTTGGTATCGGTTCCTTTGCCAACAAAAAACAGCCTCAGTAGACTGAAGAAATGAAACCAAAGCTGTAAATAGATTTAATAATTCAATATCAATGTGTTGGGTTTAACAAAAGTGCAATTTTGCAGCAGCGCTCACAAAAGTTTTATAGTTCTCAAACTGCATCAAAATATAGTAAACTCTACTATATATTTATATAAAATGTATGTATTATATGTAGTATTAGATTTTTAATCTATGAAAAGTATTTAAAAAGCATATTTAATTGCTTAATCATTTCTTTCTGCTTTATTAACTTGATCTGCATGTCCAAAAAATTCCTTGACGATATTATACTGTGGTAAATCTTTGATACCAAAGTATATTTTAGGTCCATTATCTGGCAACCGTGTACACAAAACACAAGAACTCATTTTGCTGAAGAATTAAGGTAATATGAGGGTAAACAATACAAAAATGAAGAAAAAAAGAGAGAATAAATTATTTAATATACTTGGTAGTATTAAGCAGCTGAAAAGTCCAGCAGCTAGTGCCTTAGAGAAACTTCGCAGGTATAAATCAAAGTATAAGACATTTCCTTTGTTTCGGTGACCTGGTTTGTCAGTAGATGTTAGAAGCTGAAAAAAGACAAAAGAATAAGAAAGAAAAATGTTGGAAATCCTTATCCTGAGCCATACAGTACGTACATTTAATAGGCTGTTATGAAGCCCCACTTGTGAAGGTGTAATCCTTAATTACACCGCTTGACTGCTTCTAGAACAACCACTTCACCCTTCACAGTCCATATGGATGGATCCATGTGAAACATGAGTGGTGATTTTAATCTCTACGTTTGAAGCAGACTCAAAAATGTATTACTGAGAAAGAGCACGGATCACAGCTCTCATTAAAAACCAGAGGTGATTTGAAGGGGCATTTAGATGAATATCTTTACATTATCAACTATGGCACTGATTAAATCTAATTCAACTTTCAGTTATTTTTACTCAAAGGTCATGTGCTGCCTGATAAATTAGTGTTATATAATAAAAAGAATAGAGTATCTAAGATAGATAGATAGATAGATAGATAGATAGATAGATAGATAGATAGATAGATAGATAGATAGATAGATAGATAGAACTTTAAAAGTAAGAGCAATGCTGGAGTCCCACAGTTATACAGAGGATGGCCGTTCTTTTAAAGAGAGAGACAGAGAGAGAGAGAGAGAGAGAGAGAGAGAGAGAGAGAGAGAGAGAGAGAGAGAGAGTGGATAAGAAAGCCTGAGGGAGAGATAGAAAGTAGAAACAGAGAGAACAGAAACCATGCAGGATGATGTTAGTTATTTCCTCAGCAACTACTGCAGAAGATTTCAGAGAAAGTTGCTGAAGTGTACAGGTAGGAGTTCCAGCCAGGGTCCCCTGTACTTTTTACCTTAACTTCTGCTGTAATTTGCTAGTTTGAGAATCTGGCAACAACAATTGCAACAACAATAATGTAATGCAAGTAATGCAAAAGATGGATATAGACGGAGCAAAAAATTAAAAATTGCTACTTTTTATCTAACAATTCTAAATTGTAAAACATAAACCTTAATTGTGAGATATAAACCTGCAATTGCGACAAAAAGTCAGAATTGTAAGATAAAAAGTCGCAATTACGTTATTTATTTTAATCTGAGGCCAAAATAAAAAAATAAATAATTGCCAAATGTGAACTCAGAATTCAAAGAAAAAAGTTAGAATTGCGAGATGTAAACTCAATTCTTTTCAGAAATGAGATACAGTATGCTACCAAATACTGTATTAACCTGAGAAACATTTTCCCTCATTTTTTCAGCAATCACGTCTCGTTCCCGGAATTTATTTTATTTGTTTGTTTGTTTGTTTGTTTGTCGATGAACAATGAATCACTCTACTGAATCGGTTATTTTACGTGAATCGCTTTATTCGATAGTCTGAATCAGTTAGCGATTCAGTCAGCTCAAGGCTCACGCGCTGGGATTGTTTGGAGCTGTTTTCCTCTCAGCCGAACTGTGACTTAATACTTCAAAACAAAGAGCGAAAACATCGTTGAATTAAATGGATATTCATCTATAATCGATGGAAGCAGCCTTAGACATCGTCTTGTCGATAAAGAAGGCCTTCGTACTTTGAACACCTGGATGTGGAGCTTGTGAACTACTCTGTGGAAACTCATCAGGTAAAGGCCTGTTAATTCGACTTAAAGCGTATCAATATACACATAAACACTGCAAAAACTTTGACATTACAGAACGTGTACCCTGACATACCATTTAAATACAATGAATATGGTAGTCAATCAACTATCAGATATGACTGAACCGATGTAGGCTACTGTTTTGAAAGGTAACTAGCTAGTTTGTTATGAATGGCATGGCAATGGTAAATCGGTGATAAGACTACAAGGCCAAACAGCTCAAGCATATCTACACATGGCATAAATTTACAGATCTGTTCTGCTATAGCAAATGATTGATTCATGAATATTAATTAGTTAAGCTGTAGTCTAGGAAAAATTGGCTGTGAGCCGTGACCTTCTGTTCCTGTCCGAAATGTTTACTCTAGTATCATATTTGCTGCCTATTGTGTGTGTGAATAATACCTAATCACTCAGTCACTAGACTCTGACAGTGCAATGTTCTTGTACAATTTGAAAATATGATTTTATATTGAATATTTTAAGATTGAATATTGTATGTCGGAATTAATAACATAATAAAAATAATTCAAGTCTCAAAGTAGCCTAAGGTTTACTAACAATGTAAGCATCACCTAATTAAAATGTTTGAACGAATTAGTGTAGTCATGAAGTCGTTTGTAAGTCCTGGTACTTTTAAATTTTCTGGTGCTTCTGAGTGCAGGTAAAAAAAAAGATGATGTGTTGTTACAATGAAGGAAAACAAAAAATGAAAGAATACATTGGATAACAGTATTAAAGGATATGGCAAAGATGGAAGTTCATATTTAAAACATAACCAGAGGCTTGTTTTATTGATATTAGTTGGCAGTGTTTTTCAAATGGGATCAATAATACAAAAAATGAATGCTGAAAATGAACAGAAGCTGGAGTAGCAGAACTCAGTGGCTCTGTACAGCAGAAAATCAAAAATTTTCAGATTGAGCTACTTATAGAACCGTTCCATTCATTTTTTTTGTTTTTGTGTCATTAATTATGCAGATAAATTGCTGTGGTTTGTTTGCCGTATTGTGCAAAATGCCACGGAACATGGGGAGCCACATTCCGTTTCTGCGTGTCTTCTGTAATTTGACTAAAATTGGAATACTGCATGTCTTAATTTGATTATTCCTATTCTGAATTTGACCTTATTAGGTTGAGGGTAATTAGAAAATGCTGTTTAAATGGAAAATCCTCATTCTTTATGAGACCAGTAGTTACATTATTGCAGCTCATATAAATGTAGTCAGCTGTTTAAAAATTCAGCATTTAAATGCTCTGTATAACAGAATCTTACAAACACTTTACCTTAAGCTTGATGCACTTGATGAAACTACAAGTGTAACATATGACCAGTGGCAGCGCTAGGGTGGGGCTTGACGGGGCTATATCCCCATCAGAAACTTGCTTAGCCCCGGCACCAGGCCCGGATTAAGAATTCAGAGGCCCCTGGGCACAATGTCTTGTCAGGCCCCCCCCCGCAAAATTCAAGTTTTTGAATTATAGGGTATTATTTGCTGGAAATACCTCTAGCTTATAGAGGATTTACACTGACAGGTTACAGCCTATGATCGCATCCTCTATCATACAGGATTTACATCACATAATTGCAACAATGCTTTCCTGGACCATCAGCAATCTTTACAATAAGTGTAAATAGTAATTATGCTATCTATACTTTATATTAGCAGATACTATTTGCACCTCAGTATTTTTGTACATTAACTGGATGCAATAATAACACAGGGCCTCATTCATGAAACTTGCGTAAATATGTGAGTAAATTCCAAGTAATCTGCGTGTAAAACAGACCTTCCCAAAAACTCTCCTCCGAATTCACAAACGCTTCGTAAACCTCAGATTTGATAGTTAAACGTGTATGTTAATGAATTCCAATCATTCGTAAGGGCGCGCGTGCACTAGTGGTGCAACGGATCACAAAACTCACAGTTCGGATCATACTACGGATCTTGAGTCACGGATCGGATCATTTTTTGGATCAGCCAAAAAAAAAAAAAAAAGTTTGCTTTTCATAAAGTACTAAAAGCTTACTTTAAGAACTTCTATACCCAGCAGAAACTGCTAGCTTAACTACTAAAGTCAGTAATAAAACAAGAACAATTACACAAATTACAAGCATAGATGAACAGCCTACAACATAAAATTATAAAAGACAGTAACAGTAGTATTCAGGTGCAGAAATGTAAAAATTAAGTGTAAAACAACACAATAATGCTTACTGCATAAGTTAAATACAAATGATTAGCAGACAGAAGCAGGTATTATAGGCTGCTGTCTCTTTAAGACTAAATGCACGGACCTAATACTGACACACATCCAGTTTCTTTCTCAGCTGTATACGTTAACTTAAAGGAAAATGCCACCGTTTTTCCATATTCTAATACGTTCTTCCCTCAATTTAGACGAGTTGATAAGTACCTCTCCTGTCTCACTGCGTGCACTTAATCACTCTAGCGCACGGCGCAACTATGCTAGCAGTTAGCTTAGCACCATTCATTCCTTAGGATCCAAACAGGGATGAATTTAGAAGCCACCAAACACTTCCATGTTTTCCCTATTTTCCCTATACTTGCCAAAACAGGTATTTTAACATAACTTTGTGTGTATGTATCTATCCGTTGAGGCGTTGTCTGAAACGTGGTATCTGAATCGCGCCTCTCTCTGCGTGCGCACGCTTCAGTGTGTGCAGCAGCGGCTGAGCACAGAAAACGGTGGGCAAGTCCTGATTCAACTTCTCCATCTGAATGGTCTGAAATTGCTTGAATGTGTAAATTGGCAAGACAAAACGTACAAATTATAAAATTTCACTCTATGATGGATAAACTTAACAGTTAATCCACAAATAACCTGCGTGCCGAACCGTGGGGACTGGTCTGTACGGATCACAGATCATCTACGATCCGTTGCACCCCTAGCGTGCACGCTTATTCACAATAAGCATAATCCCTGCCTATGAATTACAACTACGTAAATAAGTGTCCAGGAACACAGTGGAATATTTTGGAGTCCTTTCTCAGGTTTGGTTCCAGTATATTTCATAAATGCAAAAAAGACTAAGAGGTCTATGCCTAACAATAAATATTCAATTAACTTGTCCATCAGTGCTCTTCTGAAAACGGCCAGCTGGTGGCGCTTGAGAATGCTTTGGTGGCACAGCGTTTTTCCAGCTGACGATTTGGTTGATGTGGAATATCCACGGCAGTAACATATTACTAGTATCTAATTTTGAAGTATATTACTGAATATAAAAATGCAGTATATTATAATGCAGTATAAATAACCAGTAATAACTTCTCTATTATTGTTCAGTCATTGTACAAGTAGGGCGGTTGGTCGGTGTAGCGTTGCGCTGCGTTTGTGAAGGATTTACACAAAAACTCTGCTCGTATTTCATGAATGAGGCCCATAGAGTGTAAGTAATTATTTATAGCTTTGCAAAAGGCGGATTTGAACTGATTCGAACCCAGATCGATCGCATCAAAAGACAATTCCGTGAGTCTGACGCGCTACTGCTTGCGCCACTGATGCTGTTGAATTAAATGTTTTTTTTTTTTTTTAATCTTGTGTCAACCAGACATTGCTGGACGGAGCTAGTGTAAATAGCGTTTGCCGACAAGCGCGCTATTTGCACTTAAAGACACTGATTTTTTTTTTCTTCCCTCGCTTGGGCCCCAAGTGTGCATAGGCCCCTGGGCCAGTGCCCATAATGCCCATTGGATAATCCGGACATGCCCGGCACAGCCGCCCCCTGATTTTCCTGTTTTTAACTCTCGGTGTCAGAAACCTAAAAAAGTGCCTAATATGTGGACTATAAACAATTGATATTATGGGGGAGGGGTCAAGCAACTCAAGCAAGCAACGCGCAAACTTTGCGCAAGAGTTATGCCGGTGAACGTCACTCAATTCGCTATAGAGAAAGTGAAAGTAAAAAAACTGACAGCTAACGCTGCACTATCTATTGTAAATGGTTAGAATTTACCATGTTTTCCTAACAGTTGGCATTGAGAGTTACTGAC
Organism: Spinibarbus caldwelli; assembly: GCA_039654775.1. Lineage (NCBI taxonomy): Eukaryota > Metazoa > Chordata > Actinopteri > Cypriniformes > Cyprinidae > Spinibarbus > Spinibarbus caldwelli. The sequence continues at coordinate 6,938,667 of CM077255.1, forward strand.
ACTTGATGGTCAGAAAGAATTACTATGTGTAAAAAAAAAAAAAAAAATTATAAAAAATAAATAAACAAACAAACAAACAAACAATAATAAATAAATAAAAAAACCCTACCTTCTCTCTTTTCTATATGCGTTGGTAAATTGTATTACTGTGTAAGTGTCATATTTGGCAGTTGGCATTAGAAGTTAGATTACTAATAACAGTGGCATATGAGAAGTTTAATACCACAGAAAAAAGTAAAATATGCTTTTTTTCAAAGCTGCTGTATATAAAAAAAACTCATAGCTAAAGTTTAGGCGTTCATTACTTTCTCTCAATTTAATTTGTTTTTTTAGCACCCCCTCTGAACTGTTAAGCTCCCCCTTAGCACCCCCAACAAAAAAATCCTGGAGCTCGAGTCGAGTCGAGCTTTATTGTCATTCTGCTACATGTGTGGACATATAGTGGAACGAAATGTCGTGTCTCGCAGGACCACGGTGCTACATACTAGTTAAACATAAGATAAACATACAACAATGCAAGTATAGGAAAAACAATAGAGCTATACAACAGTTAACTATCTGACTATACATATACTAAAAATACTATAACTGCTATACCTAGTTGTCCACACATACACAAACTGAGACTGTACAAAAAACTTTACATAAATACTGTACATGAAATTGTGCGAAAGAGATATATGTACGTGAAATTGTGCAGAAAAAATATATATTTTGTACATTATTGTGCAGATTTTGTGGGAGACAGTGCATAGTGCAAAAAGATTTTGTAGTGCAATGCTCAAGTAAACGTATTATTTTGTAGTGCAATGTTCAAGTAGACATATATTTTCTTAAGAGTCTTTGTGGCAGGGAGTGTTTGTAGAAAGTGTCTAGTGTGCATATAGTGGGATGAGTGCGTTACTACAGGTGGTTTGTATAGCCCACTCACCTGTGTGTAGCACATTCAGGGGTTTGGTCCAGAATTGCACTTAGTAAAATTGTCAACAGTTTTTAATGAGTTGGGGGGTGGGAGGGCTGAGGTGTTCATGGTTTCAGAGGGGGACAGGGGGATTGGAGTTAAGAGCTCTCACAGCCTGGGGAAAAAAGCTGTTGAGCAATCTGACAGAGCGAGCTCTGATGCTCCGGTACCTTCTACCTGATGGCAGGAGCTGGAAGAGGTTGTGAGAGGGGTGGGTGGGGTCCTTCACGATGCTGGTGGCCTTGTTGGAGCATCGTGAAAGGAAAATGTCCAGGATGGAGGGGAGAGGGGCACCGATGATCTTTGCGGCAGTGTTCACTGTCCGTTGTAGGGTCTTGCGGTCAGCAGCACTGCAGTTCCCATACCAGACAGTGATGCAGGTAGTCAGCACACTCTCAATGGTGCCCCTGTAAAAAGTGGTGAGGATGGGTGGAGGGAGACTTGCCCTTTTCAGCCGGCGGAGAAAGTGGAGGCGCTGTTGTCCCTTCTTGTTGAGTGACGTGACGTTGGTGGTCCAGGTGAGATCCTCTGTGATGTGCACTCCCAGGAATTTAGTGCTGCCGACTCTCTCCACGGTTGAGCCGTCGATGGTCAGCGGGGGGTGGTCAACAGAGTTTCTCCTGAAGTCCATCACAACCTCTTTCGTCTTACCCACATTGAGGGACAGGTTGTTAGCACCACACCATTCAGCCAGCTGTGCCACTTCCTCTCTGTAGTGCGTTTCATCGTTGTTGCTGATGAGGCCTACCACAGTTGTGTCATCAGCAAACTTGATGATGTGGTTGGAGCTGGACTTGGCAGTGCAGTCGTGGGTCAGCAGCGTGAAGAGCAGCGGGCTGAGCACACAGCCTTGTGGGGCACCTGTGCTCAGTGTGGTAGTGCTGGAGGTGTTGCGGCCGACACGGACTGACTGAGGTCTTGCAGTTAAAAAGTCCAGGATCCAATTACAGAGGGAGGTGTTAAGGCCCAGCAGGTTTAGTTTGTGGATGAGCTGTTGTGGGATTATTGTGTTGAATGCTGAGCTGAAGTCAATGAACAGCATTCTTACATAAGAGTCTTTCTGTTCCAGATGGGTAAGAGCTAGGTGGAGAGTGGTGGATATTGCATCGTCCGTGGAACGGTTTGGACGGTATGCAAACTGGAGTGGGTCCAGCGTGTTTGGAAGACTGGACTTGATGTGCTGCATGACTAACCTCTCAAAGCACTTCATCATGATTGGGGTCAGTGCTATGGGACGATAGTCATTCAGACAGGACACAGGTGACTTCTTTGGTACTGGAATTATGGAGGTGGATTTGAGACACGTGGGGACGACTGCCTGGCTCAGCGAGATGTTGAAGATGTCTGTTAGGACATCCGTCAGCTGTGCAGCACAGTCTTTCAGTACACGTCCAGGTATGTTGTCAGGGCCCGCAGCCTTTCGTGGGTTAATCCTGGATAGGGTCTTCCTTACGTCGACTGGAGAGAGACAGAGTACCTGGTCATTTGGAGATGTGAGTAGTTTCTGTGGAGGTGTGTCGTTCTGTATCTCAAATCGTGAGTAGAAGTGGTTGAGTGCCTCTGGTAAAGATGTGTCATCATCACTGGCCTGTGGCAGGGGCTTGTAGTCAGTGATGGTCTGAATGGCTTGCCATAGGGTCCGAGTGTCTCTGCTGTCTGTGAAGTGATTGTTGATTTTTTTAGCATACTGATGTTTTGCCTTCTTGATGCCATGAGACAGATTGGTTCTTGCTGTTTTGAGGGCTGCTTTATCTCCTGATCTGAATGCTTCATCTCTGGTCTTTAGCAGCCCACGAACCTCTGCTGTCATCCATGGCTTCTGGTTGGCACGTGTGGTGATGGTTTTGGTGACTGTCACATCATCTATGCACTTTTTGATGTAAGCAGTCACAGTTTCGGTGTACTCCTGCAGGTCTGTGTGGTTGTTGTAGGTGGCCGCTTCTTTAAACATGTTCCAGTCTGTGCCCTGGAAGCAGTCCTGCAGTGCTGAGGTGGCATTGTCTGGCCATACTGTGATCTGCTTTTGAACCGGTTTGGTGAGTTTGAGAAGTGGGCTATATGCTGGGATTAGCATAACAGAGATGTGGTCCGAGTACCCGAGGTGGGGGCGGGGTTCGGCTTTGTATGCGTTCTTAACTGTTGTGTAAACAAAGTCGAGCGTGTTGTTTCCCCTTGTTGCAAAGTTCACATGTTGGTAGAACTTTGGCAAAACTGTCTTTAAGTTTGCGTGGTTGAAGTCACCGGCTATGATGAAAAAGCCGTCAGGGTTATTTGTTTGTTGTTCGCTGATGGCGCTGTACAGCTCGCGAAGCGCGTCCTTAGCGTTTGCACACGGAGGAATGTAAACCGCGACAATAACAATGGCCGTGAACTCCCGCGGCAGATAGAACGGTCGACACTTCACAAACATAAACTCCACCAGTGATGAACAGTGTTTTGTCACTACCGCAGCATTGTTACACCATTCTTTGTTGATATACACACACAAGCCACCCCCGCGAGTCTTACCAGACAGTGATGAATTTCTGTCCGCTCGGTAGCAAGTTAGTCCGTGCAGCTGAATGGCGGAGTCCGGGATGTTGTCGTTTAGCCATGTTTCAGTGAAAACAAACACACAACAATCCCTTTCCTCATGCTGTGTAGATCGACTGAGTTGAATTAAGTCCAGTTTGTTTTCCAGAGAGCGAACGTTTGAGAGCATGAGTGTTGGAAGAGCCGGTCTTGTGGGGTTAGCCCTCAGCCTAGCTCGTATACCTCCGCGCTTACCGCGCTTCCGTCCTCTCTCACACCGCTTGCGACGCCGCCTTGTGCGGGTAGCGTCAGTAGGCGAGGCTGCGGTCTCGAGGTCCGGCTCCAGCAGTAAACAAAGGCCTCGTAGCTTCTCAGTAGCCGCCGGCGAGAGTTTGAGTTTGTATGTCTTGTCGATATCCAAAAGACTTTGGCGATCGTATATGTATCTCGGAGTGATCTCCCGATGAATTAACGGTAAATCGACACTATTTGGAGACGAACAGACGACATTAAAAGACATAAAAGCACCGTCTTTGGGACCTGGAGAGGCCGCAGCGTCTGACCGCGCCGCCATCTTGGTTTATAATCAGCTGCCACTGACTCAGACACTTTTCTAACCGGCATGCATATTGCGGTGATCACCGGTGATCGGTTCTGCGCAGATTTTGCTCATCTCAAACAAGCCTAGTCACTTGCTTCATTCCTGAATAAATCAGCCGTTCGAACGAATCAATTGAATGAATGATTCAGTGATAAAATCAGTATCTTGCCGCCACCTGCTGGCGGCTTCAGTTTCATTTTTAGTATATAATTTCAGTTATTTAAATCATTTAATATTTCTGTATTCGAAATTTTATATTTAAAACATTAATCTCCACATGAATCTATGAATTTAATTGCACTCATGCCACCTCTGAGTCTCATTAAATGTCTGAAAATGTACCTACAAGCCACTTTTGTATTCTTCTGTGCCACCTCTGTAGTACAAATAATTTTTTTTATTAATACTAATTTCATGTGATTGGTAACTTATTTGTCTTTTTCTACTTCTTATTATATTGTTTTGAATAGAAATTTTAAAAAGTTTATAAACAGAAATTTTTTAATTTGACAGATGAAAATGATACCATTGCAAAGGTAAAAAGAAAATACCCCTGTAAGTCACTTTAAGGAGTCAAATGTCACCTCGTATTAGGAAGGCTAAGTTTTTGATCAGAATTTTTGATTATTGATCAGAAGGTGCTCCTAAATTTTTTTTTTTAATTAGGAGGACAAGCGCTCCTAAAAAGAAAAGAAAGCATAACATATTAGTGTATATATGTGTAACATATTAGATCAGTGCATGAGGTCTTAAAGAGACAGCAGCCTAAATAAACTTGCTGCTGTCTTTCATTATACAGTGAAGATTATCCAGTGTTATTTTACAGTTAAATAGATTATGGTTAGACCTAACTGAATTTAGGTCTAACTGAAGTACTGATAATTTAATTTGTATCTTGTTATTGTTTTTGTTTGTGCTATTGATTGTCATTAATTTATTTGTTCTTATTTTATTATTTATTATTATTATTATTTATTATTTATTATTTACTATTTACTTGTCTTTTTTTTAGTTAAAATAAATTCAATTCTGAGTGCACGGTGTTGGGTGGGGAGGGGGCGTGGTCCATGGTAAATAGTCCTGCCACCACAGCTGGTAAAAATCCTAGAGCAGGGGTGTCAAACTCAGTTCCTGGAGGGCCGCAGCCCTGCAGAGTTGTGTTCCAACCCTGCTCCAACACACAAACCATGTAGTTTTCAAAGAAGCCTAAATTACTTGATTAGCTGGTTCAGGTGTGTTTAATTAGGGTTGCATCTAAACTCTGCAGGGCTGCGGCCCTCCAGGAATTGAGTTTGACACCCCTGTCCTAGAGGAAACACTGCATACATTTAATAAAATTAGAAAAATGCATTTACAAAGGTAAAAAGAAAATGCCCCTGCAAATCACTTTGAGTCAAATGTCACCTCGTATTAAGAAGGCAATTTTTGATCAGAATTTTTTTATTATTGATTAGAAGGTGCTCCTAATTTTTTTTTAAATTAGGAGAAGAAAATTACAAGAAGAAAAACACGGCTCTTAAACTGGGTGTGGAATGGGGTTTGGCTGAGGAAAATTTTTCAGTCAAAAGATTTTTTTTTGCTTTAACCCCTGTATATTGTTTTTTTCATTCATTGTATTTATTTATTGCATGTAAGAAAAAGTTTTTTAAAGGATAGGTTGCTTTTGTATGGAAGCTTGTTTCTGCCACGAGATAACAAATAAAAAGGTAATTGCGACTTATCTCAATTCTGACTTTCATTCTCGCGTTTCTAAGAACAAAAAGGCAGAATTTTAAGATATAAACTCAGAACTGTGAGATAAAAAGTCAATTACATTTTTTTTTTTTCTTTTTTACATTGTGGTAGAAACAAAATAACTGAATTGCAGGATAGAAATTTGAATTGTGAGATGTGAACTTGGAATTGCGAGAGAATTGACTTTTATTTTCTTAGAATTGTGAAAAAAAAATCAAATTGTTCAGAATTGCAAGAAAAAAAAGGCTATATTAAGTCTATATTAAGTTACAGGTCATAAATTCTTACTTACGCACTCACACTTTTACTTTCCAGAGAGCAGTCCAAAGCCATTGGGATCGTTCAACTAAGGATAAGGATTGACTGACAGTGTAGGCAAGAAAGTGAGAGTGAGAATGCTCTGAATACACTTTTTATTTCCAGTCTGCGACATGGACATGATATCGTTTCCCCCATCTTCTGATGAGGGCTGCCATTCCTTCCATTTACTGTGACCTGCCAAGCACATCAGAAAGGCTTTTCACACAATAGAAAGGCTCTTTTCTAAAAGAACAATGTATAACCTATTATTGAAACCCGTGAGAGCACAGGTCACACACACACACACACACACACACACACACACACACTGTAGTTTATGATGCAGCTCACTGTCATTACTGTACATATGTTACACAGAAATATGAGAAACTGTGTAACCTGTTATGTATATATGTGGGTGAAGCACACTTATTTTGTAACTCTATTTGTTTACTTATGTTGTTGATTCAGATTTGGTACAATCTAATACACTAAGGGAGAAAGGTTTTTTTTTTTTTTTTTTTTTTTGAAGGTATTTTATTTAAAAAATGTAAACAAAAAATAAAATAAAAAATTATTTTATTTAAAAAAAAACAAAAAAAGTTTAGGAAATGTGTTGTAGATTTACTGCTTTCTAAATTTGCAGTAGATACATACTGTATAGGGGTATTATATCAGAAATTGTGCAAATAAAGATTGAGTTACGGATGTTTAAACAGCATGAATCTTCATTTCCCCTTTTAATTTGCACCTTAATCAGTGCTAAGATTTGGATCAAATTCAGACATTCGCCTTTCCTTTCTCATGCTAAATTTACCACAAAACTGACACCTTCATACAATTTTGTATCAGGAGACACACAACAGGTACCTGTGTTTTCATCTGTAAGAATAACTTAATAATCCTTTTTTTCTCATTGATAGTTCTTTTTATATATTTATTTATTTATTGCACAAAGACATAATTTTGTCTTAAGGTTGTTATTTGCAAGAATGCAATTATTTCCCTTTCAAATGTTCAGCTTCCTAGTGCTATCTACACCAGCTGCTTTCAAAATCACGTACTGTGTGAGTACTAGGTGCTACATTTGATGATGAACTGTTTAAAGGTGTGTAGTATGAATGAAATCTAGACGTTTTACTTCACTGGCGTTCACAACTCCTCTTCCGTGGCCTTTTGGGATAGTAAAATGTCCACTTCAGAATCTCGCTGTTTTATGAATATGCTATGAATTTGGACACTACTCTTACAAGGCAGGTGTATGTCGCGACACAAAACACTAGGTTTAATCATTAAAGGAATAGGAAGGAAGTCAGAAGGAAGTCATGCATGAATAGGATGCAGGAATAGGAAGGAAGTCAGAAGGAAGTCATGCATGTCTGGAACGACAAGGCTTTGAAAGGAACCCTGGGTATTAAGACATGTAAATGATGTCTCTTAATGAAATATGTAGTAGAAAACCCATGAAAGATTTACATTATTTAAAAAAAAAATCCAAATAACTTTATACATATTTTTGGACTAAGGGGAGGCGCCATTATTTTAGGTGCACAGTGCATTCAATGCATTCGATGACGTCAAATGGTTGCACTCGATGAGCTACTGGTGCTACGTGTTGTCAATTACGTTTTCTTGGTATGATGTCAGCTAGTGATATTTTATGCTTCCAATGTAGACATGATGTAAAGTAATATTAAAAGCCATCAACAATTTAGTTAATCATTATGATTGAGAAATTTGATTTGCTTCAGAATTAGTTGTTGCATATAAATACAGTTAAAACATGGTGTTTCAACTACAATTTGTAGGATTAGTAAAGTAATTGATCTGGAGGAATTTTCATACTTAAAATCCTTAGAGCAATCTTCGGTGGTGGACGTGCACAGGCCTTGAAAGCATTGTCAGCATGCGTTGACCAGATTAAGTTGAAGGCAATGAGGTAAGATAGTGGGTTTTGTGGTAGTGGAAATGTAATTAATTAAAATGCTTGTAATGGCTGCACTGCCAATTATAATGGCAACACTGATATTCAGCCAGACAGTAATCTGAAGGGAACATCGTCTAGAAAACCACAGCATGGATTTGTGTGTGCATGACCTACTTGTGCATGCACGCCTCTAATTGTGTGTTTCCTGTTCCTTGGATCCAATTATGGCTGGAAACCATTTAAGATTCACTCTGTTTGAGTCTTGTGTCGATTTAGCAACTAATGCATTAGCGGATGAGTAAGAGAGACTGAAGTTTTAGGAACAGAATAAAGAGGTTACAGGCTTGTCCTGTCCATTAACATCTCAGGCATTTAATGAAACCGAAGCAGCATGCTAACTTTTACTTGCACGAAGAGACCGTAAACACAGAAAAATATGGAGAGAGAGAGAGAGAGAAAAAAAGTGAATAGACACTTTCTGTTTTCCCAGAAGAGAAATGCTATCATTTTTTATTAAATTGGACAAAATTGCCAGTTAAATAATGAAATTATTAAATGACTGAAGTAAATTATTGTAGTGTGATTGGAAAAGCAAAAAAAAAAAAAAAAAGACCAAAATGTGCATAGTGCAGAATGATTCATCAATATTTTTGGTCCAATTTCGCATTTAAATTTTAAGTTAATATACAAGGTAGCATGATACCTAATACAATACTGTACTGTATTTTTTATGTTTTTGAAAGAAATCCATTATGCTCACCAAGGCTGCATTTGTTTGATGGATAAAATGGAAAAAAAAAAAAATGTATTAATATTAGTATATTTTTTTACAATTTAAAATAGCTGTTTCTATTTAAATATGATTTAAAATGTAATTTATTCCTGTATGACAATGCTGAATTTTCAGCACTCATTACTCCAGTCTTCAGTGTCGCATGATCCTTCAGAAATCATTCTAATATGATTATTAGATGCTCAGAGAAACATTTGATATAGGGCTGCACGATATATATCACAGAACCGGCTTTAATGATGAGATGCGCATGACTATCGCATTATATCGTGCAGCCCTAATTTGATATTATCAAAACTGAAAACAGTTTTGCTGTTTAAAATGTTTTTGGAAACAGACATTTTTCAGGATTTTATGATGAATAAAAAAAGTTGAAAAGAACATCATTTGAAATAAAACTTTGAAATAGAAATATTGTGTAATATTATAAATGTTTTACTGTCACTTTTGATCCATTTAATGTGTCCTTGTCATCAAGCGTTTTGTGTAATGGTTAAAAAGATGGGCTGCTAACCAAGAAATTGCATATTCCATCCAGCCTTTTCGGCATTTTGACCTTGAAGTGAGCACTAGCTTCAGGGCTACTGTCCCAGCAATTAATGTACTGTAAGTCACTTTGATTAAAAAGCAGCTGCTAAATGGCACGTAACTACAAATGACATTTGGAGAGACTCATAAACTCACTCTGTCCTTCCACCACAAGCTCTAGACCTTTTTTAAGCCAGACATAAGCAGCAATCACATGACTGCAACAAAGTCAATGAAAACAGTGTTTATTTGATGATAAGACGTAAGGTGTCAGACCGACCAGTTTTGCCGTTTCTTTCAAGGGGGTAAGAAGGTGAGGACGCCCATCCCAGATTGACAACTTACTTTATCGTGGGCACCATGTGCGACTGTCTCATCAGTCGTCGAGATTTTCCGCTTCTACCTGACAGGGGTCGAGGAGGACTGATGTAGAATTTGTGTCACCTCTGGGTCTGTGTGTCTATGTATGTGATTGCCACAGTGGACCCATCTCACAGACTGTGCATCTGACAGGGTTGTTCAGGTTCACTTGAATTACACTAGTCCTCTTGATTTTGATTCATCTGAGAGCGCTCTGAGCATTCCCACTAACATCCTTAGACACAGAACAAACATGCTTTGCTGGTTGAAAGTTCATTTCAGAAATACAGATATGGACATTTGAGTACATTTGCATTTATAGGACAATTTCATTCAAAAATAGAAATTATTTCATTATTTTCTCATAAATAAAGTAGCTCACACTGTATGACTCATGCACTATATTCCAGGTCTTCCAAAGCCATACTATACAGTAGGTTTGTGTGATGAACAGAATGAAGTTGTTATTATTGTTACTTTTTTTCTTTCCAGTGGGAAACTGGATAAGGTTTGGATCACTGAGAAAGAGTCATTCAGACGGATTTTGTGTATAAGATCGACTGATTTATTGAACAGATTTGACTTTGTTTCTGTCTGCTTCGCTGATGAACTCTCATGAACTTGGAAAGGAGAGCTAAGGAGGAATAAAGACTTAAATTTTTGTCTGTTCCAGAAGACTTGAAATATAGAACATGAGGGGTTTTTAAACTGGGGTCCACAGGGCTATATTGGGTCCATAGGAAAAACTACAAGAAGAAAAATGTACAAAACGTACAAAATATCTACAAAGTAGGTGTGTCAAAGTGCTATAAAAATGTATTTAAATTTAGTTGAGAATGTTTAGCTTACTAGTGGGTGCAGGACACTACAGTTGAGGTCAAAAGTTTACACCCCCCTTGCAGAATCTGCAAAATGTTAATTATTTTACCAAAATAAGAGGGATCATACAAAATGCATGTTATTGTTTTAGTACTGACCTGAATAAGATATTGCACATAAAAGATGTTTACATAAAGTCCACAAGAGAAAATACTTGGACTTTTTGAATCTGAAGATAAGGGTAAATTGAACTTATTTTGTCTTCTGGGAAACATGTAACCTCTGAAGGGCAGTACTACATGGAAAAAAGAAAAAGATATTTAGGCAAAATAAGATAAATGTACATATCTTCATTCTGTTCAAAAGTTTTCACCCCCCCGGCTCTTAATGCATCGTTTTTCCTTCTGGATCATCAGTGAGCATTTGAAAGTCAAGAATCTAGAATTGAAAATTATTTGTATTCTAAATTGTGAACAATCATGCAGGGGTTTATAATAAAGATAAAACAAACACAGCATGATGCAAAATGTGATGTGTAGCATACAAGTGGCATCACTCAGAGTGAGTCTGAATAATCCATTGTTTAATACCAGCTTTGTATTATGAAAACATATTCATAGAATGCCAGAGAGCCCTGGGCCACACTTGCAATCTATGCTAGACCCATTAAGGGTGCATTAAAGGTGCGAAATGCATTTTGCCTAATTTCTCATCTTCACTATAATAACCTATATTAAGCTCAAGCAGAGCAGAAAAGAGCAACAAGGAAAACAGAAACGAATAAAGGTAAAGACACTTCCTCTTATATTTCAAGCTGCTTGAACCTGCTTTTAATCAGAACATTGGTGAGTCGATACTCATGCGCTCAAACACGTCCCTGAAGAGAGTCTATTTCAGGGACTCAGTGAATAGGACATCAGGTCAGAAAGCAAACGGAGGACCTTGGTGAGCTGGCCACATCTTTGTGTTCACAATTCTAGGACATTGAGAGATCAGGTTTTTATGCACTTTCCTGTCACTCCATTACATTTGGACACTTACACATGATGCTTTGACTGGGTTGTAGGATTTCTGGGATTTAATGTCATGGCCACTGTTGTGTATGTGGCGCCATTTCTTTCGAAATCCAGTTTCAAGTCTATTTGGAGTAGTTTATGCTATTTAAATTGAGTTTTCTTTAAGGGCAAGTGTAGAAATTACATCAAGCCTGGGCCCGAAAGAATAAAAGTCTCCACTGATTTAGTGGTGTGGTATTTAAAAGGCTCTTTGTGGTCATTTGATCATGTAGAGAAGGTATTGACGTCCTCATGATGTCATCTAGACTTCATTAGATGACATCAGTCAAATGTGTTTTTGTTCTGTTGGATGAAAGAAAAAGGAAATCATTAAGACCAACTGTCCACTCTGCACCGTTCCTAGGCTTCTTTGTCAATCTGGCTGTAATTGTGAATATTTGCTTTCACAGTGTTGGGCAACAAGCGTTTGTGGCTGTGGGCATATGCTGCAGTGTCGAGATAAAGAGAGAGAGGAACTTCTTGCTGTTTGATCGCTATGCCGCATTTAATAGTCGCTCAGCCTCTGTCCTTGTTCTGCACAGCAAAAGTACGAACACTTCTTACTCTAGAGACACTCTCATCTCCTTCATGAGAGAGAATGAGAGATACTCCAACTGATTCTTCTCATCCTTGAGCAGAAGTTTCACCTCTCAGATTCCCCAGATGGTCATGCATGGGGCCTCAGGGACTGAGAAGGCTCACGTGGACACACAGACTGCTATCCACATCTGGCCTTTCTTGTTCAGACTTACAATTTTTACCTTGTACTAATAAAACAAGCAGTTCCTATTGACTTCAGTTCAGTTGAAGCAGCACCCATATCTAGGGACCAGAATACCATTTAGACTATTTGAGGAGCTTTTGGGCAGCAGCAATTTTTGTACAAATTCTAGCTTTTATAATTGGCTTGTCAATATGTGCACTTCTGGTATTTCAGTATTTATGTAGAAGGCTTCTTTTTTTGCTACATTCTTAATACATTCTTAGGGCAAACTTAATTTGCACAACTACTGTATATTCATGGTTACATACCATGTAGTTCAAAGTGACTTTCTTAATGATTCATGTTTGATTCTGTTCACATCACACGAAGTGAAACACTGTTACTGTTCAAAAGTTTTGCATGGTTTTTTGAGAATTCTTTCTTGCTGCAGGGGCTTCATTCAGATGTTTTTTTTTTTGTTGTTGTTTTTTTTTGTTCTTACTGTTGCTTCAGGGTAGATCCACCACTGAGGAGTTAAAATGAAAAGATCCTTGACCTGGGCATGCATGAACTCTTCATATGAAGAGAGGCCAACCTGAAGTGGCTGCTGAAAGTAAGGCCAGTTGCAAAAAGGAGTATGGATTACCTTCTTTTTCTCAACTTACTTTCTTGTAGGTCAGCTAGAAAGGCTTACAACAGGATTCACGTGTGCTAGCAGATACTAGCAGTTTTGCCTTATGAAGTCAGCCTCATGTGATACCCTTATATATCTATAAGTTCTGCAAGGAATTGTGAAGAAACAAGCGAGGACAACAGCAAAAATGGCAGATCATGGAAATAAATGTAATGTTCCAGGCAGTGCAGGGGATGTGCAGTGCAGGGATGGGTTGGTGTCTGTATTCAGAAAGGCACGGAAAGCAAATAACGCGTTCTAATAAAATAACGCGAGTCACTAAAGGGACGTGGTTAGCTCCTTGCTAGCGGAAGCAGCAGTACATAAGATTTCACTTACCACATAAACAGAGTAAGGAGAGATGACTGAGGATGATGGCGAATGATTTACAGATCCTGAGCACCACTGACAAGCATCTAATCTTGTAAAATGTGCGGTAAGTACTGCCGCTCCATAGTATAAACAGAGTTCGTGCGATCGCGAATCCCGAAAGTGAAAGTAAAAAGCGATTGTGAATTTGAAAGCAGTTTCAGTGCCCCGCATATTAATAGCGGCTCCTTGATGCTCACTTTTTATATACAGTATTTTTGCCCTTACCTAAGTCACATACCTTCTATGTAGATATCAGAGAACAATTTAAAATATTGTATCAGTGCATTCTATGGCACCTTTAATAAATGGATCTTAAAAACCCACAAGTGAAGAGTGGTGAAATTTTAGTGAAGACAGTTGGGAGTCGTCTACTTTCATTATTGAGTTTGTAATTGGGATGCTAGCTTAAAGGGATAATTCACCAAAATATGAAAATTGTACTCACCCTCATGTTGTTCCAAAGCTGTATGCATTTCTTCTTTGGAACAAAAGATATTACATGATATATACAATGATATACAGGTTTGGAATGACATGAGGGTGAGTAAATGATGACAGAATTTTTATATTTGGGTGAACTAACCCTTCAAGATGTTTCTTTAGCTGAGTTTTTCCATTTACCTTCAAGCCAGCTACTGATTTGAGACAATGGCAACTAAATGGTAGTCTATGCCAGTTGAATGTAAGAGTGTGGCTTCAGTGAGTCTTAGCCCCAGTGGATTCAACCATGTACAACTGATGTCACAGGAAATGAAGAACCTGCAAGGCATAGACAAAGCGATAGAAACCTTAAATAAGACCAAGATCTGTGAGTGCCCTCAACCTTTGCTCTCTGCAGTTTTTTTGAAACAAAATGTCTTCTTTGAAATGCTAGTCTATCAGAGAAAGGAAAAAGCGCTTTATGAAAGGTCATGGTGAGGGCGTACTGAAGATGGATACAAGATGGTAATCATTTGCATTAGAAATGTGACTCGCACTCTATTCTGAAGCCTTTCTGACGGTAATGCCAATATTATTTACCTCAGACTAGTCGTGTTTTTTTTTTTTTTTTTTGCAGTTAAATGCAAATGGACTGCTTGATCAAACAGATTTTCAGGGAAGATGTTTGTTTTGCTGCAGTTTATGTTTTTATAAAGGTTAATGTATTTCAGGGGACTTTGGTCTGCTGCAGACACACATTTCATCCTTTCTGATAGACCTTAGACATTATTCTGATAAACTTTAAACTGTTTTTGATTGTTTTTGCTAGCTCAAAATATTTAAATAAGCAAATAATTTCACATCATTCTTTCTAGACTGCTGTTACTCACTGGCTGTTTGCACTATAGAAAAACAGATCCACAGTGTAATTCCCGTTTGCAGTTTTCTATAAATGACCTCCATTTTCTTGTGTTGACTCTGGACCCTTCAGCATTAAAGTAGCTCGGCTGAAAACATGCTTCTGTATAGGTTCATCAAAGACCAGTGCGAGGTCACTGATATCTTCTGTTGTTACTCTACATGGCCAAAGCTGCAATCAATTGCTGGGATCTTATCACAAACAGCTGAATTAGCAAGACAATGTCTGCTTGTTTAATACGCAGGACAGTAAACGATAAACACTCCGATAATCACTTTTCCAATAATTTGTGCATGACTATCATATTAGCAAAGGTCATATGGTGAACAGCCTTGCTTCCTTGACTTAAGTTATTGGTCAGTTGAAAGACCCAAGCTTGAATCTCCATATTGCTTCATGCAGGGTTATTGTAGTTTTGAAATTATAATGTGGTTTTTATTTGTATTTTACTTGTCGTTTTTCTAATTTTTAGTATGAGTTTTCTAATCGTAATGAATGACAAAGACTCCAAGGGTGTTTTTTTTTTTTTTTTTTTTTTTTTTTTTAATGTATTGATTATTTTGGTTCTGGCTTATCTGAAACTGACAGTTATATAAAGCCTTTTGCCTACTGCTCGCTGGTTAAGCTATAAGAGTAATTCTCCCTAAACTGAAAAATTTGAAATTTCTGGCATTCAGAAGCTCAAAAATGACAAAAAGCACCATAAAAGTGTCAAATACATGGTCTATGTGACACAAACTTTATTCCAACTCTTTTGAAGCCTTAAGATATAGTAGATTAGTGAGAAGAACAGACTGAAATTACCTGTCATGCATAGCTTCTGACAATATGTCAATAAACTTTCCTCAAAAGCTGACGTTTATCTTGAGTGAAGCCACAATATGAATAAAAGGGTCAAAAGTGAGCTTTTGGTGTAAGTGACAGTTTTTGTATTATTTCATGTCTTTTTTTCAATGACGTTAAATATTGAGGAGGACGGTTGAGGTGCTTTGATCAATGGCGATGTGGTGCATGGCAATTAGGAATGATGAATAAGCTTGCTCTCTGACATGAATCTGAGATCTTGAATAATTGATTTAAGAAAGAAACATCAGATGTAAGAATCTAAAAGTCGGGCCATCAGTGTCAGTAGGTGATGTATGAAGAGCAGACTAAGAGTCCATTTCCCTCAGGTCCACTGGGAGACTGTGAGATGAACGGCCTGGAGGAAGTAAGCAAAGAGTGGACATTAAAAGGGCAAGAAAGGGGCTGGGACAACTCTCTGTTTTTGCTTTTCCCTCATCTTGCCATGTCCATTTCGGATCCAGTTTTATGTTTCAATTTTATATTTCTTTAAGGAGACTGTTTAAAAATTAATTTATTGTCACTTAAAGGCATAGTTCACCCAAAAATGAAAATTTGCTGAAACTTTACTCACCCTAAGGCTATCCAAGATGTAGATGAGTTTGTTTCTGCATCTTGAACAGATTTGGAGGAGCATTTCATCACTTGCTTACCTTTGCAGTGAATGGGTGCCATCAGAATGAGAGTTCAAACAGCTGATAACAACATCACAATAATTCACAACATGACTCCATCGGTAGCTTGTGTTGTGAAAATCTATTTTTGCAAGAAATTCAACAAGATGATTTTAACTTAATGATCGATTTGTTTATTACAAACACTCAACTTTTCACTTTTGGATTATTGTGATGTTTTTATCAGCTGTTTTAACTCTTTATTCTGATGGCACCCATCCACTGCAGAGGATCTAATAGTGAGCAAGTGATCTAATTTTCTTCAAATCTGTTCCGATGAAGAAACAAACACAGCTACATCTTGCATGGCATGAGGGCGAGTAAATTTTGAGCAAATTTAAATTTTTAGGTGAAGTATTACTATAAAAGATACAAAAAGACACACTTTGCTGATGTTATTTATTCTTGCAGTTGTTGATGTTGATGTTTATTCTTGACAGGATCCATGTACAAAGTAATCCATGTACGAAGAACTTACTTGTTCCTGGAATTGTCACACAGGGGAATATTCAAATACAGCAATTTGCAGAAGGTCGAACATACTTCATTGCTAGAAAGAAATACGTCCCACGTGCCTTTACTCAAATGTATTCAGTATCAGGTGTCCTGTGTTGTGACACCAAGGCTAAAACAGGAGCGTTAGTTACACAATGCTGTTTTCGAGGACAGT
This sequence comes from Spinibarbus caldwelli, assembly GCA_039654775.1. Taxonomy (NCBI): domain Eukaryota; kingdom Metazoa; phylum Chordata; class Actinopteri; order Cypriniformes; family Cyprinidae; genus Spinibarbus; species Spinibarbus caldwelli. The sequence goes on from CM077255.1 coordinate 6,955,530, forward strand.
TACAGCACTGTTTACACTTTGCTTTATCGCATTGGATTTTTTAACAAAAGGACCCAACTGCAATTCCCACGTGCCCTTCACTATCTACTTTGATAGACACTTGACGATGGCTGTCACTCAATATTATGGCTAGAAGAAAAGCCAGAGGTCAAATCCCTTAATAATCACTTTATGAAACTCTAAGGCAGCTGATGGCCACAGAAGGTCAGCGCCTGCTCGCCATAGTCCCCAGAACAGGCCCCAGATCAGACGCAATCTGCACTCCATTCAGAAAATTACCTTGAAAGCCAAATAGTGTTGCTGTAGAGTTGGTTAGACACAATGGAAGTAATGAAAAGATCGAATGGGCCTTTGAATCAATGCATTTTTTTCCCCTCTGCTTCATTTCTCTACCTTAAACTTTAGCCATCATTTCAAAGGTCTTGCACTCTGTGCAGCTTTTTTTCTCATCAAATCCTTACAGATCCCTCAAATATCACTGATGGAATAATGTTTAAAAATGCAATCATGTCATGTTCATTCTCCAGCACATTGAGCTGTGCTCTTATGATGATGTGAGTTTCAATCTGGCTTGCAACATCTACCATTCTTGTTTCCTGTTCCTAGTACCATCCTTTCCTTCTCTCCATTGTATTGTAAAAATACTAGATAATAAATGTTTGAAAAATTGACAAACTGCATTGTAATTACCAGTATATCATTGTACAAGTATTTGTAGTCACAAAAGAATGTTGAACCTGATTGGTGTAGATGTAAAATGGATTTCAAAGTCACCAAATTTCCTCTGATCTGCAACTAAGTTACAATAGGCAAAAACATGACACACAGGCAATGATATATTTAAGGCATGATCAAAAATATAGAGTTTTCTGAACAAAAATTTTGAACATAAATGTTTTGGAACATACATTCTTAGTGCTCAATGTAAAAATCATTAACTCATAAGTACATTGAAGCTACATTGGTTACAAAAAAGTATTCATTCATTCATTCATAATGTCTTATAATAATATAGTCTGAATAATCATTCCTGTCTCATAAGGCTGAAAAAAGAGGCCTTAATGATTTGCATGAACCGTGTCTCATTCCTACCAGTGATTCCTACCATCAGTGTCTGCTTTTTTCTTGAGGCTGTCATATGTTGGCTGTTGAGTAATATGTTCTTCCTCAGGATAAAAATGAAATCTTTCTCTCCATTTACTCACTCTCATTTTGTTTCAAACCCTTTTTTTAAATATGAAAATATTATATAAATATATTTGAATATATCTTATGATGGCTATGTTTTATATAAATCTTTAAAAAATGTAACTGTTCCCACAAAAATATTAAGCAGCACAACTGTTTTCAACATCGAAACCAAGAGCAACTAATCAGCATATTAGATGATTTCTGAAGAATCATGTGACACTGAAGACTGGAGTAGTGATGCTGAAAATTCAGCTTTACCAGAAATAAATTACATTTAAAAAAAAATCTAATATTTTAATATTCTAAATATTCTAATATTGCACACAATTTATTTACTGTATTTTAGATCAAGTAATGCAGCCTTGCTGAGCAAAAGAGAATGTTGGCAGAATTGTAAAATTTTTTTGTGAACTATTCCTTTAAACTTGTTCCTTTAAGCAGGAACCCATGCAGGCTTTGATTTGAATCAGGTACAGTATGTTACCATTGCAGACATCTTGAAAAAGAAAAAAGTATTTCAATATCACTCAATTATTTTGCTCCTTGTGAGAAGGCTGGAAGAAATCTCCTGCTGAGGCCTCGCAGGTCCCCACACTTTACCGACACAACATCTCTGACCTACTTCAAACATCTTGTGCGAGAGAGAGAAGTGAATACAACACAAACACCCAAACTCCTCTCAGTATCTTCTCTAACCGCTAATAGATGGTTTATTCCACGGGGATCGCAAGAAGCCACCAATCTGCTCTCTTTCTTCCGCACGTAAACACCTCAGAGACAAATATAAAGTCTCAGTCTGTCTCATCCCACAGTCTTCTTCAAACCAGCCTCTTTGAAAAATGCACAAACACCCTGTTTTATACCGCTTTCTGTGCCGTGCACCTGAGGGAGACTTTACACTGTGTCAATTAGAGCGCGTAGGCTTCTGTGCTCCTTCTTCTTTACCATGAGGGAATAATTAAGACGAGCCTTCAATACGCAACGTTCCACATCATTCTCAGTCCTGAAGCTATCATAAATATTGATTTTGAGGAAAACTGCAGAAATCCTGTCTCTCAAAATGCTGGAGGAGAATGAAACGACAAGCTTATTCATGTATTTTTTATTTGTTAACCGTTAATTAAGACCTAATAATTGAGCAAATAGAGGCATGCTGCGATGTTAAATACACTTTGGGGCAAATTCACTAACCGGTTGCACCACATTTTCATTGTGTATTTTAACACAAAAACAGCAACAGTGTTTTGAGTTGAGTCTGCCTAGGACCCCAAGGGGTAGCCTTTTGCAGTGCCTGTTCAAACAAATTTGGATTCCCAAACTTTTTTGTCAGCCGAACCCCTTTGAATATTTACGTGAAATACTCCGAGATATTTTAAGTTAATATTTAAATAATTTAACAACACATTCTGATGTTCTGATTTTGGTTGATGTTCCCATGACAAATATGACTGAAGATTTGATCTTTTTAGTAAGTGTTTTTAATTTGTTTTTAAAATTAATTAAATTTTTATTTTAATGACATAATGATTTGCATTTTGTATGACTATTATATGTAACACTTTAAAAGACATCAATGATCTTAATAAAATAGTTCAGACGACATACATTATTTTGGGATGTCTAATCAGCTGCTGGATAGAGTACAGATTTTTTGACGTTTTGGGGTCCTACATGGACTAACCGGATTCTTCATGAAATTGGCGCAAAATGCATTGCGCTGTATTTAGATCAAGTCATTATTATTCATTTTCATGAACTTGCTCATTCTAATTCTGTGCTTTTACCTGATTTGCTCCATGCCTGAAAATTGAGCAGTAAAACAAAGCAGGCATCGCATGCAAATACACTGGTATTTGTACCCTGTTTAGGTGAATTTGGTTTAACTCATGGGCCATGTGCAGCTCTTGTATTGAAATTCAAATGAGGAGACAGGAACATAATATTTACTGTGGAGTTTTAATCAGGTCAGTACAACAGACAAACAACTTCATAACACTGCAGTCAGGCAAATCAATTTCACATTTTACCCTAACACTAGCACAAGTTCCCTTGAGGTGACTAATAAAGTTACAAACATAATATTAATATTATAATATACTGGGTTTTCCAAAAAAGAGGACACTGGCGGCAGGATGGGGAGTGGGGTGTTATGGGGGTCTCTAATACTATTTAATCATAAAAACTGAAACAAAATGGTAATTAGGAATCTTTTATCTCGGTATACTTAGATATATACCATTTATGCAACTTGATAAATGTAAAAACTGTGTTTTAGGCAGAAATTAAAGGGATAGTTCACCCAAAAATGAAAATTCTGTCGTCATTTACTCACCTTCAAGTAGTTCCAAACCTGTATGAATGTCTTTGTTCTGCTGAACACCAAGGAAGATATTCTGAAGAATGAGGGAAACAGAGCAGTTCTGGGGCACCATTGACCTCCATAGTATTTTTTTTTTCCTAGTATGGAAGTCAATGGTGCCCCAAAACAGCCTGGTTACAAACTTTTTGAGGGTGAGGAAATGACAGAATTTTCATTTTTGGGTGAACTATCCCTTTAACATTAATTTCTACTTATAAAATTATAAAATAAATATTGTTTATGAGCTAATATTAATAAGCCTTATTTTGTTTAATTCAGGTAATTTAGCTCATAAACTCATTCCCTTGGCTAATGTTTTTTGTCTAATGTGTTTCTAATTGGTTTCCTTAATTTCATGCTTTTAGTGTTAATGCTGTAATCTGTTAATACGACTGTATGTGAGATGTGAATACTGTTACCTTTACTGAAGGTAGTGATTAAAAAGTACTTTGACCAGTAACATGCAGGCATTGTATATAATCGAAAAATTATTTTATTCACGAAGGCAGGATCTATAGAGAACAGTCAAAGCAATGCAGAAACGTGTATATTGGATGTATAGAGCTTGTCAATAGGAAAACAAAGCTATAAGCTGGACATTATAGGCAATTTAGAAATCCTTATTGGACCCTTTTAAGGTCATATGGCCACCATAATAATGTCAAACATTTGCAGTGTTTGAATATTTAACTTCAGTGTAAATTTGTGGGGTCTCACATCTGATTTTATGACAATATCATTTTCAGGGTAGGATCTTCCTCCCATGTCTGATGTTTTAAGATTTAAGAACATTTTTACTTTGATTTCAGCTAAAGGTTGATCAAGGACAAGTCAGTATTTCCTGTTTAAGAACCAGACAGATGCATGCGATGAATGTTGTCTTTGTCTGGATCATGCAAACTTTTTTTTTTTTTTTTTTTTTGCTTTTGTAATTAATTTCCAGGCCCTTTTGGCCTTGAGGCACCTCCGAGCAAAGCAAGATTGTTTCATACATGCTTCAGACACTCACCCCACTAAGTTTATGAATCATTGAGTGCATTTCCTCTTCTTGCTTTAGAGTGTCTCACTCTGAAGACATCTTATGTTGTAAAACATGTACTCCACAAAATATGGCCCAGTAAGCCTCATAACTATCCAAGTGGGTGTTAGGTTCTGATCTACTTGATATAACCTTTGGTACTAACTTCAAAATCAAGAAGATTTTGTCATCGTTTACTCACCCTCATTTCAAACCTGTATCACTTTCTTTCTTCTGCGGAAATCGAAACAGCTGTTTTGTCCATTGTCCAACATTGGACCCCATTGACCTTCATTGTGCAGACAAATAAAAAAACAAGATGTCTCACAGAAGAAATTAAGTCATACTGGTTTGGAATGACATGAGGTTGAGTAAATGATGATGTAATTTACATCTTTGCTTGAACTGTCCCTTTAAGGCGTTGTTCAACTAATGTGTGACATGAAGAAATTGTGGGTAGTGGCAGGACCAGACCAGCATTTATCTGTGGTGCTTGGATGCGAACAGCTGGCTCCTGGTGTTTGGACTGGTCTGGTTCAGCTTGGCATGGACAGCGGTGACAGATGTTTGGAAATATTAGGAGCCCAAGAGAAGAGAGACTAAAGGAAGGGTAGAGAGTGAAAGCTACAGTAATGATAAAGCCAGTGGTGTCCCAAAAGCTTCACGATGTGGAAAAAAGTAATAAATGAGAAAACCAAACCCCAGATGACAAAACAATGAGACGCGGAACGGCATCGCTGTTGTAAACATACATAATCGCTGTGAAAAACTGCTAATTGGATGATTTTTCTTTTAAGTCGTCCTTGGAGGCATATAAAGATGTTTCGAGAAAGACGTGTTTCAAGTTTTAGTGGCACGCAACATGGACGGAACGCAAATGTGATTTTGAAGCGCCTAAAATAAACACGAGCGATATTCATAAGCCATACATTTTCATGAAGTCATCCAGCACAAAAGGAGTTTTAAAAACACAGCTAGTCAAATGCTAATGCATTCATCTAAGCTAATTCAGGGTTTTTTTTAACCCTGCTGCCTTAATTCCACCTCCTCCCCCTTCATTGTGCTTTTGTGGCAGTGCATTAGTTACAAATTATACTCATTTTGTCACATTCTGTGCTTCACGTCCATGCCATTAAGTCCTTCATCTTTAGCGGCAGTATTTTGCTGAGTCACGGCCATTACATTATGGCGCTAACGCTCTGATAAAAGCAGTGGTCAACAGGGCGGCCATAATAAAATTCAAGGTCTGTGCTCAAAGTTCACAGGGACTCATAAACTTTTTCCTCATTACTCACGGTTCCCTTTTTCCTCATACCATGTCAGCGTGTCAAAACTAAATTGTTCTCATTATAATCAATGGAGCTGTCGAGACTGAAAGCAACATGACAAAATGTGTTCTTCAGTTGATGGTTGACCCTTTTCATTTCTTTTTTAGCCATGTTATAGATGCTTTTATCCAAAGCAACTGCCAAATCCATTCATTTAAATTTACTGTATATATACAGTATCTCACAAAAGTGAGTACACCCCTCACATTTCAGCAACCATTTTAGTATATCTTCTCAAGGGACAATCCTATATAAATGAAACTTGGATATATTTTAGAGTAGTCAATGTGCAACTTGTATAGCAGTAAAGATTTACTGTCCTCTGAAAATAACTCAACATACGGCCATTATTGTCAAAAAAGCTGGAAACAAAAGTGAGTACACCCTAAGTGATAACAGCTATACTTCGTTTAACCATGAAAAACCACATGTCCTATTCATCATGTTCATGTTTTTGTCTGCTTGACAGGACCATACAAATTTGTGTATATTGTATTAGAGCAGTTAAAAATTGGTGCTTTGAGTACAATTCTCTTATAATGACCACTGGATGTTCAACATGGCACCTCATGGCAAAGAACTCTCTGAGGATTTGAGAATTAGAATTAGAACCTAGGCTATAAGAAGTTCGGTAACACCCTGAAACTGAGTTACAGTACAGTGGCCAGTGCCGTACAGAGGTTTTCCAAGATGTTGTTCCACTCGGAACAGGCCTCGCAAGGGTCGATCAAAGAAGTTAGGTCCTCGTGCTGTGAATCAGGTGCAGAGGTTGACTTCAAAAAACAGACGCATGAGTGCTGCCAGCATTGCTTTAGAGGTTGCAGAAGTGGAAGGTCAGCTTGTCAGTGCTCAGACCATACTGAAACAAGTTGGTTTGCATGGCCATCGTTCCAGAAGGAAACCTCCTCTGAAGCTGGCTCACAAAAAAGCCTTCAAACAGTTTGCTGAAGACAACCTGTCCAAGAGCATGAATTACTGGAACTGATGAGACTAAGATAAACTTGTTTGGCTCAGATGGTGTCCAGCATGTGTGGCGACACCGTGGTGAGGAGTATAAAGAAAATTGTGTCTTGCCTACAGTCAAGCACGGTGGTGGTAGCATCATGGTCTGGGGCTGCATGAGTGCTGCTGGTACTGGGGAGCTGCGGTTCATTAAGGGAAACATGGATTCCAATATGTACTGTGACATTCTGTAGCAGAACATGATGCCCTCCATTCAGAAACTGGGCCAAACGGCAGGTTTCCAACATAATAACGACCCTAAACACACCGCCAAGATATGATGATGAAGCTGAAGGTGATGGAGTGGCCAAGTATGTCTCCAAACCTGAAGCCTATTGAGCACATGTGGGGCATCCTCAAGCGGAAGGTGGAGAAACACCAGGTGTCTAACATCCAGCAGCTGTGTGATGTCATTATGGAGGAGTGGAAGAGGATGCCAGCAACAACCTGTACAGCTCTGTTCAATTCCATGCCCAGGAGGATTAAGGCAGTGCTAGATAACAATGATCCCCCTACAAAATATTGACACTTTGGACACAGTTTTGACGTTCACTTAGGGTGTACTCATTTTTGTTGCCAGTTATTTGGACAATAATGGCTATACACAAAGTTATTTTTAGAGGACAGTAAATTTGTACTTCTATACAAGTTGCACATTGACTACTCTAATATATATCCCAGTCTCATTTGTGCAGTATTGTCCCTTGAGAAGATATACTAAAATTGTTGCTGAAATGTGAGGGGTGTACTCACTTTTGTGAGATACTGTGTGTATGTGTGTGTGTGTGTGTGTGTGTGTGTGTGTGTGTGTGTATATATATATATATATATATATATATATATACATACATACATGAAGAGTTTATTTGCAAAAACAGATAACTTTTAAAAATTTCAAAAATCATGTTTTTTATTATGCTATCATGTTTATTGTGCTTTGTTAGTTAGCTAGTATTTTTTAGTAATTTTGTCCCTAATCAAAATAACCCAACTGCAGTTTGATTGAAATTAATTGGAATGCTCAATGAAAAAACTTGATTTTTGAAAATTGTTAAAAACTGAGTTATCTGTTTTTGCAAATGAACTCTTCATACATATATAAAAGCGCGTTAACGCAGGCAATTCATTTTTCCAGTTTAACTGTCGTTAAAAATATTTAATGCAGTTAACGCAGGGGCGGAGCTAGGGTTGGCCATTCCACTCACAACTGCTGCTTTTTGTCTCTTTTTTTTTCTTGACAAGAATTGCATTTATTTAGAAGCAGAACATCTTTACGACCACAGAGAACGGGAGACTTATCAGATGCACACTCCAACTTCACCTCAGTGCCAGGCGCTAGTCAAATGAGTGCGGAAACAGTAAAGGTAACGATGGAGCTTCAGTAGAACATCAGTGAACTGCAGTCAGATGAGATGTTGTCAGGCCATATGTCAGTAAAAACTAATTTTCCTGTTCTGTCAGACGTTATACTTTATACCTTCACGTTCTCTTTAATTGCACAAATACTGCGGTGCGCTCTAGCTTGTATCATTTCATATTAAAGCGCAAATGAAACTACGATAATCCGTGTCAGATCTTAAAGTAATAGCAGCCAAACCTAATAACCCTGCTGCTGTGTTGTCAGTTAATCAAAGAACAAAAGAATAAAAGGAAATCAATAACTTTTGTAGCTTTAAGGATTCATTAATTTAAAACTTAGTGTTTGATAACTTTATTCAGTTTCTGTGTATTTTCTATTTGATTAATTGCGATTAATTTCAGTAAAAATGTGTGATTAATTATTTTTTTAATCGATTGACAGCACTGATATATATAGTACAGCAAGACAAAAATACAATTATTTTCAAGATACAGTCTATGAAATCAAGCCATAGTATCTAATATTTCTTCTCAATTAAATTTAGCTGAAGGATTTTCACTTTCATTTATTTATTTATTTTTTTTTTTTTTACAATGACAGTTTATAGACATTCTCAAGCCGTGTGATTTGGTGAGTATCATTGGCCACTAGTGTACATGTAGAAATGCCTTGTTAACAGTTACACTTACACAGGTGCCAATTACCTCAGCAGGTAACCAGTCCCTTGGTCTCTTTAGGGCACCCTACTGAGAGAGTAATAAATATCTGCCTTTCACTGTTTCGTTACACTGTATTTTTCCCCTGTACCCCTTAACAACAGTTGCTCCACTCCAGCCTGCGATCCCAGTCTTGGCAGTCTTGCGCATGGAGACCATCGAGCGTCTCAGACAACAGCAGGACGAGAAACACACTTTGGCTAGGCTCACTGTCTGCGCTCAAGTAGAACCATGTTCCTACCATCAGAAATGAATCTCCGATTTAAGCATCAGTTGGGGAAGTCAAGTGCTTTATCTGTCCGATTTTGATTTGCTCATCTACACTCACACACGCTCTCACACATATTTTTCAGCCCTTAGATATTCATGTGACGACAGTGTGTGCAGGTTCTCCGCTCCAGCTGCTCTATGCAGCATTTGTCAGCTTTACTGTCACTGAAATGTCACGATGTAGTCAGTTGTGTCAAGAAAGAAGGAATAGATCTTGACATGACTGCCTCAGCATACGGCTGTAAAATTTCAAAAGATTTGGTTTGCCTACATTTCATATCCCAGTTGGTCCCCGAGAGACAGTGGTTTCTGTTTCTAATACAGTATAGATTTGGTAAGAAAAGTAATATGAAAAGGCATAAATATACAGTGGGTACGGAAAGTATTCAGACCCCCCTTCACTTTTTTCAATTTTGTTATGTTGCAGCCTGATACTACAGTTGTTTAAATTCATTTTTTTTCTCATTAATCTACACTCTGTACCTCATAATGATGAAGTGAAAACAGAATTTTAGAAATGTCTGTAAATTTATTAAAAAGAAAAAACTGAAATATCACATTTACCTAAGTATTCAGACCCTTTACAACAACACTTGAAATTTCGCTCAGGTGCCTCCCATGTCTCTTGATCATTGCAGAGATGTTTCTACACCTTGATTGGAGTCTGCCTGTGGTAAATTAAATTGATTGGACATGATTTGGAAAGGCACACACCTCTCTGTAAAAGGCCTCACAGCTGATAATGCATATCAGAGCGAAAACCAAGCCACGAGGTCAAAGGATCTGCCTGCAGAGCTCAGACACAGGATTGTATTGAGGCACAGATCTGAGGAAGGCTACAAAAAAAATTCTGCTGCACTGAAGGTTCCCAAGAGCACAGTGGCTTCCATAATTCTCAAATGGAAGAAGTTTGGCACAACCAGGACTCTTCCAAGAGCTGGTCCCCAGCCAAACTGAGCAATTGATGGAGAAGGGGCTTGTCTAGATTGGTGACCAAGAACCTGGTGGTCACTCTAGTTGAGCTCCATGATCATATATGCAGATGGGAGAAACCTACAGAAGGACAAACATCACTGCAACACTCCACCGATCTGGGCTTTATGGCAGTGTGGCCAAACTCAATCCTCTCTTCAGTGAAGACACATGAAAATACACTTGGAATTTGCAATAAAGCACCTAAAGGACCCTCAGACTCTGAGAAACAAGATTACCTGGTCTGATGAACCTCAATTCTAAACATCATGTTTGAAGGAAACCGGCTCTTCTCATCACCTGCAGAGTACCATCCCAAAAAGTAAAGTGTGGTGGTAGCAGCCTCATGCTGTTGGGCTGTTTTTCAGCGGCAGGGACTGAGGAACTCATCAGAGTAGAAGAAAAGCTCAATGCACCAAAATATTGAGATAGCCTTAATGAAAACCCAATCCAGGGCATTCAAAACCTCAGACTGGGCCGAAGGTTCACCTTCCAACATGACAATGACCCTAAGCACACAGCCAAGGCAACACAGGAGTGGCTTAGGGACAACTCTGTGAATGTCCTAGAGTGACCCAGCCAGAGCCCTGACTTGAACCCTATCGAACATCTCTGGAGAGACCTGAAAAAGGCTGTCAACAGACGGTTCCCATCCAACCTGACCGAGCTTGAGAGGATTTGCAAAGAAGAATGGCAGAAATTCCCCCAATCCAGTTGTGCAAACTTGTTGCGTCATACCCATAAAAACTCGAGGCTGTAATTGCTGCCAAAGGTGCTTCAACTAAGTACTGAGTAAAGGGTCTGAATACTTATGTAAATGTGATTATTTCAGATTTTTCTTTTTAATAAATTTACAAACATTTCTAAAATTCTGTTTTCACTTTGTCATTATAAAGGACAGAGTGTAGAGTAATGAGAAAAAAAAAGAATTTAAACAATTGTAGTATCAGACTGCAACATAACAAAATTGAAAAAAGTGAAGGGGGTCTGAATACTTTCCGTACCCACTGTGTGTGTGTATATATATATATATATATTTCAGATTGCTCCAATAGAGAATAATGTGGTAAGAAAAGTATAATATGATAATATATAAATATATATATATATATATATATATATATATATATATATATATATATATATATATATATATTTATATATTTATTTATTTATTTATTTTTTTTAAATATATTATTCATTAATATTTTGAATTATTATTTTTATTTAAAAGTATTTTTAAGGTAAACATTCTAGAATAGAATAGAATAAAATTATCTAGAATAATTCATTCCAAATAAATATTTAAATAAATGTTTATATAGTTTATAGATTTAATTATATGTATATACTTTATACATATATAATTATTTAATTTATTTAACCACATTTAAGTATTATTCATTTTTATTCATATATTTATATGGTTTAAAAGAATATAAATTATATGTAATTATATATAATAATTCTAATAAAATAAGAATTATATATAGATATCTTCCTCATTTTTATTTTATTTATTGTCTAATATTTTATTTATAGTCATTATTTATTATCTAAAAATCATCTCGGATAATAAAAACCACTGAATTCCCATAACAGCAACAGCACACATAAAGGGGGCGACTGTTTCTGTGTGCCAGGCGTGCCAGCTGCAACTTTATTCTGGCAACACTCAACAACCAGCGAGAGCCGCACGCAACACAAAGAGCCATTTAGATTGTACAAACAGGCAAAGAAACACAGCAGCAATTTCAGAATAATGAGATGATTGCAAATGCAGCTGCGGACACCCTTCTATTAAAAGCGTGTTGCTTTGAGCATATTTCAGTCTCTTTGTTCAACCCCTCCAAAATCTGAAGAATTGAGGAAGCATATTGTGAAATTAAACCATCCTGTCTGTCTTCTTTCCAGGCTGCAGTTGCACGCAGAAACCACACGCATACAAGGTTATATCTACTGTATAGGTGCCTTTCTGTTCGGCTACAGTGGGCAGTCTTGCTTTAAGACATCTGATGCGTCTCGCTCTCCCACTCGCGAGGCAGTATTGTCATACACACAAGCACGCCTGCACTCACACATGCGTGTGCACACCAATCAGTACACTGAGAAGAGGAGAGACTTGTACTGAGTGGCTTCTCTATGGGAGAGAAGAGCTGAGAGGAGAGAGGGACGGAGAGAGAGAGCGAGCGCACGAGAGAGAGAGAGAAGTGCCGTCGCATGTGCAAGACCAAAAAGTGAAGAGGCAAATTAGCTTGTTATCACCCAAAGAAGCTTCACCTTCAGAGAGAAGCGTGAGGAGGGTGAGAAACAGGAGGAAGACGTTGCTTCTCTGGTGATTTAAAGGTGACATGACAAGCCTCTCGTCCCTCAAATCCCAGCTAGTTTCTGACAGCGTTTCACAGCTGTGACGGGAGTTTCTGTTGTCGGGTGCCTGACTGTGTTTGGTGGATTGCAGCCAGGAGGACTTACAACAGAAGAGGGTATCAAGGGCAGGAGTGGGAACAAAAGTCTCCTCATCCCCCCTCTTACCCGCAGATCCGAACAGGAACTTTTGCTGGGAAGCTCTTTCCCGAGAGCATGGATGGATTTATGACCATGTGCTAAGGATACTGGATGAACAACTGACGGCACGTTTCTTTAACGTTCTCCTCACGGTATCTCACAGGTAAGATTAAACGTGATCGTTCTGTCTTTATAGGATGCGGAAAAAAAATCCACGGAAAGTCAGTTTGCAAGAATGACTAGGAAGTCAGCAGGTGTGTGCATTTTTGAAACAGAAAAACACTTTTAAGCATGTATTTTGTGCGTGTTATGAGTCATTGATAATTTGCCTACGTGCTAATCAAAGATGCTAAATGTTGACAGTTTCAATACGGTGCAGATCAGATGAGCTTATAGGATTTTCCTGCCAGTCCTTTCTAAGCTCAGTGCTGCTGCTGTGACATAAGTGAACATATGATGGCCAATATTTTACATTCAATAACATACGAGCTGTGTTTTGTAATAATAACATCTGCAATACAATGCAAGAACAAATATAGAGTATGTAGTATTTCTTACTTTTTTCTCAGAATAATATTCGTAAACCACACAAATTGTATAATAATAATAATAATAATGTTTTATAAAATTGTTTTTTTTTTTTTATTTCTACCCTCAAAAATGTCTAGCCACTTCATTTTAAGTATGTAGAGTACGGAATATCTTGCGGTGATCGTGTGCAGGTGTGTCCGAGGACAGTGATGAGCATGCGGACCATAAAGTAAAACATGTAAAAGCATCCAACCAGATGATTTATCAAATCAATGCATTAATTATACAGTAGCTGTGAGCACTGACTCCCAAAGCTGCTCTCGCTAACCTGCCAGACACCATCTCATAGAGAAGTGACTTATATTACCTGGAAAATGAAAGATCTGCAACAGAATACATTGCGTCGGTGTTGAGGTTTACATGACCTTCTAAAGTCCAAGGCTGATCATTTTGCTTAAAGATAATCTTTTTCTGTTGCATGTCAATAGACTTGATTGCATGTGCTAAATCTTCTTTCATAATGTTGAAGAAGACAGTTGAAGTTTTTAAGGCAGTTTGCCAGCCAGGGAGAGAATAGCACTCCTCTGGGAACAGTTCACATTTCCACAAAACTGTGGATTAAGGAGGCTTTAGTGGAGCAAAGGGGATTACAATGTGCTGTTAATAATTATATGCTTAATTTTGGGGCTTGATGAATATTCATTGGAAATTTCAATGTCATTTGAGGGTACACTGAGTGATGCTCCTGCCTGTCAGCTTGAAGAGTGCAGGAGAACTCAGATGTGCCATCCATTAATTAAACACCGTTTGCTATTTAAAGTGATGGAGTTTTTGTAATTTTTAGTTAGAAGATGAGTCGAGGAGTAATTTAAAAGTGTTAACAGCAATACAGATTTAAAGTTGGTGAAAACTTGGACTCGTTTAAACATTCCAAGTGTTTTTGTGTGGAGTATTTTGGCTCATCACTGTGCTTTTATCTATACTGTCAATTTTTGTTTATTGATTTGGTTTATGTTAGTGGATTATCATATGTTTTGACAATGAAACAGTGTCATTATATAATACAGCAGAAATAAATGAACTCATTCTCGTAGTCTCGCAGTGCTGATCAATCCAAGGTTATGCACTAGTTATGAAAGGACTCACCATAAAGTAATGCAAACAAAAATAAGGTTATTCCCTTAAGATTAATTAGTGTGGTTTTAAGAATATCTAGTGATTAATCAATGGTCATATTTTACTATACCTGATGATTTCAAACCGCATTGTCATTTTTAAATGATATTGACTTTAAATAAAAGTTACAGTGTGAAATAATTCTTATTAACGGCAGAATATTCAGTAATGCTGAGGGCTGAAATGGTACGTGCATGTAGGTGTGTGTCAGGTAGAATAAACATTCTGCTTTTATCTTCTGTCTTTGATGTCTTTTCTCTTCAGCCGGTGCTCCTGCCATGTCCTGGCTCCTGTGTCTGTGGATAAGTGTTAGCTGCTTACTGCTGTGCCACGCCACTTTGTACGAGACCATCCAACAGCATCATGTGACCCGCCCGGGCCGCAACGCCATACAGATACTGGGTCAGTGTCTCTTTAAACCGTATATTCTTTGTCGCGGAATCAGTGATATGTTTGTTGAAGCGTTCAACTCTGCTGATTTTGGAAGTCCATGTATTTGGAGACACTCATGTTTTAGATGTTTGAGATTGAAGTGACTGTGTATTGACTTTTTGGTTGGTATGTTCTTCTGGTGCCCCACCTCTGTCATGAAAAGAGATTTATGTAGAAATCCAGCTCAAGACGCTTTGTTCTTGCTTTCAATGAGTGGCTTGTAAAGGGTTTTGCATCGCGAGTTACCCAGACTGCAATCTTCCGTGTGCGTATGTGTGTGCGAGACAGGCTTGAGGCTAAACTCTCCTATCAGCATGCTGTGAATACGAGCAGCTTTGATCACAGAGGCTCTGGTGGAAATGACAATTTACGTCTATCGCCCGCTCTATGGAAGTATTTGGCAATTAAGTAGTGTTTCGCTACGAGGGCCGACGGGAAGAGAGACAGCAAGGTGGGTCTCTCTTCAACACTAAGTATGCAAATGGAAGCGATTGTGGCATACTTTCAGCAGCGGAGCGAGGCTACAAAGAACTCCAAAGCAATTTAACGCTGCACGAGTTAGATCACTGCATGCTCATTAAATATTTGCAATGTTTTGTCCGTATAGATTATGTAGTAAATGTGTCCGTTACTTCATTACTATCGATTTTAAAAAAAAGGAGCACACCGGGAGTCCTAGTACAGCTGATTAGCGCCTGAATTATTGCAAACTTTATTCATTTATTTTTAATGTTTACCATCTTATAAGACACTGTACATATGTGAGAGAGCTTCAGAAAGCACTTCAAACTCATTAATCCAATACAAGGAGAGAAAAGCGAGATGAACGTCAGAAAGACCCGGATGAATTTTTAACACCGTGCTTCCAGGTTTTTATCTGGCCCAGCAGAGCACGGTGCCAGAGATGTACAAAGAAGAGCGTGCCCCATAGTAAGTGTTCCCTGAATTATTGAAGGCTGAACAACAAAAAGAAATCATCCCCCACCCTACTCCGCGGTATATGGAAAAGTTAGACAAAAACGCGTGTGAGAAATCACATCTCTGGTGTTAGGAAGGTCAAGAAGGGCTTGGTAATGGAGGGTTGTAGCTTTTAAACGCATTCGCACGCACCCATATAGCAGCGGCTGAAGAGCTTACATCAGGTTTTGCTAAGTGCTCATGGTTTGGTACATGTTTGTTTAAGAAAAAACTAAACTGGGGGTTGGGGGGGGTGATTCAGTAACAGAGTAACAGATTCGGTTCTTAGTGAGACCTCGTTTCTGACCGAATCATAATTGAAAGTATGAAATCTTTGTCTACGGTTCTAGTTCTGTGGCGTAATACTGCATCTATTAGATGAACCAGGCTTAATGGAGTCTTTTTATTTAATTCCTTTATAATGGCAAAAGGGGTAAAGACATGGAACGGGCTAATTAGATGTCACTGAGCTCCTCTAGCCTTCCCACAAAGGCCCTGTTTTGTAGCTAACTGAATCAACAAACATCTAAAGCTGGGTGTATCGGCAGTATTGTTAATGAGCTTTCTTGATGTCAGGTCTGCAGACATCATTGGCTACCCTTCAGTATTACCTGCTGGCTTCTTCCATCTCAACTGACTTTAAAACTGTAATGAATATTAGAGAATATCTTAAGTTGCAATACACGTGCTCTACTTGACAAATGTGAAGCACAGACTTTCAACAAGAAACATGAACTTGTCTATTTTTACAATTTTTGAAAATTATTTTATTTGATTATTATTATTATGTATTTTCTTATTTTGTTTTTATGTGATTCTTTCTTACAACTTTCATTTCTTTGATCTCCACCCACATGTGCATTTCTTCTAAGGTTTTGGAAAATAAAAAAAAGCACTTAGTCTTAAGAATTTGATAATACAAAGGCTCATTGAAATAATCACTTGGACAGCAGCAATTTTCTGGGAATTAAAAAACTATGATTAATACCTGAATTAAAATTGATTTTGTAATTCTAAAACCATCTCTAGTTTCAGTAAGAAGACCTTTTAATATAAATAGATTTCCATTGCCTGGAGAGAGATCTAACATTTTGAAATGTTTTTTTTTTTCTTGCCCCTCTTTTTACCCATGGCGCTATTATCCAGAAATCAAAGCCTATTAAAAAAAAAGTATCCAAGATTAAAAATGAGACTGAGTAAAGGAAAGCAGAGCATGATTCATTTTGAAAAGCTGTCATCATTTATTTAACTGTGAAACACCCCCACCGATGATATTCGAGGACAAACACTTTATATCAATGCCAAAAAAGCTTCAAAACCCAGATAGGAGAGAACAGCACCATATTACTCTGTGAGTTAGACAGAAGTGTGTCCGTGTAACCGGGAGCAATTGTATTTCCATAATCAAGGTGGAAGTTTAAGTGCCTGAGTCAAAATCTTTCGTAAATGATGAAATGCAGGCTGATATCCTTAATGCTGAAAAGATGTTTAAGACAGATGTTTATCTTTCTGCGTTCTCTGTTAATGACTGCTTATTATTAAAGATGAGCTTAAGATGTAGATGTTGTGCTGAATAATGAACAGTGTTTTCTATTTCAGGAAGAATCGTTTAGTTAATGTCTGGCATCTAACACGTCCTGAAAACTTTTTCTCTCTCATACAGAAAATGCTTCCAGCTAGACAAAAAAATCAGTGATAGAAAAGCCAATAAACAACAAATAATCAGATGTTGAACGTTGAGCTTTTTTTTTCATAATGAGACGAAAAACGTCTTTGTTAATGTCTTGAATACAGTTGGATAATTGACCAAGGCAATATTTGGCAAAATGTTAATTTTTTTTGGCAATAAATCACTGTTTCAGTTTTTGACCATTTCTTGCAAAGTACTGTCTTTTAGCTCACCAAATTATCAATATTGAGTTTTGGTGCTTAATTGGGTAATACAGGTTCGAGTCCAGCCTGCAACGTCTCCTGATACCATTTCCCTTTGCTCTCTTTTTTCAATAAAGAGGCAAAATGTGTTTAAAACAAATATGTTCATGCAGTAAATACAGAATTGATGCAGTCGGGTAGCTTTAGCTGCACAGTTAGCAGAATCATTATTTGTCTGAGGATGATGGATACAGTAGTTGTCAGGTCAGAGGTGTCTCTGTACAAGTGTAATCCTCCATGCAGTTCAGGCATTTCACAATACTGCAGAAATCGGCTTACCTCCTATAACAGGAGCTTGACATGAATACCAAAATGGATTTGGTTGCTTTTGAATTCTCTCTCTGTCCTCCAAAACCCTATTTTTTTTGAGAAACGACCAAAAAAAGCCAGTCACAGCTGAGGCTTATATTGAGTAACGAGTTGAGTCGCTCCGCTGCTCCATCACCTGTTCAGGCACCGACTCCAAGCCGTCCATATCCCATGAGTCCGTGCAGGACGGGCTCCCGCCCGCATTCCACTCTCAGCTGAGATTGATGGCGGTCTGATTCCGGGCAGCCAATTCTGGTCTCTCAAGAAATAATCCACTACATTGACAGATGAGCAGAATGTGACATGACACAATCCCAGGCTGCACTGTTTCTCTTCCTCCTCTCTCCTTACCAAATGAAGGCCCCGGTCACTCTGGTTTTGACCGGATACACTGACCGCTGTTGAATATTTTCCCGATCGGCTGGTGGTGTAGCCCAGCAACAGAGAGAGAAACTAATCTCATCTCTTTTCACATTAATTTGCTTGCCTCCAGAATGCTTCTGAGAATGTGAATTACCAGTATCATAGGTGCATGTTGGGTCATAGTATGGTTTAACCTGAGTCATGGTTGTCTCCTGGTATACAGCCAATGAATCAGCGGATAATGAATCAGAAATGCTTTCACTGTCCTCAAATTATTTTAACTAGAGTTTCTAATAATAAATGTAAAAAAAAAATAATAAATAAAAAAACCCTGCTTTGATCAAATCAAACAGGATGCATTTATGTCAGTGGTGGCTGGTGTTTTTCAAGAGCTGGAAAGCACAGATGATATGTATGTATGGATATTAAAATATGTATATGTGTGGACTTGAAACTGCATTTCTTACATGAGCACCGAAAATAAACATTCAGCATCTGATTGTTAAAAATTTTCTAACATGCTGACTTAACATGCTTAAGAAACATTTCTTATTATTATCAATGTTGAAAGTGGTTGTGCTGCTTAATATTTTTGTGGAAACCATAATGTTTTTTTTTCTTTATAAATCTTTATTTTTTACTCTCAATTTTGCTCACTTTGATGCATCCTTGCTGAATAAAAGTACTAATATTTAAAAAAAAAAAAAAAACCTTCCTGACACCAAACTTTGAATGGTAGTTTTTATATACATGCTGAATGTTGGGTTTGGTCCTCGTGTGGGAAATGCAGGTTGAGTCCATGCATACTGTATATTTTTCGAAGAGCAGTGTTGCTATCTCTTTGAGTCACAATAATAATGACCAAGTGAATGTGGAGAATAATAGTTGTTGAAGACGTTTGTTCTGCTGTTTTATTGTGAATTAATCAGATTAATTTCACCTACTTTTAATTGTGGCAAACTAATTAGAAGGGGGAATTGATGGCATAAAACCAAATTCAATTATATGCAGCTCACTGGAATGCCGTAGTAATCTGATTTCTTAGCAAATTGGATGAAGGAGAGGTTTGATTGGGCTAGCTGGGATGATTCACACTCACATGCTCAAACCCTTGCACTGTCACCAATGCACCACAACAAACCTGATTTCGCCTTATCAGGATTTTCATGTGGCACACATGGACTTATTGTATCTAAACTTTCTTAGGATAAACTGTAGCCTCATGGCTAAATGAGATGTACATGTCTAGTAAAACATGTAACTAGAATGTTTTTCAACTGTTTGGAATGCTTTATCAGAGTGGGCATTAAAGTTAAACTTTCTTTCTTTCTTTCACACTTTCTTTGCACTTTCTGTCTTTTACTCTTTCTTGTTCGCACTTAGTTTTTTGCTTTCGTTCGTTCTTTTGTGTTGTCTGTAATTCTTTTTTTTTTTTTTTGGCTTCTTTTCATGTTTTATGTATTTTTCACTTCTTTCTTTTGCGCTTTCTGCATTTCATGCTTTCTTGCCTTATAACTTTGCCCGTTCTATCTTTTGTGCTTTCTTTTTCACACTTTTTGTGCTAACTTTTTTCCTCTTTCTATTTTCTGTAATTCAAGCTTTTTGCCTTCTTTCTTATTTACGCTTCCTGTATTTTGTGCTTTCTTTCCTTATTGCTTGCTTTTTTCATTCTTTTGTGCTTTCTGTATTTCACACTATTTGCTTTGTGCTTTCTTTTGCACTTTTTTACTTTTTCTTTTTTGTGCTTTCTTTTTACACCGTTAGTTTCTTTCTTTTTTTTCTTTCTTTCTTTCTTTCTTTCTTTCTTTCTTTCTTTCTTTCTTTCACACCTTTGTGATTTTGTGCTTTCTCTCTCTCTCTGTCAGATGTCTCTCTCGAGCTCCTCCTGATGCCCTTCCCCCTTCCGTCTTTTTCTCGGCCTCCTTTTTTCTCTCAATTTCCTCATCTCTATCTGGCCTTCAGACGATTTGTCATGGATCAGATGAGACAATTTGTCATGGATTAGTGCTCTTAACTGTGTGTGTGATAGTGAAGGCAGTCACTGGAAAAGCCGAAGAATCCTATTACAGTTCTTTTTATGGTAGTGTGTATGTGTGTGCGTGCTCATACGTACGCGTGTGTGCATTTGAGTAGAATTCGGATCGTGCACAAACCTTCGCAGAGCTATTGGACACAATACGGAACAGCTGAATCATGTGTAACCGTATGCGGTGGGATGTTTTATCTGCATATTGGGTGTAAAAGACCATTATTCTGGTACCTGTTGGTTTGCATACTTTGTCTCGGAAAACAGCCAGATTTTCCAAGTAGCTTCATTCATGCAGAGCATTGCGAAAGTGCATTGAGCGTTTTGTTCGGATGTAATAATGGAATATATTTACTGATTTTACAAAGATTGCAGTAAGAGATATTCTTAATCTTTTTTTCCTGGTGAGCACATGCGGCTCAGCAAAAGCGAGATACGGAGATTATTCATATTTACAAAGCAAAACTGTCATTCAGAAGACGGAGCACGGCATGTGCATTAAAGGATTTTCTTTGCCAAGTGCAATGAGACGGAACAGGATTAGAGACCTGTTCTCTTATCGCAGGCTCCGTCTGAAAATAAGGTGGGCATTGAAGCTCTTTCCGTCACCATGGGCTTATTCATTATGACTATACACATCTCGAGAACGTCCATCGCCGAAGAGCTCTGTCTGAGGGATTCTAATTCATGCCAGAGTCTTGATAGCATTTGCATTTCAGAATTTAGATCTAATTACATGCGCTAATTACAGCTGCATCTGACTCACGTCTTTGTTTGTCCCTGCGGTTGAGTTCTTAGAAGCGCATTCTGTCAGTCAATTTAGGCAGAGGAGTTTCGAGCGAGAAGCGGAGATGTGGAACCGCAGGCTGGCCTGACCAGCGGTCAATGCTTCCCTTAAGTGAAATGATCCCAGACACCGAATTCCCCATCTGGCTGACTGCAATGCAGGCGGAGTACATGAGGCATGTAAAATGAATTCCAGCCCACAAATCATTGCGACTGTTTTGTGCTTCTCATTCAAAGCGCTATGAATTCTTATTCTGCTATTTGAAATCACAAGCAGGACATTAAATCCATAGTGCTTCTCTCTCTTTTCTTGGCTCTTTTGGTGGATGCTACTGCAGATGGCTTGGACCGGTTTGCACCTTAATTTCTAATTTGTTTACTGACAGTCAGGATTTATAATCCTAAATGTGCCATTTCCTAGACTGTAAACAATCTGGATTTCTCTGAGTATCAGGATGATATTTGGGAATCTGCAGCTGCAGTTATATAATTGGAAAGACAAGGGCCAGATTTCCACTATTGATCTCAGTGATTGAGTTTAAGGTTGGAGAGCAATTTTCAATTTTATTCCGCTAGTTGTTCTTTCTTTTTGTTTCTTTTTTTCTTTTTCATGAACTTCACCGTTCAGTGGTGTAAGTTTGACTAGAGATGCAGTTATTGACTGGATCATTCAAAGTGTGATTCAGGTGTAGATCAATCTCCACCATGTTGCCACGGGTCATGTTTTTCCTCTGGAGCTGTTATTTTTCTTCATTTCAACGACTTTGTTTTCCCTTTTCAAGAAAATCATAAGCCTGTCTGAATCACTGAATCATCATTTATTTTTAGACTTACCTCCATATTAACACACTTCTTTTTATAAAATTTTGCCAATATACGTACAGAGGAACAACAGAAATAATAAAAATAAAATATGAAATAATTAATAGGAATTACTTATATTTATTACATAATATTATTATTAAATATGTTATGTTATATTATATTATATATTATATAATTTATTTATAAAAGGGGATCATCATTTTTAGCAGTCTATGACATAAAAAGGTTTGAAGATCACTATACACATTTAATACACATTTCAGCAGTTCACCTGTGTTATCAGGATCATTTTATTGTGATTGGAAAATAATAGACTCCAAAGCGAGGGCTCACTAGTTTCAGGGGATCAAGGTATTGCCAAAGTAACTGTGAGCTGAACTAGCCAAAACATTATTTTATTAATTTCCCTGAATCTTTCTGTTTGATTTGGTTTCATTGTGTTTGTTGTATGATGGATACAAAGGAGCGAGACTTACTTTTCGTCCTTTGCTAAATGACCTAGTCAACAAAAACACCCTTCACCTCAGGCCCCAGTGGTCATTACCTTCCGGAAAGCTTTTCCTCAGCTTCTATCCCTATTGTTTTACATCCATGACTTGCATGCATCACTGTCTATTTTTTTCTGTTGGATCACAGAAACACAGCTCTGAGATTACTATGTGCTTTCATGGCTGATTTAGCAAAGCTCACAGCAGGTATTTAGAAGAAGCATTATTTATTAGAGCTCCCTTAGATAGACACTGAGAGGCTTGTGCTGCTCCACTTTTCTTTTATTACTTTCTACAGTGACCTCCTCCAGAAATGTGTGTGACATCCTTCCTTTAAAACACACTGTGCAAGAATATACCGTTTTACGATGCCGACCCTCCTGAAAACAGCTGAAACTAGCCCAAACTGGTTTTCAGAAGGTTTTTGGGTTCAAACAACACATTCTCATGTAGTGGTCAACTGATATATTGGCCAATGCCAATATATCAGCCAATATTTGGCATTTCATAACTATCGTGCCAATTTGTGAATTTGCCACCTTGTAAAATATTTATTTCTCATTTATTTTTTATGTCTCACATTGGTTTGAACCAAGTGACTGACTAGCTAAAGCAGCTTGGACAGGTAAATAAACTAAATTATAAGCACTATAAATGAATGAATTGCTAGTAATGTCTTGTTTCGAAATGAAAAGATTGGCATTTTTCCCTCCATCTCTATTTCCCAGAAGTCTGTGTTTATGGCATTACATTATATCAGAGCAGTGGGCGTCCCAGTGGAAGGGAGTGTATAAAATCTTCCCTGTGGATGGAAAGGACACAGAGAGCATTGATTACCACACCGGCAAAAAAAAATAAAAAAAATAAAAAATATATATATATAAAAAAGGCCCTGAACTCTCGTAAGCTGAAAAATCTCAAATGGTATATATCTTCCCTTTCACTGCCTGTCACTTCCTCCGTATTGTTCTTTCATTCCGTCGAAGTGAGGATGAAGCAATTATAGTTTTTTACTCTTCGCTGGAGAGGGCAAAACAGGATGGCAGTTTGCAATCTCTCCAACTTTTTTTTGAATATATTTGAATTGTCACGCAGAATCCAAAAGCCACGAAGTCTGGAGAGGGTACTGGGGCCTGGACGTGACAGTCGATTGTGATGTGTTTATGTGTGTGTGGGTTCAGAACGGATAGTTGTGGTGGAGGCAGGGAGGAGTTCTCATTAAGGTGGTGTGTGTTTGTGTTGCATGACAGGTCCTCGCCTCTGCCTGACACTGTGACACTTTCTGTGACATGGAGAAACAGAGAGGAAGGCAAAGAGAGGAAGGGAAAGAGAGAAAGAGCGAGTAGGTAGCAGCTGCGGATGTTGGTAATATGCCTCGGAGTGGCGTTCTCAGAATTTTTTTTGTCACGCACAAAGGTGGAGTTTTGACGTCAAGCATCATGCTTGAAGAATGGCTCTCTATGGCCCTGCAGCTGTGTTTTAAAGACACCTGAGTTTTTACATCATATGCCATCACTGCACCCTTTTTTCCAGGTTTCTTCCATGTTCTTGATGGGTAAGTCCCCATATAATATCGTTTGTCCATGTCACAACACTGTTGAGTTGCCATACAGTGGGGTCCAAAATTCTAGTAAAGAAAATGCTTCTGTTTTGCATTTTCCTAATTTAATACAAACTTTTTAAATTACAAATTATATTATCTGAGATAGTATGATGGTTATTTTTAGATTTAGTAATTTATTCAAAAATGCATACAAAAATACATTAAAAAAGCAATTTTTATGCCTACAGTGAATTCAGCCATTTTGAAAATTTTTAATTAATATAATTTTTTGTATTGTTTGGTATACTGTTTTGTATTTTTATATATATATATATATATATATATATATATATATATATATATATATATATATATATATATATATAATATGAAATATTAAAAAAAAAATTATTTAAATATATAATAAAATTTAACAATAGGCCTGAAATCACAGATTTTCAATGCATTCTCAGACTTTTGGATCACATTGTATATCACAGCCAGTCTGTTCTATAGGTTTTCTCCATTCCTAACGTATCTCTCTGTTTTTTTATTTTTTTTTTATTTTTATTTTTTTTCCTTTAAAATGTAACCTGTCCAACACTCTTTACACCTTTGAGATGTTCTCCATTACATTTAGAAAATCTCCCCCTTGTCTCGGTGCATTACTGAGACACGTGAGCTCTGTCAGCTACGGCTCCTTACTCTCGTCCGCGGCTGCTCGAATGCAGGGGTGTGAAGAATTACTGTTCCGCTGGAATTAGCCTGAGCACCACTTCAAGTCCAAATCAATGAATGAGATTTAAATTACACTTAACAGATGAAAGCCCCTTCACCTCTGATAGCGCACTCTACCCAATGACTACGTAATGGGCAAACGCTCTCAGAAGAGGCGTACTAGTCAAGTAAGAGTCCATTCCCTGGTTACTGATCGCAGTTTTGAATACCGTGACACTATGTCTGTGAGAGCATATATAGACTTCTTTTGTGTGTTTTGTGTATCACAGATAATCTCCGAACAAGTGGAAAATTGCATTAGATTGCATTAGGTTACTTTCATAGGAGTCTTGGAATCTATCTATCTATCTATCTATCTATCTATCTATCTATCTATCTATCTATCTATCTATCTATCTATCTATCTATCTATCGTTCTATCTATCTTTCTATCTATCGTTCTATCATTCTATTGTTCTATCGTTCTATCATTCCATCTATCATTCTATCTGTCTGTGTATCTATCTATCTATCTATCTATCTATCTATCTGTCTATCTGTCTGTCTGTCTATGTCTTCGCTCTGTTGTTCTATAATTTGTCGTTTGCTGTTCATCCTGTCAGTCTATTGTTCTGTCAGTCATTATATCTATCGTTCTGTCATTCTATCTATCTGTTGTTCTGTCTATCTGTTGGTCTAGCTATTCATTTTGATTCTATTTCCTTGCATTAATATTCAAATGGCAGTTCTGCAACCTTTCTGCTACACCAATTAAAATTCAGGAAATTCATTTGAATTTAAAAGCATTTCTCAACTCAATTCTGAATGTTACACAATGCTGAAAGAATTTGGTTCTTTAGTCATATGGAAGAAATTCTACATGAATCGGGTCATGGCGAGTAAAACGATACCAAAGAAACCGACTCAGATTAATTGGTTTTAAGGCTGCACTGATGCTTACGTTGTTTAATCCCAAAATGGCTCTCATAAAACGATGACCTCGTCGGTCTAGAATTACATCTTTCGTTCAGTCTAGTTTTAGAGGAAACATAAGCTCAGATGAGTTGCAGTTTCGGTCTGAAATGCTAGCCGATATTTATTATTCAGGATCGAGCGCGATAGCCGCGGGGCCGAAGAAGAGAGTGCTCGGGAGGCTGCAGACAGCACAGGCCCAGAGAAGATACACAGGATCAATCCCTGAAAAATGCTCTTGGGAGACGCAGAGACTCATCATCGAGGGCCGCGCTGTTCGGGCATTTACATCTGTCTGCGTGCATGTGTGTATTTGTCGCTATGCAGACAGATGGTCTCCATTTGACCAGGGAGGGGTAGTAATGGCAGAGGAGATGGTCTAAATGAGTACCTGTCACCAGGACTCATGAGTTGGCTATCATCTCAGCTTCCCCCTCCATAAATATGTTAACATTGTTAAATAGGCCACGGTCTGCAGCTGCCCAGCTGAGGGTTGCGCTGCCAGGCACATTGGGCGCATTGCCATCGGCGCATTTTTAGAGTGGGCTTGTCAAAATTTAACACCTGAGCGTCTCTTAAAACGATTATACATGTAAATGATATGTCATACAGATTGTTTGTCAAAGATACACTATTAAAAATAAAGGTTTTTGGTTCCCAAAGAACCTTTCAGTGAGCAGTCCTTAAAAGAACCATTTTTATTAGTGTGACAAACATTTTAAGAACAGCTTAAGAAACTTTTTCTGCTACACTCTTAAGTAAAGGTTTCAAAAGCATGTTTTTGTGGTAATGCAATAGAACAGGGGTTCTCAACTCTGGTCGAGGTCCACTTTCCTGCAGAGTTTAGTTCCAACCCAAATCGAACACACCTGAACAAGCTAATCAAGGTCTTTAGAAACTTACAGGCAGGTGAGTTTGATCAAGGTTGGAGCTCTGCAGGAAAGTGATTCTCGAGGGCCAGAGTTGAGAACCATTTTTGGAACCTTCTTAAAAGAACATTTTATTGATCTAAAGAACCTTTTTTCCACTATAAAGAACTTTTGTCTTTATAGAATGGAAAGGTTCCATGGATGTTAAAGGTTCTTTATTGGCATTGATGGTTCCATTGATGGCATTGATGGTTGATTTTTAAGTGTGTATCAAGAACCTTTTGTGCATTTGAAAGTTTCCATAAATAGGGGCTTTCATACCGGGGAAACCTTTTCAAAGTTCCTAAAACTATTGACGAAAGTTCCAGATTTTTGTCGTGTTTGCATCGCAGGAACTAGGAACATCTTTAGTTCTAGGAATTCTGTTTGGGGGAACTAAATGAGCTCCTACTTCAGAGTAGGGTCTAAAACAGTTCTGTGGGACCTACTAGTGACGTAAGTGTACGCTGATTGGCCAAACGCATATGAAACACGGCTACCTGGCGTTTTTAAACAGCTGAGTAAAAATATTTACTCCACGAACATGGAAAAAAAGCAAATATAATGACATTTAGCTGTTGTCTGCAATGTTGTTCTTTTCTCAGCCTCAATGATATGTAACACTGCAAGTTGTCATAGGAGATTTAGTCAGATTTTCGTGCTTTTTTTAATCACGTAAATTGTATATTTACATTCCACCTCTTATCACAAATCCCACGACACACAACAAAAACAGCTCTGATCACGGCATCCTCCATTCACCGGTTGTTGACGTTTGTAAATGCCGTGAATAAAGACGTCTCTGTCTGCTGCCGGTGCGAATGCAACCAGGAAAATGGCCCGAGGGGGAAGTTGGTTCTCTAGGAACCACCATGCTGGCTAGTTCCTAGATCTGAGTTCGTAGAACTACACGGTGCGAAAGGTTCTTTATGGAACCATCAATGCCAAAAGAGAACCTTTATTTTTAAGAGTGTATCAAGAACCTATTGTGCATTGGAAAGGTTCCATGAATGTTAAAGGTTCTTTATGGAACCATCAATGTCAAAAATGAACCTTAACCTTTTGTACATTGCAAAGATTCCATGAATGTTAAAGGTTCTTTATGGAACCATCGATGCCAATAGAGAACCTTTACTTTTAAGAGTGTAGAAAGTAAAACATTTCCGTATAATAGCAACAAATCCAGCCTGTTGCCTGACTCTGGATATTCTTCCGTTCAGCATGTGCCAAGGATTATATCACATGTGAGGCAATAATATTCCAATAGCATGTAAACAAACGCCAATGTCACGAATGGCAGTCTTATTAAAACCATTGTTATTGCACATTTAGCCGTTTAGGCGACGCGTCAGTTTATATTCCCGGCTTATCTTGACACACTCGCAAATCCATTTTTGAAGGTTAGATTTTAAAGGCAAGAAAAATTCCGCTCTTATCGCCCTTTTTCTTGGTCTTATGAGATGTTAGATTACACGTTTTACCCTGAGCGATAGACAGAAACTAATCTGTGCAGCTTGTAAAAAACGCACTCGGCCATAAAGGCGACAGCTCTGCGGGCCTAAATCATGATATTAGTTCCTTAATGGCCCGATATAAAGCTGTGTATCGGACAGATGCCGCCCGGCCCCGACGAGAACGCTTTGAGATCATTGCGAGAGAGCTCACCCGTGACACATTGAAGGAGACCTGTCAGTTCTGGAATCTTGAACCATTTTTATCTCAGCAGATGAGTCTCGTATTTGCTTCAAAACTGAGGCACTTTCAGGTTAACTGGAGGCTTCGTTGCAGACTGCATTTTTATCAATATTGTGAAGAAAAATAGGTGAGCGGAACTGCTGTCCATGCAGTTATGAAACACTTCTTCATTAATCTTATGGACTAAAGTTATCTTATAGCCCCGTGCTTGTGTGATTTCCATCTGTGCGGCTCTGCATGGGTATATGTGTGTATGTGTGTGTGTTTAAGTGTCACAGGAAGCTTTTGTCTTTCAGCCAGCGTGAAGAGGAGCACTATTATACTCTATAAATAACTGTGCAATTAGCATTTGAATGGTAAAATAATTCATTTTCAATGCTTTCAAATCACACGCTGACAAATTAGCAGTCATTATGTCACTGAATCCTAATTGACTGAATCCATTGATGAAACCAGCATATTTAAAGGGACAGTTCATCCACAGAATATTTTGGCTGTTACATGCCGACTTCAAGGTCATGGATGATAACTTCAATCCAGTCTGAAGTGAGTGCTACAATCTCAAAATCTTAAAATGACATGTAGTCATTAGTTATTGTAAGCCATAAAGGTATCAGAATTAAAATTCATAATGTTTGTTTGTTAATATATGTTAATGTTCATATGTTAATGTATATATGGTCGCGAAAAAACATCAAATAAATACATTTTTGTAAAATTTATTTGTCATTGCTATAATTTCATGTATTATTATTATTACTACATTGTGTATTATGTAATGTTATATTACATAATTTATATTATATTATATTAATAAAACGTAGTAAAGTTGGTGATTATTCTTATGGTAGTTATTAAATTTATTAAACAGCTACATACCAAATAAATGTACATATATTATATTATATTATATTATATTATATTATATTATATTATATTATATTATATTATATTCATTAATAATAATAATGATAATTATTATTATTATTATTATTATTATTATTATTATTATTTCAGTTAATCCCCAATAAATTAATGCATGTACATGAAATATTGATTTGAGTTTAAATTTGCCTACTTGTGCAATGCTTCACATTGTCCTGGGGAAAATTTAGCTTCAAATTATTAAAAGAACATGCAGCGCATGGTTATCAAACCTCTAGTTTATTGCTATAGCAGATAATTATCAGAATTTAAAGATCAAACTATTATTTGTAAAATAATCGATACATAATTTGAAAATGAAATAAATCAGACCCAGTGCAGTCTGTTGAGATTCTGAGACAAGATTTTGTATCGTTTTAGATTAAATCACAATGAAAGTCTGTTGTACATTTCACAAAACATTATCATAAAACGAAATTGTATTTTACGAATTGAAGGAAATGGGAAATTATATTCATTTGTCTCTCTCTCTCTCTCTCTCTCTCTCTCTCTCTCTCTGTCGTCTGCTTATAAACTCTTATTGTTGTTCTATTCAAACTGACAGTCACCTCCAACAGATGTATCATCCATATATATATATATATATATATATATATATATATATATATATATATATATATATATATATATATATATATATATATTATTTTTTTTTTTTTTGCCTAAACAAAACCTTCCAGATCATTTCAGCTCCTGGCTCAGCTCTGCTAAACAAACTCCAAATGCTGTCCAAACCGAGATGAGGAAAAGCAGAAAAAAACTGAGAAGAGTGTCCTGCATAAACAGTTTCTTTTTCCAAAAAGCTGAGACCCAAGCCTGTCTGCCTGCTTCTGTTTTTAGGCCTGATGGAGGACTCTGCCACTCTCCGTATGATAATTGTCTTACTGCTCTAGCCGTCGCAGCCAGCACAAGCATTTCTCAGCCAAGAGAATGTGTCAAGCATTGTATTTAGCCACTCATTCGCACTGCTTCTCTGGTCTAAATCCAATTTATCAGCCGTAATGGACTACAGAAATTGTCTCTTTAAACAGCCATCTGACAGCCAGCGGGCTAACGCAGGGATAGTGCCGAATCATATGGTTCTTATGGAATAGACCAAAGAAGGGGGAGACAGCGGGGATCAGATTTGAGTTGTTAGAGAAAGCATAAAAACTTTCTGAGCCAGAGAACAGGTCCAAAAAATGACACTCAGTGTGATTTCACAAGTAGGGTTCCTGGTTGAGCAGCTTTTGTTGCTTCTGGAACAACAGTCCTATCAACCAATCAAAGCTCTAATCCTACAGTCAGGTCAGTATCTTTCGGACTCTTGCGTTGTAATTTAACAAAGTATTTCTGTAAAGGGGTATATTAGACCATGAAAGGGAAAAAATATCTCTGGTACTTTATTTAAAAACTTTAGTTTTTACTCAATATACAGTGCCTTTCAAAACTTTGGGATCAGTAAGATTTTTAATGTTTTTTAAAGAAGTTTCTTATGCTCATCAAGGTTGCATTTATTTGATCATTTGTGGCCAGATTTACTAAACAGGGCAAATTAGCATTAGAGCGTAATTCCATAAAAGTGCAGATGGGAGTGGAAAATTCTGTGTGTGATTTACTGACAATTCTCACATTAAAGAACACAGACGCAGCCAGATCATTTCCATAATGGCAAGTGATGGGAATAACGGCGTTATAAATAAACGGCGTTACTAACGGCGTTATTTTTTTCAGTAACGAGTAATCAAACAAATTACTGTTTCCCCCGTTACAACGCCGTTACCGTTACTGACAATAAAATAAGGCGTTACTATAATTTATTATAATATTATTATAATTTTATTTTCAGTTCATCTGAATGAATGCGCAGTGTAGCTGTATTTGACGTACCGTAAACTCTAGTGTGAAGGCGCACGGCTCACCGTCGCTTTGTCTCACACGCGCAAAGAAAGATACAGAGCAAGAGAGTCTTTCATAACATGCAGAATTGACGCGCTACATGTAAACGATATTATTTGTTGTATTTTCCTGTCAAAATAACGGAGTTCCTTTGGAATTCTTCAGCTTCTAAGAACTGCTGGTTTCTCTGGTAGTGGGCGGGACTAATGCGCAAATGACAATCTCATTGGCTGGCGCTCACCTATTATCGTCCCTGTTTTGATTTCAGCAAATCAAGCGAACGCAGACTACGTGATTAATATTCATGAACCCAGCAGCTCATTAATCCTTAGCGCTTTTTATATTGTTATTAGTAGTAGAATTCGTAGTAGTTTTATCTTGTCAAATCCTCCCCCCCCTTTTTTTTATAGAAACACTAAATGACAAACAACATCTTAAGCACCACCACCGGTCCTAAGTTCAGTCAACATGACAAATATGCATTCATATTTGGTTATTCTAATTACTAAAGTTCTATCATCATATAATGCTAAATTATCATAACATCATATTATAATGCTTGACTGACTGATGCTAAGTGTCAGTGGATAAATAGTGTAGATTAATGTACAATGTTTTATAATAATTTATTCTATTTAGAGTCCATTTCATTAATTTAACATATTTAATATTGGGGCATCCAAGTTATTTGACATTTGAACTTTTTTTTTTTTTTTTAAAGTAACGCAATAGTTACTTTCCCTGGTAATTAGTTACTCTTATAATGATGTAACTCAGTTACTAACTCAGTTACTATTTGTGAGAAGTAACTAGTAACTATAATTAATTACTTTTTTAAAGTAATGTGCCCAACACTGACAATGACCAGTGCAATCAACCAAGAGCAGCGCAAATTAGCGCCTGCTTTAAGACATGCTTTTTTTGGCTGTTAAATAATGGCGCAAATACTAATAATACAATGGAGTCTCATAACACATGAGACTCCATTAAAAAACATTAAAAATCTTACTGTCTAGAATAAAATCAACAGAGTGGAATCTTGCAATATGGAAATTAAGAGCTAAATTATCCATTAGTGACTAACAGTTACCTCTATATGAGGGTGTTCACTTATTGATTTATTTTCATTGATTTATCTTTTTTTTTTTTTTTTTGAATTTCCATACCATGTTAATCTAATTATTATTTTTTGTTGTTGTTGCTGCTTACTACAAAATATCACAGAATCGATTTGCTTCAGAATACTTTCCTAATTCTTGCAGTATGTGCTGTTATTTCCGCAGCAAAAATGTCACTTCCTGAATGATGATGATATTAAACGGTGTTTATTAAATGGATAATACAAAAGGTTAACAGGATGGAAAATGATTTTGAATTAATATTTAAAACTGTAGTCACACACATTTTATTTAAAACATTTTTATTATAGAAGGGGAAAAATTGAAATATATTTGGTTATTTGTGCCAGTTTTTCATTAGGGTTTTTTTCCCCATTATTTTTTCTGTATCTCTTGTAATCAACAATACTGTTGTTGTTGTTGTTGTTGTTGTTTTGCATATTGGCACAAGAACATCATCTACTTAGCAAAATCAGTTGTTCACAATTAATATTGCTCCAGGAACAACACAATATTTTGATCCAGGAACGTGTCATATAAAAATCATGTCAGGGAAAAGAGGCGTAGAGAGAGGAAGAGGAAGGTGACTAGTTTGAGTGAAAAATGCAGAGAACTCTGGACCGGCGAGGGGGGTTGAGATACCACAGACGGTTGTACCTGCACTGCCAGACAGGAGTATAGAGATGTTGTGAAATGCAGAGCTTGTCCACTTTTCAGCCAAGAACCACCCACTTAAAGAAGATTTTGGAAGGAAAGAAGACTCTCTCAGGCCATCATGCAAAGTTTGCCAAATCGAGCGTCTCGTTCTGGAAGTGCTTGTTGTAGCAGCCTGGTGTCTTGTAAACATGACTTTATGACTTTCAATTATGACATGTCTCTCATTGGACCAATAAAATCACCCTGTCTTGCCAGCCGCTCAGATTTAGATGTATGATTTTGAGCGCAATATACATTCACGGACGTCACGTCACAAAGTGGCCAAGAGGAACTGGCTAAGCAGTGAGTAGGGAAGCAAGTAGACATTATTCCTTATATTACAAGATTTCCCTTCTCCTCTGCCAACTCTGCTGTTCAACTGTGTGTGTGTGTGTTTGTTTGCAGATCTGCATAACAGAGCTGGTTATTGTCACATACTGTGGATACCTGCAGTCTCTGAGGGCAATGCTATGCCCGTGATGACTCTGTGTGTGTGTGTTTGTCAGATGGAGGGCTGCAGCTGTCAGTTGTCAGCTTCTGTTGTGATGAAAAGGGATTGAAAGAGCAGCAGTCTCTCTCTCCTCTCTCCATCTCTTCACTATGTGCAGCTCCAAATGACTTTTTAAGGTTGACTTGCTGGCTCAGAAGACTTTTAATCTTTTCATTGTTGTTGAAAACCTTGAATGAAAAAGAGGCGAGACTTTAAAGTTCACAACGCTCTGATTAAGGGCTGACGTCACTTGTCTGATTATGAAAGCATGTTTCTTACAGTACATGCAGCGGTTAGGTTCAGGATGCCCTCTGAGTGTCCCTAAGGTGTTAGTGTGTGTTGAGTATCTGCTGAAAGGAATCTGTGGTTCTTCTCTGGAATACAGATGGAAGGATGATCCCTGTGAAGTCAATAGAAAGATCTGAATGAGAGAGGAGGGGACGTCAATGCTGGAGTGGCGAAATATCTTTGAACACCTGAGTGGACGTGTGTGAATAGCAGTGGGATGGTGTGTGATTGAGTATTTTATTTTATTTTGTTTTATTTTATTTAAAAAAATAATTTTAGCCATTATTGTCTTATATAAGAATATCATTATAATACATGTCTTTATTGATTTGATTTTATTATTATTTTTAGCTACTGAATTATTATATATATTATATTAGAATATTATTATAATACATGTTTTATTTATTATTTTATTCATATTTTAATTTTTATCTACTGAATTGTCTTATATTAGAATATTATTATATGTCATATTTAATTTGATTTGATTTGATTTTTAGCTACTGAATTATATATCTTACATTAAAATATTATTATAATACATGTCTTTATTTATTATTTTATTTTATTTTATTTTACAAACCAACATTTCAACCAAACAGTGCATGTCTAGTTAAATTCAATATCTTTAATGCAGTAAAAATTGAGTTTAAAAATAATGAATTAATATTTCCTATACTGTTTTTCAGTACATGATCACAAGGAAAGAGCTCTTCATTTGTATTCACCACTATAACAATATATAGTGATCAGCAATCATGTACCTACATACATATTTTTATAAAATCATTTTAGAACAAGAAAATTTGTTGCACAGGCATTTCTGTGAACAGTTTTGAGTTTGACTTTGAATCTATTCATTGAAGATTCACGGAAATGACATCAAACTCTAGTCTAACAGCACAAATTAGTCTAATCTCATTGTTCACATTACTAGACTAATTTTTTTCCAGTTATTATCGCATCTTTTCTTATGAGTTGATGGTGTGTGAGTGTTAAGATGTTTTAATAGCCTCTTTGATTTTTAAAAATATTGTTAGTTAAATTTGAATCAGTCAATTCAGTATTGATTCATTTGTGTTTTCAACTAAAAAAAATCTTTATGTATTAAATGTAATATCAAATCAAGGTAAATAATGCTGTTTAGTACTACTACCATTTGTTGGTATATTGGCGTGTGTAAATGATTAAATGCAAGTCTTCAGATTGTCATTTGTTTTATTTATTTATTTGAACTTTATTTTTAATGCATATTACTACTTGGATTAAACGTTCTGAATATAATTGACTTCAATGGCTGTTTGCATGATATTTATGCTTTTTCTGCAATTTAAAAAAAGTTTCAGAGAAAATACGTACGCATCAAGATATAGCTTATATCGAATGTCATCAGAAGGCTGAGGAATATCAAGATATGATTTTTTTGGCTGTATTGCGCAGCTCTAGCGTGAAGGAGCAGTCATGGATTTCAGAGCTGATGAATGCCGTGTCCTCTCTTGCTTTACGTGCCGATGCTCTTTCTGTCACCTAGAAGACTCTCATTCTCTCTCTCTCTCTCTCTCTCTCTCTCTCTCGCTGCCTTTTGCTCCAGGGAGTAATGTGCCATTATCTTTTAATCAGGTCCCGTGTCTCAGGACTCGGGCTGATATGAAATGCATTTGGTGGATCAATGTTTTCAGACCTCACATCTTGTTTTAATCAGGCTATCATCTCTTCTCACCCTCTCCAGCAGACAGAGCATCTGAGCGTCTGAGTGTTTTTTCTCAGGGTTACACACACATATGGCAAAACCTGAAAATGGATCCTATTCTCAGCTTGTGGTAAAGGCAATAGAATAATATTTTGAAGTGACACGTGTGGGATTTTGAAGTGCGGTTGAATCGGCTGAGGTTAAATTACTTGTAAACAGTATGGGGGAACGTTACTATTAGAAGTAACGTTACATTATTACATTACTTGTACTCAAAAGATCACTAATTTCCAGAATGGTAGCAATATGCTTGGCTTACTTTTTAATTCAGTTGCTGGAATATTTTTGTACTCCTCGATATACTTTCCATGCAACAATTATACCCCTATATAGATGTTTTGCAGCTTGCAGTCTAGTCAGTTT
Organism: Spinibarbus caldwelli; assembly: GCA_039654775.1. Classification (NCBI taxonomy): domain Eukaryota; kingdom Metazoa; phylum Chordata; class Actinopteri; order Cypriniformes; family Cyprinidae; genus Spinibarbus; species Spinibarbus caldwelli. The sequence continues at coordinate 6,991,442 of CM077255.1, forward strand.
CATTGATTCACTTATAATGGGAGTTTTGTTACGTCACGTTGCACTGCTCACTTGTAGAGTACAGTTTTATGTGGTATTATTCACAGTGCTTATGCCAATGTGACTTATGAGGAAGGCTGTACTGGGTAATATCAATAAATAAATGAAATATTAACATGTTACTTACTTGATAATGTAGGTAGATATTATGGTGGACATTCAATTAGTAACTCATTTAATTTAATTCAATTCCTTACGCCAAATATACATCTGATTACACAATGTGTCTTTTGTATAGCATTAACCATCAACAACGCACACTGAAAAATGGTGTAGTTTTTGCTCAGAAATTGGTCATTTTCATAATTACAAAAAACATAAAAAAAAGTAATTTATTGAATTAAACATGAATTTTAAAGCAGAACAACTGAAGTAGTATTTTCTTTTAAAACATACTCTAATAATTTTTGTTTCTAATTGTGACTTTTTTTAAAAAAATTTTTTTAGTGCCTATAAAGTTATTGTATTTGCTAATAAAAAATGAGCTGGTAAAAAATTACAACTTTTATTTAATTTTATTTGCATTAAATTAATCTGAAGTGACAGTACAGACCTATATAATATTACAAAAGATTCTGAATTCCATTCATCAAAGAATCATGGGGAAAAAAATCACTGTTTCCACAAAAATACACTTCTGAAAATTCAGCTTTTTCATCACAGGAATAAATTACATTTTAAAATGTACTGAAATGGAAAACTTTCACAATATTACAGTTTTACTGTATCAGTAAATATGCAGCCTTGGTTATCATAAGGGATTTCTTTACAAAACTGTAAAATACCTTTTTCTTAAATTTTAATTTATACGCTTACATTATATCAGTCTTCTAGAAAATCTGTTTTAAGCCATAAGTACACATACAGAGTGCACCTTTAAGTATTAAAAACATTAGATAATTTTGGTTTAATAGCTTATTTGTGAGCAGCATTGCTAATTGAGTAGTAGGAGCACACATTTGTACACATCAAAACAGTTAATGTCAAATGAAGGAAAATACAGTGATCCAGAAATAATAGAAGTGCATATGCTGCAACAAACCGACTAAAATAATGGAGTAAATGGAAAAATATACCTGGCGTTTTGCCAGTCTGCTAAAAAAAACAACTTCTCTAACCGCATCTTCCCTCCACTGAGTCAAGAAATGTTTCCTAAACCGCAGCCTGCAGCAATAACAACTCAAACAGCATATACAGTATTTGTCATGTCTTGACAAACATTTGTAAAATCTGGCATGTCAGTGTAAAAATAACACAATGCGACAGAAATACACTGAGCGTATTATTACAAAGCCATGAGATCCTGGGACGAATCTTCTGTTTGCATTGATCAAACAAGTTCAACTGAGCATGCTCTGAGTCCGGTGTATAAGTGAACCCTGGATAGAAAGGTCAGCACAGCCCTGTGCATTATTCATGACGGAGAGAGAGAACATTGAGCAATGTCTTGAGGGACCTCACCTCTGTTGCACTTTTGGCCCACTAGCACCCCGCAGTATGTCTTTCTCCGTAAGCCAACTGGATCCAACCACCCTTTTAATAGCAGCAGAATCACTGCGGCTTGCGGGAATGCTGGCAGAAGCCTGGCAGACCCCACTTTACCTCCTCCGGGGCTTTAACATAACTTTGATCTTCAGTACAATGCCCATGTGAGATTCCCCTCCCTCTTCATGCCTTTGATTTGGTTCCAGACTTTTAGCAGATGATTAGGAGACAGAAGCCACAGAGGGTTAAAGTAATGGCACAACTGAAAAGCGAGAACGTAGTATTTATTTCTTTTACGGCAGTAGAACAAATGAACTATTGAAGTTTTTTGATAAATTATAGCAGTTTTGTGGAGTTATATTATAGTTTATAATGTCATAAATTCTGTAATAAATTGTGTGTGTGTGTGTATACAGTATATATGTTAAATGTAAATATATAAATACTGTATAAATTTATACATGTACAGTATATTATATTGTTAATAGGGCTGCAGCTACTGATCATTTTTATTGTCGACTAATCTATCGATTATTTTTTCGATTAGTCGACTAATCTATCAATTATTTTTCAATTATTTATTATAATTAATCTATTTATTATATGCCAATAGATACTAATCTATTATTTTCTTATCAGTTGATGAATTCTTTAATTAAACTATCAATAAATAATAACAGTAACTTCTGCAATTAATCTTTAAATATTTTATTTAAATGTTTTCTCATAATTAATACTTTACAAAAATAAATGGTAATTACAACAACAAAGAAAGAACAATAATACAAAATAACAATAAAGAAAAGTAATAACAGGAAAAGAGAAAAAGAAAGAAATAACAATAAATTAATACAAAATAAAAATGAAAGAAAGAAAATAACAAATAAAACAATAAGAAGAAAAGAGAGAAAAGAAAAATAATAACAATACATAATTAACCCTTTGAGCGGTACGGTCCCACATATGGGATTCTTATTTGCGTGTAATATAATAAATAAAAAGATAAAGGATAAAAAAATATTTAATAAGTACTATAATAAATACTAAATAATATAATAAATACTATTTTATATATATATATATATATAATTTATTATAGCACTTATTTAATTATATATACACACAAAAACACACACACACACAATTATATAATTATATTATGATTCTTTTTTTTAGTTTTTAAGGGTTTTACTAAATTAGTGTGATTATTTAATTCATTATATTAGTAAATAATTAGTTATGAAATATATGAATTTGTATTTAATACAATTTTAAAACAAAATGTAATAAGTAATATAATAAGTTGCACACACACACACATTAATTTGTATAATGGTCTGAGGTGATTTTTGGGGCACCTCAGACAAGTTTAAGTAATATAATAAGTTGTACATACATGCATATATATATACATTTGTTATTTATATTATTTATTATTATTATTATTATAACTTATAGCTATATATATATATATATATATATATATATATATATATATATATATATATATATATATATATATATATATAAAAAATTAAAATAATTTCCATAAAGCATTCAAATGTTAATATTATACTTTTTATATTTTTAATATAAATGCAAATTATATATTATATGCAAATTATTTTATAATATATATTTTGATATTTTTATAATAGTATGTATATTAATAGTAATTCAAATGTTGTTCAGTTTATTGAATTCATAATTTACTAATAATGAATGTAAAAATAAATAAATAAATAAATGTATTTAATTATGAATAATAAATTATAAACTTCCAAACTTTGTCAAATTCCTTTTCAAATGAAGAAGCATACAAAATCTGCTTGACTCAAAAAATCTCAGGCTAAATAGCCATGATGCTTTTGTGTTTATGTGAGTGGGTATGCAGGTATGTGTATAAATATGTTATTGTCCTGGGACTTATACAACGGGGATTGGCACACAGTCTGTCACCCCACAGACATTTAAAAAACTTCCAGAAGGAATATGCATATGTGTGTGTGCATGGTCACATATGCTCCTGTAGCCGTGTGTGCGTGTTTATAGAATTCTCCCCAGCAATTGTTGGTGTAATAAGACTGATGAAATATTAATGTGGTCCTCTGGTTTAATGACTCATAAATTGAATTTGGATATTCAGCAGTCTTGTCTTCTCATAACTGGCTCGTGGACTTGTTAAAGGGGAAGAAAGAGAGAGAGGCAAGAAGATAAAAAAAAAAACAATATCGGCTAATTTAAAGCTCATATAGAGGCAGTGGAAGATTTTGATGCAGGAAATATATTTTAGTGAGAGAAAAAATGGCTTTGGTTTAATTTGAAAATATTAGAGTACACTTCTAGAGAAAGTGTACTTCTACAGTGTAAAAAAATATTTTTTGAAGCTGTAAATAAAGGTTATTTGAGTACATTTGACATAAATCCTAATTCAGCCTTCCTAAAAAAAAAACTAAAAAAAACGTTTAATTCATTGTGTTACTTGCAATGTCTTTGTAATTATTTGTGAAATTCACTAGCGAATTCTGAACATTATTTTTTTCAGTGTACATAAAATATAAAACATAAATATCTAATCAGTGAATCAGTGAGTGTTATTTATTCCTATATGACAGCAAACTAGTGAAAAGCTCATCAAATTAAACTTTTCACAAGGAATTCTTCATTTGTACCCTCTAAAAAAAGCTAAATGATTATCCAGTCATGTATGTTATAAAAATGCAATTTAGGGGTCCATGTTAGCATATTTAATGCATCTGCAGTACAGTATAATGCATTTAATTAGCTGCTGATGTTATGTGGCTGAATAAAGTGTTTGCTCAGTGTGTGTGTGTGTGTGTTTACAGAGACCATTGTTTTGTGAGTGATTTGGTTAAGCCAGTGTAATCTCTCATTAGCACTGGTGTGTTTGAGCTGTGTGCCGCTGTCTCTGTGAGGATGATTGAACTCGTGCCGCTCTGAGATGCTGTTTTAAACGTGGTGGGTAGGGTTAGGCGCTAACGTGTAGTTGAACACATACACAGGACAGACACACACACTTAAATGTGCACTTACAGAGACTGAAGTAGTGGTTTGAGCCTCAAAATAGGTGTTCGAGTATATGGTTGATGTCACGTATGTCCCACTGCATTGACAAGACCCCCTTTTAACTCGCAATCTTAAGGTTGAATCTACCACACTCCTATCCGACCTGCACATTTCCTCTTTCTTCCTTACGTTCAGAGCTCGCCCTGAGACAGGTGATAAATCATTTTTGGAGAAGAATTGGATTGAAAATGTTTTCTACTGTACTTTTTAGAAGGGTTTAGTATTGGGTTTGATGTGCAGGAGAAATATCAGTTTCGTTAGTAGCAATTGTTCACTCTCAGTGGCGCTAATTCTTACTGGCTCAGGGCAGAAATATAATACACCCACTCACACATTAGCACACACACACACTGAGATGGACACATGCAGAGATGTCTTAGATTTTGGCAGTGGGGCCAATTCCCCAACCCACAAAATTAGCTACTAGTGCTAATGGAGGTGGTTTATTATGAGAATTTCATCTGGTAGTGAGGCTCGGTCGTGGTGGAAAATGGAAAAGACTGAATGCAAGACATTCAGACAATCAGTCTGAGTCATATTAAGAAAGTCAATTGAAAACTCTTTTTGTTAGAATTTTGTACAGTGAATATAATGTCTCATTTGCTTTGCCATCCAGCCATGTGAGATTTCTACTGTATGCATATAAAAATGTATTACTATTAATTATATTTAGAAAGATAGACAGACAGACAGATAGATAGATAGATAGATAGATAGATAGATAGATAATCTAATATTGTAAATATCATTTTTAAAATAAATTTATATGTAAATATGTATTTTTCATTTATTTTATTTTTTAATTATAATTAATAATATTGTAAATATTGCAAGAATTAGATACAATAAGATAGATAGATAGATAGATAGATAGAATAATAATATTGCAAATATAATTCGTTTTTAATTTTAATATTGTAAATATGTATAACTATTTTTATTTATTTATTTAATTTTTATTTATTTTAATTATTATAATTAATAATCTTGTAAATATATATTTCGATAGATAGATAGATAGATAGATAGATAGATGTAATGTTGTAAATATTTTTAAATAAACTATGTAAATATGTATAATTTTTATTTATTTTTATTTATTTTTATTTTTTAATTATAATTAATAATATTGTAAATATTTAATACAACAGTATAGATAAGATATTAGATAAATACAATTAGACAGATAGATAGATAGATAGATAGATAGAATATAATAATGCAAATATAATTTTTTATTCATTTTAATATTGTAAAATGTATAAATAGTTTTTATTTATTTTAATTATAATTTTGTATTTTATTTAATTTTTCATTTATTTTAATTATATAATTAATAATATTTTAAAAAATACAGGTATATTATAATAATTAGATAGATAGTATTAAAATTATTATATTAAAAATATAATCTTTACAGTGTATTAAAGTAAGCATTGTTCCTCATCCTCACTCATATGAATTCTTCAAAAGGAGCTTTTTAAGCAAATAGTTGCCTTCTTACCTGATGAAGCACATCACCTCTCATCTTCAATCACATCTACAACTCCTGGCCTTCATTGGAACAAAAGGTTATATGCCTGCACATAGTCCCTGGCACTTTAATAGACTTACATAAGCCTTGTTTCCTCTGGCAGCTTTTTATTTATTTATTTATTTATTTATTATTATTTAGATGTCTCACATCCTTTCCCTAATGCCACCTCTGTACACTTATAATCATCTTGCCCACCTCCTGTCCCGTTCTCTCTCTGTCACACTGGGAATGCCGGTTTATGGGGAGCGACACGTCTCTGGGCCCCTGGGCTCCTGCACATCTGGAGCCTGCCATAAACACTCAACAGCTCTGCTCCGGCAAAGCCACACATCAACCACCCAGGGCCTTGCTCTTGCTGTTGCTCTCTCTCTCTCATTCTCTCTCTCTCTTTTTGTCCTGCCCGTGCAGTGTTTCTCTGCATGTTGCTGGCATTTCAATATATTATCATGGTCATGGAGTTTGAGTATGTCTTCCTAAACTAAACTGTTGTAGAGTTGAATGAAGTGTAGGGTTGGGTGTCGAGAAGCGGTTCTAAAATGGAATTTTCAAAAATCGGGGATGAAATTTATATTAGTCTAGTTGTTTTTGCCGTGGAATTTTTTGTTAAAACCATAGGCAAAAGTTCCTCTTGTAGGAACAGAATAAACATGTTTGACATGTAAATGTTTGGCTTATTTATTTATTTATTGATTTTACCTTATTGGAATCAAAACTTGGATTCTATAAGAATCGGAATCGATAAGCAGAATCGGAATCAGAATTGGAATTGATAAAATTCAAACGATACCAAACCCTAACGAAGAGATCATGCCTGGGGAAAAAAATGCACTTTTGAGTCAGTAAAAGCAAAAACAAGAGCATCCTGAGAAAAGAGAGGCAACATGTTGAGTCCTGGGTGGTGCTGGCTGATGATCGTTTCAGTTTGTGAAGGGAGGCTGAGAGTGCTAATGGGGCAGAGTGGCCAGTTTGATTGGCGACTCTGAGACACAGTGCTCCATCTCACTTATCTTCCGTTTGCTCAATTTCCTCTGTGTAAGATGGCACACCTGGGGTCCCACTCCATCTCAAGCTCAAACCAATTGCTCTGTCACACTATCAGTCTCTGTCTATCTATCTATCTATCTATCTATCTATCTATCTATCTATCTATCTATCAAAACCACTCTCAGAATAAGATACTGTACGTATGACAATGTTAATGCATTTGGTCTTGGCGGGCTAGATCTTCTGCTGCTGCTGTACAAATACGGGCTTGATGCAATAGATACACAAACACACTGCTGTGAGCATGTAAGAAATGTATACATTTACACTTACATTTAGTCATTTAGCAGACGCTTTTATCCAAAGCGACTTACAAATGAGGACAATAGAAGCAATCAAAACCAACAAAAGAGCAACAACATGCAAGAAATATGACAAGTCTCGGTTAGCCTAACACAGTACACGTAGCAAGGTTTTTTTTTTTTTTTTTTTTTTTTAAACAAGTAGATAAAGTATAGAAAAGAAAGCTGGTGTTTTAGTTTTTTTAAGAAAAGCTAGCAGTTAGAGAATAAATATGCAATTGATAGAGGGTCAAGTGTGTGTGTGTTTTTTTTTTTATATATATATATAAATAAAATTAGAAAAGAGAATGCTAGAGTTAGAGGGTCAAATAAAGATGGAAGAGATGGGTTTTTAGCCATTTCTTGAAGATGGCTAAGGATTCAGCTGCTCGGATTGAGTATACATCCCATAGCAAATCTAGACAGGTGGAGCTGGGGAGGTGGAGGGTTTCAGAGGAACCAACTAATGCTACAGGACTTACCCTGTAAGTAAATTAAGAATTTAAATTTTGAGTAAGTTCATGGGCTGCAGAATCAGCCATTGAGGCCAATCAGCTTGTTCGATGTATCTATCTATCATGGCTAACTCATCTATCGTTCTATTTAATGTTCTATTTTTCAGTCAGTCTGTTGCATCTGTCTATCCAGTAACAATAAACATTGACATTTTTAATTGCCAGTTTTTCTGTTTGGCTGATAAATTTTCATTGTGATATTAATAACAAAGTCAAAAGCTATAATAGTTTCTCATATACTGTCGGCATTCAGCAAATATAAGTCTTTGAATATTTAATAAACATTTAATTCCACAAACCTTGCAACATTTTGGCAAATCCAGCTGTTAGAGCCTCTGAAGTGTGCATTCATAGCCTGCGTATTTTTGTTTTTTTTTTACTTTGTACGATGGTCCATCCATGTGAATTAGATACGGACAGGACAATTCTGCACTTGTCATGAACTTTAAATCCTTGACTTCAAATTATGCTGCGCTTTATTCAGTTTGCCACTGTCATATACATATCATATTCACTGTGTAAAATTAATGTGGTATTACTTGGTATTTATTTGAAAATATATTATTCCCAGTTATTTTTATTTATTTATTTTTTTTTTTACAAGATTACTGAGTGCACTGTTGATTACAGTTTACTTCTTTTTTTTTTTTTTTTATTTGTGCTTTTAACAGTTTCTTCATTTGTAAAAAAGATACTATAATTTTGTTGTAGAGAAATGCTTTCTCTGTATGCTTTCTTTTATTATTTCCATTGGGTCAGTTTATTAAAAGCCTTATTAGACGCCTGATATTCACATCCGCCTCGTGTGATTCGATCACAAGTGGTCAGACGAGACAGATCAGTGTCACTTCATACTGATATCATTGAGATGGAAATTTACCTGATCCAATCAGACCTGAACAAAATCATGTTATAAATCTAATGCTCAAGTACTAAATGTTCTATTTTGATTGTTGCTTGCTTGTGTTTGCAGTGTACATGCCCTGCAAGCACTAAAAGCTCTTCAGAAAGCAGACAGATTATAAATTCAACTCAGTTCGGTTAAGTGGAGCTTTTTGTTCAGGTTATACTAATGTCTGCAATGGTAAAGAATAAATTCTCAGACTTTTTTACTCCAAAAGAATATTAGTAGTGTGTACTGGTTTCATAAGTAAACAGTGATTTCAGTGATTACAGCACTGCTTTTATTTTAGCTTAGCTATTAAAACAGACTATGTTGGTAAAGCAGAGTATATACATGCAGGTTAGACACTACCGCTGAGGACATGAAAAGGATACGTTTTCATCCATCAGCAATTGCAGTGTTTCGACAACAGAGAGTATCAGCTTAAGCGTTTGTGTCGACTTATGCACAGTCATCTTTGGCTCATGGCGGTGGGCTGTTGTTTTCACGCTCTCAGTCTAAACTGTGTATGTAAGCGTCCACTCTTGAGTAGCGCTAGACTGTGCATGTCTCAAGGGGTTTAGACTTTCTGGTCAGGCAGGAAAGGAACCAGGGGAATCATTAGGTAAACCGAACCCTTAAACTTGAGCTTAAATCAATAAACAATGCTGCCTGAGAGGAACAAGATGCATAGACAGCCACGGGCCAACACGAGACTTCACCATCACGCCACTACTGACACAAAAGCTCATTTCAATGCCATCAATCTAGAGGAGCATAAACAAACATTGCCCCTAAAGTTAAAGATATAACTATTTATCCATTGTTTGTCTGTCAAGACCACTCTCAGAATAGCAAACTGTAGGTGTGACAATGTTAATGTATTTGGTCTTGGCGGGCTAGATCTTTTGCTGCTGAGCAAATATGGACTTGCTACAATAGATACAGACTGCTGTGAGCATGTAAGAAATGCATACATCCCATAGCAAATCTAAACAGGTGGAGCTGGGGGAGGGGGAGGGTTTTAGAGGAAGCAGCTTTTACACATTTACAGCATTTACGAATCTTTATTTATGAATATTGGAACATTAGTTCATACTTTTGTATTTATGATCATTAACATCAAAGAACGGCCATAATATACAACAAAAACGTAACATAAAATGATCATATAAGTAATTGCTTATATTTGTGTGCTGTTGTCCAAAAGTTCACAATCAAGATTTTTGTGAGGAACAGGCCCAAATTCAAGACTTTATTCCAAAATCTTCATCTCCATCTTTAGCAGCAACCGTTATAGTCTAATCCCTTACGCATTAAGAATTTACAATTTGCTTCCTGATACCAAATGCTTGTTTTTAAGATAATATGTGGATTTAAATGTCTGTCAGTCGTTCTAACTATTGTTCTATCATTCTATCCATCATTTTTCTTTCTGATGTCTAGTCTAACCACCGTCATGATCACTTACACTGAAGTAACATATACCTTTTAACCTTCTCTGTTTGTTTTCTCTCCTTCACACCATCTCACTTTCTTTCTTTTACACATGCCCTGACAAAACAAGCACTAATATATTTTGGGCTAATAGAGCACAACTCTCATTCTTGAGTACCTCGGCTTTTACTGTAAGTGCTACATCAATGCTAACCGTGTTCATCATTCACAGACGGAACGTGTTTTATCCCATTATGACAGACTGTTGAAAGCATGCCTGTTAACGCTGCTCAAGATTTCCTCTTGAAAGGTGTCGTAAGGTAACTAAAGCTTTCATCCAACAGGCTCACCTCACTTCCAATGAACGTATTTGAAACAGGAGAAAGAGCATGTTTAGAAATGTAAGCTATGTCCTGTTCCTTTAAAAAGTGCTTGCATGCTATAGTTACCTTTCTTTAAAGGATCTATTTCTATATGATACATCCTTTTATAGTGTTTTGATGGTGTATCCAAATGTGGTCATATTAATTTTTTTTTTTTTTTTTTTTTGTTTCCAATGTGAAACATTGCATACTTGAGAGTGCATTGGCATGTTATCAGTGATTTAAAATAGATTTCTTGGTTTATGCAGTCTAATTCTTCCAGAGAAGAAAATGCTACACCCTTTCCCAACACCAGTGTCTCCACACATAAATTAAAGCGCACATTTTCCTTAATGTGGCGGAGAATTAGTGCTCAAGTTGAGATATTGCGTCTTGGTAGTGTTTGTGGATCCGATAGTGGTATCTGAGTGCAAGTGTTGGTATAAATCTGTGTATTTGTGTGTGTGTTTGCGATTGGTCTCATGGGAGAGATCATTACCAGTGTGGGGCTGGGTTTTGAGTAGCTCACTGAATCAGACATTAAAATCAACTTCTGGAACAGCTGTGCAGAGCATTGTTTACACAGCCCTCATTGTGGACACATTAATCACAACAGCACATTACCCACAAAACCACCAGCTGTGGTGTGTGTGTGTTTGTCACCCATTTGTGACGAAGGTGCAAGCAGTGTCCAAGGAAAGTCACAGTGATGAGCTCACACTTTATAAATCACTGCTGTCAGTTTGATTCTCATTATCCTCTTTCTTTTCCTCTCTCTCTCTCTCTCTCTCTCTCTCTCTCTCTCTCTCTCTCTTGTTCCATCCATCTCTTTTTTTTTTTCTCCACAGACTGCATTTTGCATTTAAAATTTGCTTGGCAATAGTGGCAGCAGACTTTTAACTTAACAGTGTAAACAGACATCTGCAATTACACAAAGCCTGCATCACTACTAGGGACAAAAATGTTCATTATTTTATCATTTATTTATGTGTGTATTCCATATCTTTAGGTGTGCATGTGTATTTTTTTTTTCCAAATGAGGATGTCACTGGATGTCCCCCATGAGAGGTTTTGTCAAATTTAGCTACCTTTTATGCCCAGAAGTTACACATTTCACAAAAACCTCCTATGGACATCCAGGGACATCTGCAATGTTACACTGAAAACATCAAAGATGTCAAAAACCTATCTATCTATCTATCTATCTATCTATCTATCTATCTATCTATCTATCTATCTATCTATCTATCTATCTATCTATCTATCTATCTGTCTTAGTAACATTTTAGTCTGAATTTACTTAATGTGGAGAGCATTTTAGAATTTGGTGCTCATATGAAACATACAAGCAGTGTAAAAGCTTAAATTCACAAGGCTTGAGACAAGGTTTTTTTTTTTTTAGTTGCAGTTCTGCACATAGATTTTGTGTTCTTAGAGCTATGGGGTCGAGCATTTCAAACCAACAGAGTGTTAAACAAATGATGAGCCTAACTTTGTGGAACAGCAACATTTGTATTCAACATCCTTATAAGCCACTTAAATTCAATTCAGGGATATCATAAATCTTACCAAATGAGCTGTAATGCATTATGATTGCACAACAGCATCATTTGGGCTAGAAATTGCATTAGGTCTACTTAAAACCCTACACATACACAACTCTCATCCGACTGTGTGAACCCCCTTGTGTGCAAATTTATTGGCCGTGTTGGGTCTCGATACCCACACAGTCACATCCTCTCTATCTGCACCCCAACAGAGATCCATTTTCAGAGCCGTGCTGTATAAATCCAACATTGATTGGAGGTGGTGATTTTTCTCTCAAGCTGACGTTTGGGAAATGGTGGGAGCTCATTTGATAGCGAGGTGATGATATAGCTGGCAGCCCTCAGTAGAGCTGAATGCTGTAGTTTATAAGCGAGGATGTAGCTGTCGCCGAGACATGCCGCTGCTCATAAACCAACTTTTCCTTGATCAGCAACGGGGGAAAAACACAAGACGTGCAAGTCTGAGGAAACCACAAGAGCAGAGCTCGAGAAATGTCTCCAAATGGAGAAAAATCCTGTCTATCTGCAGTATCTGTCTATCGTTCTGTCGTTCTGTCTTTGTTGTTCTATGTCTATTAGGGCTGTAGATAGGGCCCTACCTGGAATCGCAGAATCCAGTCATAAAAATGGAATTTACTGTGTAACGTGGAATGTCATGGAATTTGCCAAATTTTGGATGAATAAATCAAAAGTAGGTCAGAACACTTACATTAAAACGCGATATGGACTAGTGTCTGTCAATATTAAGCTGCGAAAAGACTATTTAAATATGAATCAGCCGTGTTCTGCCTGTCTCTGTGTAAATGAGTGGCGCAGATGCACAGTTTTGTTTACTACACACATGCTGAAGCGTGCATGACGCTCAGTGTTTTCAGCCTCTGCCGCCTCAATATATGAGTGCATAAACACATGAACATAATCTCTAGAACTGCTCTGAGAGTCACTTCATGAGCATTTTACCGTTTCTTTTGAGAAAAACTAGTCATACCATATACAAACAGAAACTAAAGGCCTTCACAGCAACCCGTCAAAATAAAAGTTCGGTTTAACTTGAAGAAAGCATGACAGAAATATATTACTTAATGTAATGATTGTAGTACTATGACTAATAAAGTTATTTATTTATTTAATTTTTAAAGGAATATTAACAAAAAAAAAATTTAATTTGAGGGAAAAATTAAACGTATTTCATAGGGCCTTAAAAAATTAATTTTTGTTAAACTTTTAATAAATTGCTGTTCAATTCTGTAAGTTTCATGATTTCAGTTAATTCGACATGCTTTATTTATTTATTTATTTATTTATTTATTTTATTTGACCGTTAAAACAGAGTCCAGAAAAATTTAACTGGAATATGGAAAAAAAATAAATCGGAATTTGGGAAAAAATAAAACTGCTTATTTTTAAAACTGATTACTGCCCTAGGCTGTAGAGGTACGTATTCATACCATACTTTTTCAGATATTACTAAAAGACATGTTTTGCTAGAATATTTTGCATCCGAGAGCGACAGAACTGTCTGTCTGTCGTTCTTTGTCTACTCCTTCTAATGCTCTCTCTAAATCAATATAAATTACAGTGATATTTGTCTAATAACTAGGATAATATCACTTTAGTTCACATGATTGTGAAAAGACAATTTGACCCAAAGTATTGACTGGGGCGCAAAAACAAGACTCTGAGAAATTGATCGGATTACGTGATTCATCATGTCCATTATGATACAGAATGTGGCTAAGAAATGAATTTATTGCACTTTTTCTAGCATTTTTCACACTTTAAGTCTTGAATGCTGTAATTAGCCGCCGCATATTTGAATGAATGCTCTTTGATGCAGCCGCTTTCGCAGGCCCACGTACTGTATCAGAACACCAGGCTTTCAGGGTGTTATTTAACATGTCCATAAAGTTATTCACAGTGAGAACCTTTCTCTCTGCTCTCCCTAAGAGACCTGGAGCCGAAGAAAGCTTGTTTTATCCATCCATCAGGTCATATTTCCACACCTAACTTTGTTATTCCATCTTATTCTGTCATCGTCTTCTCTCAACTTCTAAAACGCATTTGAATGGTGCAGAGCATTGTCTAGCACTTGCAATTACATCACTTATTTATAACAATAAGAGTGAGCGAGAGATGTTCCCTAAAGAAAAGAAGGAACATGAGGCTTGTGGAAAGACAAAAGGACGACTCCTGGGTACCATGGTAACAAGCAGCGGTTGCAGTCGGCCGTTGCTCACCTTGCTGTTATGCCTGGTCGGGTGATGGTAACTCCATCTGACACGGCAAAGGATATTCATGTTCTGGGGCAAATACAACGAGGCCAGTCAGGATGCTGTCAGTCAAACTATAGTAGGGCTTCTCCTGTAGATGTGACGCCATCAACACACACACATACTCAATGGAATGAATATGTTTTCTTAGTGCAAAGCTGGAAAGAATGCATTTACCGTGACCTTTTGATTCCACCTGCAGCCTCCCAGGGCTCACATAAGCTTTTTACACAGAGCCAACACATACACACACATTCCCACTGGTACTACCCAGCATGGCCTGCACTGCTCCTAAAAGCTGCAGTACCTCTAAATGTACATTTGGAGTGCATAATAAAAGCATCAAATCTATTTGGGCCTACTGAGTGTATATAAAGAACTCCATTACCTCTCACTGTCCAAGGTTACTCTTTGAATTCATAGTTCAACCAAATTGAAAATTATGTACTGATGTTTTTTATGTTATAAAGTAAAATGCAGAAATGTCTAAAACTTGTGTTAACCACACAGAATTCGGGATATGCAAAAATGCTAACTTATTTCTGGATTTTAGGACTCATTTCTGCAGGTACAGTAAAGCAGTTAAGTATGTTGTCAAATTATGTCTGTTTACTGTAGCAATCTATTCAACAGATATTCAAATATATTAGATTTTTTTTTCGCATTTAATCAGTAAACTAGGGCCCTATGAAATCAGTTTTATTTTTTCCCAAATTCCATGTTTTTTTTTTTTTCAGTTTTAATTTTTCTTGAATCTCTTTTTTTTTTTGTTTGTTTTTTTTTTTGTTTTTTTGGCAGTTTTAATTTTTCTATACTCTGTTTTAATGGTTAAATTTTTATTAATCAAAAAGCAAAATTAATCTAATTATTTGAAATTGAGACTTACACAATCTAACAGCAATTTATTAAAAGTTTAACAAAAATTACATTTTGAAGGCCCTATGAAATGTTTTATTTTTTCGATTTATTGATTGATTTTACCAAATACTGTGTTTTCCATTGTTTTTATGGATTTGATTTTAATGGTTTAATTATATTGTAGTAATCAAAAGCATCTCTAATTAATTGATTTTATTTAAAGTTTCTTAAAGTTAATCGAACTTTTATTTTGATGGGTTGCTGTGAAGACCTTTAAGTTTCTTAATGTATGTGATATGATGCTATTTTTCTCCAAAGAAACAGTAAAATGCTCATGAAGTGACTCAGAGCAGTTCTAGAGATTATATTTCTGTGTTCATGTACTCAGATATTGAGGCAGCAGAGGCTGAAAACACCATGAACGTCAGTATATGTGTAGTAAATGAAACCGCGTGTCTGCACCATTCATTCACACAGAGACACGCAGAACATGCAGGATTCAGTCTTTTTCCAGCTTAATATTCACAGACACTAAACCATATTGCGCTTTAATTTAACTGTACTGACCTACTTTTGATTTATCCATACAAAATTTGGCAAATTCCGTGGCATTCGTGTTATACTAAATTCCATTTTTATGACTGGATTCCGTCTGAATGAAATTATTATATGTTTGTGTTGAAGTTGCAGATGGGGCTTATTGAGGGGCTGTTGAGATGGAGACATTCTAGTAAGCATTTTATTGGATAAAACTTTGTGTGTGACCTAGCTTAGAAAGGATGAGTCATCATTATTTTTTGTAGAGAAAGACTGTATATTTTAAAAATCTATTTCTGCTAGAAGTTTTTCTTCAAAGCCTCATAGATAACAAACATGGACTAGAAGGTATAAAACTCCTTAGGAGTTAAATAGGGTCTTTACAGCACTGTCAGCAGGGCGAATGTACTGTATATGGAAGATATGGCTTTGGAGAACAGGATGGAGAGAGACTGAGAGAGAGAGAAAATGAGAGATCTTTCGGCTCAATCTGTTCTCCCTGGTGACTGATAGCGGATTCTGTTTGAGCGCCGTGTTGGGGTATTAAGTCATCTGCTCATTCCAAAGATCAGCAATGTCTATGATGAAAGGGCAGATACTTGCCACACACACACATCCAGTTACCTCTGTGCAGCACACACCAGAGACCTGCCGACTACGTTTCTTGGAGAAATGTCATCTCTCATTTTAACATGCAAAACTGACTGATCATTTGAACTTCTCTCGCTCTCCCTGACAGCTATTATGCCAATGATTGCTTCCAGAAGATCCCTTTGTGTGTTTAGACGTGCACACCATGCCTCCTATGATCAGATATTTCATCATTCATGTGATGTTTTTGGCACTTAAACCCACACTGGAGGAAAAAAAAATCACTTTTTTTCTAATTTCTGTGCCTTCGAGCAGAAGTGCAAAAATATTGATTGTTTTCAAACCATTTTTTCTCATTCCATCTTCCATTGGGCAAAAACACAAATAGCTCTGTCTCAAATTCACATTATTGGTTAAGCCAATGTTGTTATTTAAATAGTGTCACATGCTAATTTAATGTCTTTATTAGATCTCTTTCCTCTGATATACTGCAACAAATCAATTTGAACGAAAATCTAAGAATATTTCATATCACTTTATTTTAGATTTGTCATGGAATGGCACCTGTTTGGTGTAGTGTTTGTGTCATTTCCAGCCTCAAGACATCAAAATGGAATTTATTTATTTATTTGATTTTTATTTTCCAGCAAGGATGAATTAAATTGCTCAAAAGTGACAGTATAGATATTTATAATGTTACAACAATCTTTTATTTCAAATAAATAAATGAAACATGGCTAGAAGACAGCTGCAGTGCAACAGTCCTCAATGAAACAGCCCCTCCTAACTTTACTTTTATAAGTGTCTGTAGGACTGTTAGGAGGGGTGGAGGTGTAGCTGCTCTATTTAAAGATGTCTATCAATGCAAGCGTCATTTGGTCAGTTTTTGTCTTTTGAATATCTAGGGATTGTGCTGAAAGGTGCTACACGCATTCTATTTATCATTATTTACAGGCCTCCAAAACACTCTCCAGCCTTTATTGAAGAGTTCACAGAACTGTTATCAATGATTTCCTCAGAGTTTGGCGGTTTTGCTATTGCAGGGGATTTTAATATTCATCTTGATGCAGAAATCAAAACTACAAAAGAAATTATAACTGTTTTAAACACTTTTGACCTGATTCAGCATGTGCATGGACCCACACACAATCGAGGACACACTCTAGATTTACTCATCAGTAGGGGTCTGAACATTTCATCCATTGTTATTAAGGATGTGGCACTATCTTATCACTTCTGTATTTTCTTTGATATATTGATCTCTGCTACCATTGAATCTAGATAATAACGAGAACACTAATGTGCTATTTATGAAGGCTATATCTTTAACACCAAGCATTTCTGTAGGCTCTGTTGATCTTCTCCTTGATTCCTTTAACTCAAAAGTTAGGAATGTTATTAATGATATTGCTCCTGTAAAAGTCAGCAAGAAGACTGGCAGACAAAAAGCGCCTTGCAGAAAATCAACCGCAGTACAGAGTATGAAAAGACAATGCAGAAAAGCTGAGCGGATGTGGTGGAAGACGAAACTTGAAATTCACTATAGCATCTATAAAGACAGCCTTCATGCTTTCAATGTCGAACTAGCCACTGCTAGACAGACCTTCTTTCTCTCGCACTCTCGCACTCTTTTTGCTACTGTTGAGAGACTAACAAACCCCCCAAGTCAGATTCCCAGTGAAATGCTCTCCGACAGCAATTGCAATGAGTTTGCTTCCTTCTTTTCTGAGAAGATCAATAATATCAGAAAGGTGATTGGCACATCCTCAAGTTATGCAGAGGTCAGACATATTCAACCACAATTTCAAAATGAAGTTACTATGTCTGTATTTGAAGCAATTGATAGCAAAATTTTGGAAGAAATAGTACAGTACCTTAAATCGTCAACCTTCTACATTGACACACTTCCCACATCTTTTTTCAAAAGTGTGTTTAACTGTTTAGAAGCAGATCTCTTAGAAGTGGTGAACGCCTCACTTCTTTCTGGGACTTTTCCAAACTCCCTGAAAACTGCAGTTGTTAAGCCCCTCCTGAAAAAGAGCAATCTTGATAACACCACATTGAGCAACTATAGACCAATATCAAATCTTTGTTTTATAGGCAAGATTATTGAAAAGGTTGTTTTTAATCAGCTGAACTGCTACTTAAACTCAAATGGATACCTGGAAAATTTTCAATCTGGTTTCCGACCACATCACAGCACAGAGACAGCGCTCATAAAGATAATAAATGATAGTCACTTAAGTTCTGATTCTGGCAAAATATCTGGTACTGGTGCTGGTACTACTAGATCTCAGTGCTGCGTTTGACACTGTCGATCATAACATACTTCTAGAGAGACTGGAAAAATGGGTCGGCTTTCTGGGATGGTGCTCAAATGGTTCAGGTCATACTTAGAAGGGAGAGTTTATTATGTGAGTATAGGAGAGCATAAGTCTAAGTGGACGTCCGTGACATGCGGAGTCCCACAAGGCTCAATTCTTGCACCGCTCCTGTTCAGCTTGCATATGCTCTCCCACTAAGTCAAATAATGAGACAGAACCAAATTGCCTATCACAGCTATGTAGATGATACCCATTGCATTTGGAAACAAAGATGAAGTTCTCAAGGTGAATGCATACCTTGACTCTAGGGGTCAAACAACTAAAAATCAAGTCAAGAATCTTGGTGTGATTCTGGACTTTGACCTTAGTTTCAGCAGGCATGTCAAAGCAGTAACTAAATCAGCATACTATCATCTCAAAAACATTGCAAGAATTAGATGTTTTGTTTCCAGTCAAGACTTGGAGAAACTTGTTCATGCCTTTATCACCAGCAGGGTGGACTATTGCAATGGTCTCCTCACCAGCCTTCCCAAGACGACCATTAGACAGCTGCAGCTCATCCTCAGCTCAGCTGCTGCCAGGATTCTGACTAGAACCAGAAAATCTGAGCATATCACACCAGTCCTCAAGTCCTTACACTGGCTTCCAGTTACATTTAGGATTGATTTTAAAGTACTTTTACTCGTTTATAAATCACTCAATAGCCTAGGACCTAAATACATTGCAGATATGCTCACTGAATATAAACCTAACAGACCACTCAGATCATTAGGATCAAGTCAGTTAGAAATACCAAGGGTTCAGAGAAAACAAGGGGAATCCGCTTTTAGCTATTATGCTGCCCGCAGTTGGAACCAGCTTCCAGAAGAGATCAGATGTGCTAAAACATTAGCCACATTTAAATCTAGACTCAAAACTTAACTTTTAGCTGTGCATTTACTGAATGAGCACTGTGCTACGTCCGAACTGACTGCACTGTATTTTATGTATAATCATTTTCTGTTCTGTTCTTAACTGTTTTAATTCATTTTAAATCAATTTTTAAATCTTTTAAAAGTTTTTAAATTCCTTATTTTTATTGTTGTGATTTATTTTTTATGATTATTTTACTTTCTTTTATGTAAAGCACTTTGAATTACCATTGTGTATGAAATGAGCTATATAAATAAACTTGCCTTGCCTCTAACAGTTAATATTTTTCCCTGCAAAAATAAAATTAACTTTCAAGAACACTGATCCCTATTGGTTTATTTTCTATTTGTGCCTGCTTGAGACATAGCGATGTCCTTAATGTCCTTAGAACCATCCAACATCTGTTTGTTCTCGTGGGACTATTGAGCTTAGAGTGCCCACATCACTGAAGCATGTTGAGATGGGACGCTGTGCTCTATGGGGGAAATATGACCACAGCAGAGAAATACGGGGTCATGGTGCCACGGCTTAGATGAACCGAACTCATCCGAGAGGAGGAGAAAGAAAGGCAGGCTGTGGGTCAGGGGCCAATGAGAGCCGAGGGAATGGGTCAGTGGTTACAGTAAAAGACAATGTTGTTTATCGATCCGCACACACACACACATTCTCAATTTCCTACCATCAACTTCCTCAATTGCTCCAATTTCCTGCGTAATAGATTGTGAGGATGATTAATGAGATATCAGTTGAAATCCCCTGACCAGACAGCACCCGTCTGACTTCAAATGACAACGTCTCATTGTTAATTATTTAAATAAGAATTACAAGGAATTGGCAGAGACAATCAGTAACACACATCGCCACTGTAATTAAAAACCGTCCTGACGGCGTACGAGGCCAAATTGGCATGATGCTGATGAGAATTGAATACATCAAGCAGATTTGGAGGCTCCAAGAATGCACAAAGAAAACTTCAGCAAAGCTGATCCCACGATCATATGTCAGATTAGGTCAGGTCCTTGCGGTTGCGATGGCTGGAGGTGGAATTTACTGTGGTGTGCTCTTTGCAGGGGTTATCATACTTCTCCTGGCAGCTTCTGAGTGGAAGTAGATAACTACAGGAGCTTTCTGTACATTTCTTACACTCATACTCAGTGCTTGCCAAGATTTGCTGTGTTTGATATTCCTCAAACATTCTATTTAAGGTTTGTTCTAAATCTATAACCCTGAATATTAAACTTCTGGAGCTGAGGCTCGTTCAAACCAATGATAAGTGTAGAAATAGCAATAATTTATTATTGTTTTAATAATGGTTCTAGATCTATGACAATGTGAAAGCCATACCACAACTATAATGAAAACATTTTATTGAAATCAGATGATGAACAATAAAACACTGACAGCCAATCAAAATAAAGAGCTTGAGCATTTAAAGGGGCTGATGAAAAAACTGCAGTGCTTATATTGAAAAATTAATGTTATCGTCCGTTGTTGTGGATGCTAATGTAGTTATCATTATAGTTATATTTATAGTTACTATTCTTGGTGTGAACGACCTTTAATGTAGAGCATAAGTACTCTATTTAACCTAAAATATAATTTTTGTAACACCATTTGAGTATAAGAAACAACATTTATGAGACAGTTCAGGTCAAACTTTGCTGCTGATTTGACATTTAAATGGGCTTGGCAAACCGCTTTTGAGATTTCATTATTTCTTCATTCATGTACAGTAAATAGGACATGGTTTCTTGCATGCCTCAAATAGCTGCTCAGAGATGTTGCAAATATGGCTGCAGAATGAACTGACTTTTCTTGATAGGAACTTTGGCTCAATACAAATACAGATCTTCAAAGCTGCAGTCTTGCTGTGTTGTGGGAAAGTGGAGTAGATGGTATGTTTCCTGAGTTAGAATTGTTATTGTTTGTTATTTGTAGAATAATTAATTAAATTATTCAAAAGAGAAGCCCTATATTGTTGTAGTGTCCAAAGAAATATTACATGTTCAAAATCACATGTGAATGGAGCTTTAAGATACAGTAATTTCATCCTTAGATGTGTTATGTAGAAATTTAAGATTACACTAGCGATCAAAAGTTTGGAATAATTCAGAATTTTTAATGTTTTTGAAAGAATTCTCTTGTGCTCATCAAAGGCTGCGTTTATTTGAAGACGAAATGACGAAAATGACGAAAATGTACCTGTGGGAAATTTTTTTCCATGTTTTTCACGGGATTCGTACCCACGGATTCCGCATCCTAACTCCAATTCCTGTAATCATAATGGTGTACAAAAACAATTACATGTGCTCGATGTTTTTCCGCTTCTAGTGTTAATTTCTGTTGGAAACTGCAGTGATATGTACTTATTGGTTCATATTTCGTGCCTTGCAAAAAAGTTCCCACAGGTACGTTTTCGTCATGAGATCAGGTAGAGAAAAATAGTCATATTGTGAAATATAACTTTTTTTTTTTTTTTTTTTTCAATTTTAATATATTTTAATATATAATTAATTCCTCTGATGGCAAAGTTGGTTTTCAGCAGCCATTACTTAGGTCTTCAGTGTCTGATAATCCTTCAGAAATCTTCTAATATTGTGTCATATTTTCCATGTTTTTACTGTATTTTTTTAAATCAAATAAATGCAGTCTTGGTTAGCGTACAAATTCAAAAACATTAAAAACATGAATTATTCAAAACTTTTTTGATGTTTTTGAATTTGAAAATCTCCTTTTGATTTACTGATAGCATTTTAAACATTCAAATTGTAGTGATGTCATTGTAATATTTGCATACTGAACTGTGATTAGTCTTGTCTTGTTTTTTTTTTTTTTAAACCATTTACAGCAGACTTTAGGCTGTACAGTTGATTCTCATGCACAGCTGACTGAAAACAAGATGTGTGTTGCATGACATGAAAACAGTAAAATGGCAGTGATTTGACATTTTATTTACACAGAACCTAAGCCTAAAACATAATCCTACCTGAAACGTTATTCTTTTTCTGCCTTGTAGCCTTCAGGGATTGCAAGCCTAGTTTGAAATCTCGCTCTTTTCTACTCCCTAGACAGCTGAGGAAGAGGAGAGGTGCGGACAGTGAGGAAGAATCCTGTGTTCGCCTCAGTAGCCTGTGTAACCTTGACTTCACAACCTGGGCGTTCACATTGCCATTAGCTATAAATCGGTGGATGCCAAAACTCTCGCTGCAGTTGCACCAGGAAGTGCAATTCATGCATTACAGTGTTTATCTGGAGTGCAGACAGCAGACAGGTGTGCTCAGAGAGGGGTCTGCTGTTATTTCAGCGCTAGCTGGAGGTGGGCTAAGTGCAGGCTGGGTGAGCAGTAACCCGCTGATGATGGGGAGATGTAGTAGTCATGCCGCCAACAGAGAAAGCCAGAGTCTCTCAGCACTCTGAGCTACTGTGAAGCCCTGACAGGGGCAACACTTATGGCTTGCTGTGAACAACACGTTGCCAACTGGAAAATATTTACGTCGCTGGAGGATATGGTTGAATGTGTGCTTTTTTATTTATTTATTTTTATTATTATTATTACTTTTTTTTAAGTGGGCTTCAGGTTTGTTTAGTGCTAAACGTTGGCTTTAACAGGATAAGACAGCAGCATATTAAAAATAAATAGTTTTTTCCTACCGCACAAGAAATTTTTTTATTTTATTTTTAGTGCTGTCAAAATTAGCACGTTAACGCAGGCGATTAATTTTTCCAGTTTAACGGTGTTAAAAATATTTAATGAAGTTAACGCAGGGGTGGAGCCTAGGGTTGGCCACCCCTCTCTCAACTGCTACTTCTGTTTCTTTTTTCTTGACAAGAATTATTTATTTAGACGCAGAACGTCTTTACAACCACATCAAACAGGAAGCTTTTCAGACGACTTTTCAGAAATCTATTTCATAGAGACATCTGTATTGCTGTCGGTGATACTTGCCTTCAGTCATAAAAAAGATGCCACTAAAATATTTAAAAATATACTGTGTTTATGTTGTTTCTACATTAATTTGAAGATTGCATGTTAAATTACTGCAATATAAAAGGATATTTAAAAACTTTAACGTTAGATGAGATTAATCGTGATTAATCGCAATTAATTTCAGAAAAAATGTGCAATTTACTTAGTTTTTTAATCGATTGACAGCACTATGTATTTTATTTTATTTTGTTTATTTTTTTTTATTTAAATGGTAATTTATTTTATTTAAATGGACAGTTTAAAGGAAAAAATGCCTAAATTAAGCTGTCCCTCATTATGGATATAAATACTGAGTATCAGGATATAAAGTTTTTTCTTGCAATTGTAATTTTATATTAAGTATTATTTAAATATGTTACAAGTACAACAAAAGTAACAAGACACCAAACTGCATTTTTATATATTGTAATTTGTTGCCAGTACCAGCAGAATCTTTTTAAGAGTGTGTGTGTGATTAAGACAGAGGGAGACTATAAATAGCAGCTGCATACTTCTGAGTTTCTTTTCATCAACACATGGGCACCTGCCCGGAATAACGTCACCCATCATCCCATTTGGCAGGAGGTTTGGACTTCATCATTAGAGTCTCTTTTTTTCTTGTCTGACTGAGAACTCTGTGCTGAGACGAGGGAAAATAGACAGATGGAGAGAGGTACATAGCGGTATAGAGAGGAAGAGAAAAAGAGAAATAGTTTGAGGTCGGCGGGAGGAATGAACGAGTAGCCGAGTCTACATTTTAATCTTGTTCTCTCTTACACAGAGCCACTGCAGATATTTAGACCGACTTGCTTCAGCCAATTAATGTTAGTGTGAATGGATGGCATGAATAATATGACTTGATCCTCCAAGCATATTTTAAGACATTTGTACAGTTTTACCCAAAAAAAAGCATAAATATGCTATCATTTGAATTGATGAAACACGTCATAACTACAGGGAACACTGCTGTGTAGGACATAATTATACTAAGACTATGATGACACATAATCAGTTGAGTTTGTGATGAAAAGAAACTTCAGACCCTATTATTTCCTCCTGGCATTCTTACTGTGGTTTATATAATGCTCACCTGTATGTAATGTATATAATGCACATTATTATTCATTTATATTTTATAATGAAAAAATATATATGTATATATATTAAATATATGTAAAGATATATTATATTATATTATTATATATAAATATTATTGTATATATATATATATATATATATATATATATATATATATATATATATATATATATATATATATATATTATAAAGAAAAGAAGTAAAAGAACTGAGTTATTTTTTTAAATATATTTTGCAGTTTATTCCTGTGATGGCAAAGCTGAATTTAATATGCTGATTTTATGCTCAAAAAATATTTCTGATTATTAACAGTGTTGAAAATGGTTGTGCTGCTTAATATTTTTGTGGAAACTGTGATACATTTTTCCTTTTCTGGATTCTTTGATGAATATAAAGTTAAAAAACGTTCACTTTTGAATAGACATTTTTATTTAATATTGTTAAATTCTTTACTATCACTTTTGATCAGTTTAAATTGTCTTGGCTGAATAGAATTTATAGTTAATTTAAAAAAAAAAAAAATCATAATCTAAAATTTATAATCTAAATTAAAATATATCTAGTAACTAATCCCAAACTTTTAAATAACCCTTACGAAAATTAACCATGGTTTTGCTACACTAAAAATAATTTAACCATGGTATTTGTAGTAAAACTGTGGTTATACAAATGGTAATCAATATGCCAAACAAAACATGTTTACTATACATTTACCACAATAAAACCATGGTTAATTTTCATACGAGGGTAGTCTGTATACTTATATATAGACAGACCTATAGCCGTTAGTTCAGTTTTAACACTTTTAAAAACAGTTAAAGTGGGAGACAGAGAAAGAGTGATTAGCATTCAAGCGTCTAACTGCACCTGTGCTGTCGCTGTCATTTAAGGTAATGAGTGTGCCCACTTGCAGTGATTTAAGAACACACTCACCTCATTCACAGTCAAAACACTTGTCTCATTTGCCTGTCTTCACTTACACACATGCAAACACAGGCACATTCAGCCTCATTACCCATGTGTCTCCACACCAGTCACTGTTTAGCTCACCACAATTTACAAACTAAAGTTAAACACAGTGGCCAAAAACTGCCTTTAATATAAAGCAAGACAACAAAAATGTGTCAGAGTGATTACAGTTTTCTCTTTAACTCAATCTGAGTGGTTCAGATACGGGGAGATACCAGCGCTGAACAGAAAATTGAGTTAGTGTGTGTCTGGTCAGAAATCACTTGCTTGAGGTGCAGGAACATGAAACCTGATACTAATAACTGCTGTAAATCTGCCCTGCTGGCTACTGACATTGACATTAGTTTTTAGCATTTTTAGCGAGTGAATGCTAGCCCAAAACAAACCATATCCATCTGATTTTCAGCTTGTGGGCTTCTTATTTAGTTCCTGTGGGAGACTTGCAGCTACTGTGACACTGCAAATATCATAAGTTCATAATTTTTTTTTCTTCTGTTTGCATGGCATTGAAACTATATTGGAATTAAACCGATGAACCATTCCCTGAAATATAATATGAAGCTCTGCTATAGCTGGCAGCTTTTCTTTTCCTGGTCATATGGACTTTACATAAGGGCTTGGTTTCTCTATTTCTGCAATTTTATCAAAGATGGGCGTATTTCAAAGTCATTTTTAGTTGAAAGTGGTAAAGTTGATGACCTTCAGCTTGCAGTTAAGTGAGGATTTTTCTCAGCGGTTATGTCAAAGCATTCATAAAGAAACCACAAGGTAAATTTGGAGCCAGTAATGAAAAATTATGAAAAATTATACTGGGGCTTATGAAAAATAAATAATGAGACAATACATAGACATAGACATACGTAGACAGAATACATAATACATAATACATAATTCATTTAAAAGATCATGTTTTGCTCTTTCAGTGTAGTTTTTTTTTTTTTTCAATAAAATTAACTATATAAATAAAATAAAATGTGTTGCATTTCAAGGAAGTATCTTATAGCTTAAGTACAAAATGAAAATAAATAAGTAAATAAAATAAGATGCAAATTAAGGACTAAACCATTGCCTCAGTAAGGGTCTGAAAGTCACATAGTTAATTTTATTTATTTATTTATTTATTTATTTTTATTTTATTTGTCTGTTTGCATTGATTTCTTTTATTTTGTCAAACAGGATTAATTGTTTTAAAGTGTGACAGAGTAATACCACAAAACATGCATTGCTTATACTGACGTTTGTGCTGTTGTTTCTAAGTTTAAAACATTAAAAAATCTCACTTACCCAAAACTTTTGAATGGTAGTATATATGATGTGGTCATGAAAATACACTGCATAGCAGGAATGACCCACATAGAGAAGCACATTTACAAGCAGCTTGCTAAAGTGTGGCAGCCTGAACAAAGAAGGTCTCCATAGTGCTGTCAGCTATTTCCCCACTCTCACTTTTGGCTTTGACAGTGGCTTTTCTAAACACTGTCTCAATTTCAGCATCTGTACTATGGTTATATTTTTAACTCTGACAGGACTAGCTAATCGTGCCTCTGTGCCCTCCAATGTAATTGCATCTGATTGCCCATCACTACCCTACCTGCTCATCTTTTGAGCACTCAGAGCTTGATAGAAACACTAGAGTGTTTAGAGTGTCAATATTTTTGTTGTGCTTTGAAATCCAATTGCAAGTGAAATCCAGCTACTTTGCGTGGTCTCAGTTTTCTTTCTTATTTGTCAGCATGTGTACTTACAAGAATGCACAGAAGACACATTTCTGCACTACAGAATCTAGGATGCATTTTAGCTTTAAAAAAAGGACAGTGAGGTCCAGCTAACTACTCTAGCCAACCCAGGTGCATTGGAAAAATGTGCCTCTACCAACATTTTTGCAAGACTCCAAAAACATAACTATACATACAATTTATTCATTTTCATGCAAATTATGATTATGGGGCAGATTATCAATTAATAAAGACTCGCTTACGCGTGGTTCCTTGCACAATACTATGTTATGACCTTCAATAGTGAATTATTTGTAAACTAATACATTTTAACATTTGCATCACATATTCATCTCTATATATATGGCTTTTCCAATATAGTAAACTTGCTTGTTAGCTCACCTGGTACAGCATTGCACTTGCAATGTAAAGCGCTTGGGTATGAGCCCTGTTAAACACGTTCAACAAAAGAGCTCAAAGCCGTGTAAAAACAAAGTAAAATGGCATGGTTGCTTCAGCAAATTCATTTTTATCTCATGGTTTTTCTATTTAACACTATTGGCTATGTTTAGGGTAGAGTTTAGTGTAGGTGGTATGTTATTAACCTTTTAGTGACTCTTATAGGGCATTTGATTTCTGAACTGCTGTGATACATTTATGAACCAACATCATAAAACTTTAGCACATTTCAGAGAAAATCAAACACATTTTAGGCCCACTCATTGGACATTTCTCTTTGAAACTACTGTGAAACACAAGAAGCAACATAATATCTTTTTCTGGAAAAATGTCACCTCACGGCTGTATTTTTCATGAGCCTAGTTTGACTACTGCCTTTTTTTCCAGAAAGGTACATAATATAAATTTTTAGTCATTTGGTCACCATGCACTGCAGCATTTTAACCTGCCAGCTCCTTTATATGATTTTTCTCCCTTGCATCCAGACCCCCAGTCTAGTTAGGTTTGCATTCAGGGGTCTACAAGAGCTCATGCATTTTCAGCACTTGCGCTCTCAAACGGAGAATGATGCTAATTAGGAATGGAACAAAGGAGCTCCCGCTCTGATCTTCCACTGCAGACTGCTGACTGTCAGCCTTTTTTTAAACTATAATTACCTTCACCAATTACACCCAGAAAAATAACTGATTCAATAATAAATTATTGAACTTTTTCTCGACTTTTTTGCAATGTCAGGTCCTCGGAAAATGCGAAGAGTTCATTTTGGAGGTGATTGGAGATGTAATGTTTCATTGTATTATTTTCAGTACACAGTAAGTGAAGTCTGAGGTCTTGTGCTGTAGTTAGTTTAGTAAATGGCAAAGAAGCAGTATAAAATTTAATATTTAGGAGACAAGCAGCTAACATTTCATCAGTAGTGATCCTCTTTTCTTTTTTTTTTTTTTTAAGTGTCCATATTTTGATACTCTTTTATATGTGTGTGTATATATATATATGTATGTATATATGTATATGTGTGTGTGTGTGTGTGTGTGTGTGTGTAGTTTTGGATGTAAATGGATTTAAATAGTCTTTACCTGCTGTACAGAGTCGATGACAAATGATTGTATAGGAAAATATCCACCTCAGCGCTCTTTTTGCTTTGTCATAAAATATTCTGTTAGTATTTATGTGAGAAACCACTGCCGATGATTCAGTGAATGAGTGAACTGTCTGAATGAATCAAAACTGAATTGTGAACAATTTCAGATCAAACCAGTTTGACTGATTAGTTCAGAAGAGTGATTCATTCACAAATCTGGCATCACTACTTTTGATCTTAACAGCTGATAGAAAAAAAAAATCATGTCTTGATTTGCTGCAATATTATCAGAAAGAAATATTCTCAGGTTGATATATTGTATGTTAAACTTGATTGACATTTAAGGATTTATTAAGAACATTTTGCTGGGGCTCGTGCCTCAGTAAAAAAGGGTCTATGGGGTAATGTTTTTAATGGATCTTTAATAGCCTACGTATAATATTTAATTCATAATGGACAGAGTTGCCATGGCTGCATTTCTTTCTGTACCCAGCACCAATTTGCTTTGTAATGAACATGGAAAAGAGACAACTTAAATGTGAGTCAAGTCAGTTTGTCTTTTAAGTGCTTCTAAATGGAGTTTAAATTGAGTTCCAATAAAGTTTCAAAGAGAAGTATTCCATTCCATTCTCTATTCATAAAGACCAATAGATAGATGGATAGATACGGTAGATTTTTTTGATGCCTTATCGTGTCCCTGCTAAAGTGTTGATTGAAATGCCAGCGTGATTTTGAACGATTCCATTTCAGAAATTGCCTGTAATTTCACCTTCACTGCCCAATTTAACACACTGATCAAACAATTATCCTTTATTAGGCGAAATGTTGCGATTCACTGGATTTCTGGATTTATAACTGGTCCATTGCTTTCACGCTGTTTCCAGAACCCTCTATATTATATGAATTGGACTTTTCTTTTCTTAATGTCAATAACAGACACTGATTAGAGTAGAAGAAAACAGACAATTACAGTGGTGGCCTTTTTGTGTCAGAGATGACACGTAGGACAGGGCCTTAGATTGATCTCAGCTGATATTGAGTGAATGAATTGGCTTTGAAAAAGAGCATTGTGTGGAACAGAATGAAAATTAAAGTTCACATCCAATTGAAATTCAGTCCAGCTGAGGCCATTCAGATCTGAGAAATACTTTCAACATAATTCTAGTTTTGCATGAATGGCAATGAAGATTAAAAAAGGAAGCCACGTTTGTTCAGAAAGGGCACCGCACAAAGCGTTGACACACTTGAGTATTTAGGATGCCAGTCTCATGCTTTAGTGCCTAATCCTGAAATCTCAGCAGCTTTCACAGAATCACACTTCTAAACGCTTCATTCATTCTAATTTTAAAATGAAGTAGCTCTGCATGTCTTTCTTTGCTTTTCTACAGCAGAATAACAAGGCAT
The DNA here is from genome assembly GCA_039654775.1 of Spinibarbus caldwelli. Classification (NCBI taxonomy): domain Eukaryota; kingdom Metazoa; phylum Chordata; class Actinopteri; order Cypriniformes; family Cyprinidae; genus Spinibarbus; species Spinibarbus caldwelli. The sequence continues at coordinate 7,021,844 of CM077255.1, forward strand.
ATGCTGTAATGGGGTCAATGACATATACTGTAAGAGTGTTCACAATAAAGAAAAGGAAAAACATCTTTTGAACATGCAGTTTAAAACACATGCGCCTAGTTCTTAAAAGCATTTCATATGGTTTTTAAAATGTTATACCGTTTTTAACCCTCTGGGGTCGACAAACGCGAATACGCGTTTTGTGGCAGATTTTCCTGATAAGGCCAAAATGAGCTTGAATTACTCTGCCATTTTTCATCGTACAGATAAAAGCAATACACCATTCGAATCTGTAAGGGGTCTACTTTTACTTGTATACACTCATTATAACAACTAAACTTTGTGCTTTTGAAGAATAAAGAAAACAAACAGGGTGCGCTCTCTGCCTTCTCCGTGTCCGCGAGCTGCTTTTAGAAACGCGTCACTAAAATGAACTGTAACTCAGCAAATACTCAGCACACAGACATGGGAGTTATATCTATAGAAAGCTTGAAGTGTCTATTTTTCAATGAAGTTAGTCATGTCAAAAACAAACATTCTGTGATAAAGTAATCCGTATGAAACCAACTCGATGTTCAGTCTTTCCCGTCTAACTCATTATCTTTAATGCGATCCCGCCCCCTCGCGGCTCGAGCCGTTCATATGTAAATATCCACTTGAGACACGTGCGCATAGAAACGCCCAACATAAACAAAGCGCGAGGAGTTCGTTCATCGCGGCTACTGTCCGTTTCTGCACGAAGACGCGCTGAGTAAAGGCTGGATTTCTCTCAAAAGAAGAACAAGATTTCATCCAGTAGAGGAGATCAATCTGATGAGTAAGTAATGTTTCTTTTTTGCATTAGTTAACGTGTTATTGTGACAAACTTAAATGTACTAGTTGGGTTTTTTCCCAAACTACAATATGATGAATGCTACGCATCTAAGAATGTTTAGACCATGTTTATTATTAATAATCTGTTCACAAATATATTTTAATAGCGTGCTAAACGATAACAATTACTTCTCAAATATAAAATATCATTTTTTTATAGTACAAAGTACATCCTTTTATAGTACAAAGCATGCCTGAGTCTATGGCTGCGGAATCATATCTTAGGCTACTATAAAATCATACATGATGTTCAGGATGGCTGTATGACTACAAACTCATAGTTGGGGTTTTCCCAAACTATAATTCATGACTACAATGTTTGAAATTGAGTAAAACATTTTGAATATGATTCAATTCATTGTATTTAAATTTGTTATGGCGCGATGATGTTTTCATGCTCTATATAAAACAAAGGTAATATGAATGTACACTGTAACATGATGAATGCTACGAATCTAAGTATGTTTAGAACATGTTTATTATTAATAGCCTACTCTGTTCAAAAATAGATTTTAATAACGTGCCAAACAATAATAATTAGTTTCTCAGATATAAAATATTTTTGTTCTTACGATAGTACAAAGCATGCATGAGTCTATGGCTACATATATACAGATGCTCCTGATATTAACATGCTCACAAATGGTTTTTTTTTTTTTTTTTTTGGTTGTTTGTGTTTTATTGAATCAGATACCTGCACCACAGATGAATCCTGCTGACTTTCAGTCTCTTCAAACTGTTTTCCTCTGAGAGCGCTGTACCAACATCAGATTTTCAACTACACTGATATTCTATGGTAAAACAATCTCCTTGACTACTGATTGTTTTTTTTTCTTCTTGAATCCATGGAAAGAAGCAGAAACACTTAAATAAAACAAGCAAATATCAGGTATGATTTACTTGTTTCACTTGTTGAACAGAATCTGTTGCAGAAATGACTCAAAGTCTGTTCACATCTCTGTGGTTAGATCAGTGTGCACAATAATGTGTCTTTGACCTTCATTATGTATGCTTTCATTATACTGTGTTGTAAATAAAATACAAATAAAAAACAAAACAAAATATTTTTTCAATCTCCTCACATTCTCTCTTACCTGCCTCAAAGTCACAGTCACATTGATGGGCCATTAGGGGGCCATTAGGGGAGGGCCCTTTGTCTCTCAGGTGAGAATCACTTAATATTCAAGACCATTGCCACTCCCTCGCATATAGGCTTTTGATCACAAAACATGTCTTTAAAAATTTAAATCAATATATTGTTTTCTGTGAGTGAGTAAACAAGCTGATTTTCACATAATTTTGAAGCAAAAACTATAGGCTACAAGATCCAGTTCTCAAAAGTCTTGTGAACAGATGTTCTGTATGTGTTTTATGGCCTTATTTCAGTGACTTCAAAATTTTAGTTTTTCACTAACCACGCATAAACGTTGCTTTCTCAAAAACACAATCATGTACATAAATGCTGCTAACATATTATTATAGCCCAGTTTGTGCTGTTTACAGTGTTATTAGACTTTAGCCATTTATATTTTTATAAGTAACTGAAAAAAGCACAAATATCAGGGCATGTCGAAACTTCTCCAGGCCCCCAAAACACCCTCAGACCCCAGAGGGTTAAAAAATGTTTAAATTCAATTCATGAAAAATACAGTATGTAACAATCAATTAAAATAAATTAAATATACAGTATTTTATTACACCTTGAACACGAGTGTACACATGAATAGTATTGTAATAAATTAATAGTAATATGTATTTTACAAGTGACATCTTTTATAAATATCAAAAAGTACAAAAGTACAGAAATAGCATTAATTTATGGAGTATTTACACATGACATTTTACAACCAGGGTCTATTCTATATTTTAATTGTTGGTTGGCTGTAAATTTTTTAGGTTTGTTCATTCTGCACGTTCCTCTCACCGCATGACTTGAAACACTTTTCAGACAAAAGTTTTTCAAATATTTTGCAGTGTTTAAAACAACTATCTATCTATCTCTCTATCTGTCTGTCTGTCTGTCTGTCTGTCTAAGAAATTGTAATAACAAATTATGCCAAACTACTTAATACTTGTTTTACACATTTTATTCTATTAATGAGGCTTTTAGTATACAGTTTTTAGACGGCATTTAGACAGTACCACCCTGATATTAAAAAAAAAAAGTTGTAAGAATTTTAATGCAAAAATAAAATTAATAGATAGGACTAAATTTATTGATATGAATTGATAGTTGATTTTTTTTTTTTTTTATACGGGTTGTCTATGTATGTAATTAGTCCATGTCATTAGTTAAAATAGTTTTCAGTTCATTTGAGAAAAAGGGAAACACAAGTCAGTCTGGGTAAACTTCAGAGTTATCTTCCAGCCTCCCAGTAAATAAACATTAATTCAGCGCCACACGAGACAGTTACTGCATCCAAAATAAACCATGTAGGCTTTACATTTATTTGACATTTGCCATCAGTGACCCCTGAGGATGTACATAAAAATGTGTGTATTATTCTCTCAGCAGCATGATTCCATTCAGGACTTTCAAACAGTGACGATAGGATGAGAGAAGCTGTTGCTAGCACACCATTTCTTAAGCTAATCCAATTTACCATGGACAGACAGAGGCGGAAACTTACCACAACATTATCTATGGAGTTCAGAATTTCCTTCGACTTCAATTATGCTCTCCCAGTCAGGAAATAAGTGAAATTCTTTCATCTTGTCCACGATTGCTTTACTTTATCGAGGACATGGATTATCCCCTGATATTTTCCAAAGAGTATTATATATCCCAAATGCAACTTAGGTTTAACAGCTAACTTCAAGCTCTTCCGGTGTTTTGTTTTTTTTTTTTTTTTTTTTTTTTTTTTTTTAATATAACACTGCTGTCTGGGGTTGTAGAGTCAAAAGCTGTGGAGAAGCAGAAGGATTTTCCTCAGATCTGCGTGTGGAGCAACATAATACAATAGTTAGTTGCTGAACCAGCTGCTGCTCTCCCAACCTGCTCTCCTATGTGCAGTACAGCAGGCCATGCTTCCTCTCTTTTCTGTAAATCTATGCAGGAAATAGGTGATTTGGTAATTCTACAGAGGCAGTTAATTTCTCAGGCCATGTGCGGGCTAATACAGAGAGCTCTGGGAACAACACCCGCTACAGCCTGCATTGCATTACAAATATTCACAACCCAAACACTCAGTGGGGATCTTTTGCAGTGTGCATTGTGATGGATTACAGTTAGATTTTATAAAGGTGATGATTGTAGGTCTAACGTAACCATAGTTTAGGTCTTAGCTGTGCTTTTATTGGAGGTATGTTATTTGGTATGTTTTCTAGTATGTGTGCTGAGCACATCCCTGTGGGACATCGAGGGGCCGCTCTGTTGGTTATTGATACGTGTGCAGCAGACCAAATACGTGAAGTGCTGATTGATGGGAAGCTGAAGAGTAGAGATCAGTCAGACTGCTTTTCTGTGATGTGAAAGAACGTTTGTAGAATCACAGAACCACTTCCCTCTCATTTATGTCATGGTAAAATATCTGACTGGTTAAAATACTCCTAAAATTTTACAATGCTAAATCTTCAGTACTGACCAACAGTGTTGGGGGCAAGGTAGGTTTGGGGGTGGGGGGTGCCCGAAGCGTGAATCCATATTTAGAAAGACACATGAAACACATAACAATTCCTAACGGTTGCCTGTTACATTACAGTACATAAAATTTCACTTACCACATAAACAGAGTAAAGAGAGATGAATGAGGATGATGGCGAATGGTTTGCAGATCCTCAGCACCACTGACAAACATCTAATCTTGTCAAATGTGTGGTAAGTACTCCATAGTATAAACAGAGTAACTCACGCGCAATCGCGAATCTCGAAAGTGAAAGTGAAACTAAAAAGCGATCGTGCATTCAAAAGCAGTTTCAATGCCAGGCATAATAGCGGCTCCCTGATGCCCACAATTATATACAATACAGTATATTTACCCAATGATATAACTGCGAGAGAAAGTATTGAAATGTATTTTCCTCCCATCTCGTATTTATTCCCTTTAGGGGTTCTGTAGTACGTGTAATTTTCTTTCCAAACACGGTATTGGGATGCGGCTGATTGCAGGGGGTATGGGGAGGGGGGGGATCACGATGTCGGCTCAACATCGCGATGTCTATCAGCCATCGGCGATGGACGATGCCATCATCTATCGGCCCAACCCTAGGGCAAGGCATTACAAGTAACGCGAGTTACATAATCAGATTACTTTTTTGAAGTAACTAGTAAAGTAACGCATTACTGTTAAATTAACAAGAAAATATCAATTAAAAAATTACTTTTTCAAATAAGTAACGCAAGTTACTTTGTTTTCCTATTTATTCACTGACACTTTATTTCCTGTCCCCGTGTTGAGAGAAATTGGGAATAAGTGCAGAGGCATTTTCTTCAGCCTGAGGCTTAATAATTTCACTCTTGGTGTGAAAGGGCCTTTACAGTCGCTAAAAATATAACTTTTGGGTTTTCTGTTATTAAAAATAAATAAGTAAACCCAGCCCAGGTGACAAAAAGTAATGCAAAAGTAACATCATGCATTACTTTCCATAAAAAGTAACTAAGTAACACAATTACATACTTTTTTATGGAGTAACACAATAAAAGTAACTTTCCCCAACACTTCTGACCACGAGATTTAAACTTTTGATATGCCATATGGAAAATATATCAGCGCTGAAGAGGAGAAATACTTTTCAAAAGTTTGGGGTCTGTACAATTTTTAAAGAAGCTACCACAAGAAATCTTACTACTTTTAAAGAATGCTCACCGAGGCTGCATCTGTTTAATGAAAAATACAGTAATATTGTGAAATATTATTCAAATTTTCTGTAATTTTCTATTGCAATATTCTTATTTTCTATTCTATTATTCTATTTTTTATGTTTTCTGTTTTTTATTCTTCTATTTTCTATTGTAATATATTTTAAAATGTAATTTATTCCTGTGATGGCAAAGCTGAATTTTCAGCATCATTATTTCAATCTTCAGTGTCACATGATCCTTCAAAAATCATTCTTATATGCTGATTTGAAATATTTCTTATTATCAATGTTGTAAACAGCTCCTTAATATTTTTGTGGATGTTTTTGAAACAAGTCTCTGATGCTCACTGAGGCGGCATCTATTTGATGAAAAATACAGTGATATTGTGAAATATTATTCTACTTTTCTGTAATTTTATATTCTAATTTTCTTATTTTCTATTCTATTCTATTTTTTCCTATTTTTCATTATTCTGTTTTCTATTTTAATGTATTTTCAGCTTCATTATTTCAGTCTTCAGTGTCACATGATCCTTCAAAAATCATTCTGATATGCTGATTTGAAACATTTCTTTTTATCAATGTTGAAAACAGCTCCTTAATATTTTTGTGGATTTGTTTCATGAGTTTTTGATACATAGAATGTTAAAGTTCAGCATTTTTATGAAATATGAAATTTAGTAATATTATGGCTTTACTGTCACTTTTGATCAATTTAATTCAATTTAATGCATCCTTTAAGAAACAATAATAAACATTCTTTGACCCTAATAAATTTTTGAATTGCAGTGTAAATAAAACTTTCAAAAAAAAAAAATTTCAAATTCTATTCTTGATACTAAGTTCATGGGACTTTTAGACCAGCTTTTATCCACCAGAGGGATTGGTTTGAATTACAGAGTGTTTGAATGTTCATCTTACTGACCCTAATGCAAAGAAACTCCCATTTACTCCCATATGCCCTCGATTTGTCTAAAACTTAAGTTCTGTTTTCAAAAAAAAAAACTGTAGTGCTTTTAAAAAAGATCTTGCTAGTATTTTAAGATAAGTAGATACGTTGAATCATTGCCAAAGTGTTGGGAGTCTCAAGACACAACACATTAGCACAACACACAAACACACACACACACACACACACACACACACACACACACGTATTGCCCAGTTTCAGTGAATGAGCTGAGCAACACAGAGGTTAATGAGTGATAATCGGGCTCTATTAATTAGTTCTGGATGATGTCTCCAGCCTTCATAATTGGGTCTAAGTGCGTTTGTGCATATGTGCGTAAAGCCGTTTGCAGTGTTGTGGCAACAGATAATGAAGTTAAAGGTGTGTGTTATTGCGGAAGCAGACACATCAGCGCAGCTTGTTATAGCCGTTAATACCATCCCAGGTGTGCGTCTCAACGCTGTGCATATTAATACTCAGCTCTGTCTCCTTCACTGTCCCTCTCGGTGACTTTTTGTTGTCTCTAAGCCGGCGGTTTGTGGATTTCACCACACGCAGCAAGTCTAATAAGCTTCTTACTGTCGGACAAAGTCAGTTGATTAGTAGATGGGTGTTTCGATAAGATCAGACCTTTGTGTGGGTCAAACAAGGAAAAAGCGTCTCTCTGCCGAGACGACCGTCTCAAACAAACGCCCCAAAGACAGGCGTGAAAACAAACAAGGAGATAAAGTTGCGATGGCTCTGCTAATGAATGTGTTATCTGAGTGACAGCTAGGCTGTGTGTCGCATCTTCACCTTTCCTTTATAAGCAGACAGAGTTGTGATTTATTCCTCTACAGCGAACGGCGCATTTGCTCTGGGCAGATCCATCAAGCGCAGATGGATAAACAACGTAGATCAAAGGTCAATGAATGTGCAAAGCGCATCACAGGAAACAATGGCTTCTGAATTATTGAGCGCTTCCTTTTAGAAGAGCCTCATCCCCTGCCTCTAATGGACGCCTCGCTAAAAGGCAGAATGAAAGTGAAAACGTAAATTATTTCTGAGTTAAAGAAGTAAAGAGCTTGCCGTCAACTTATGTGTGGCTGTTTCCTCTCAAGTCAGTCCTGCGTCATACACACGGATACAAACATCCGAGGCTTGCTGAGGTTTAGATTTGAAAATCAATTTGTGTACAGACATCCGCATTAAAGTCTCGACTGCAAATTGTTTTAGAATATTTCCACCATTATTTTCCGTTATTTGTCACTATGTGGTGAGTTGTCATAATGGAACCTACCATTAAACAGTATTATAGGTATTTCAGCTAAATTTAAACAGAAAAACAATTGGAAAAAAAAACTGCATCATAAAGATGCAACAAAAAATATGTATTTATTTGTTCAAAAATATTTTTATTTATTCAAATATATTTTTGTTTAATTTAACGCATTTTTATAAAAAATATAAAAGTATAATCAATTGTATACATTGTAGTATTTTGTGTATTTCAGCTCAATTTAACAGGAAAACAATTGGGGGGAAACAAATTAATAATATGTTTTATTCATTCATTCAAATGTATTTTTATTTATTTACATATGTTTTTTATTGAACACATTTTATATAAAATATAAAAATAAAAGTATAATAAATTGTATACATTGTAGTATTTTGTGTATTTCAGCTCAATTTAACAGGAAAACAATTGGGGGAAACAAATTAATAATGTATTTATTCATTCATTCAAATGTATTTTTATTTATTTACATATGTTTTTTATTGAACACATTTTATATAAAATAAAAAAATAAAAGTATAATAAATTGTATACATTGTAGTATTTTGTGTATTTCAGCTCAATTTAACAGGAAAACAATTGGGGGTACAAATTAATAATGTATTCATTCATTCAAATATATTTTTTATTTACATATGTTTTTTATTGAACACATTTTATATAAAATAAAAATATAAAAGTATAATAAATTGTATACATTTTGTGTATGTTAGCTAAATTTAAACGGGGAAACAATTGTGGAACAATAAATAAAACAAAAAAAAGTCAAAGTCAACATATAACATGGCTGATATTTATAAATGACATTTATTTATTTTAATTATTTTATTTATTTAAATGGGTTTATTAATGTTAAAATATTAACTGTAAATGTTTGTATTACAGCTAAATGTAATTAGAAAAATGATTGTGAAGCAGTTATTGAAAAAAGTCAAAAAATAAAAAACTAAAAATAAGTCATTTTGACATTTATCTCATTTTTATTTATTTATATCACATAATCATTTATTTTTGAATAAGTTATATAATAAATTATATACATACCAATAAAAATGTAACTACCTAACATATATGTATATGTGTGTGTGTGTGTGTGTATATATATATATATATATATATATATATATATATATATACACACACACACACACATATATATATGTATATATATATATATATATATATATATATATATATATATATATATATATGTATATGTATATACGTGTGTGTAATTATAGTACGACTTTTAATGGGTTCAGTTGGACTTTCTGAGTCAAAACCTTTGTGACAACTAGCCCTGGCCTTCCCTATTATTTAAACTCTGTCTTATGGCTCCTCCCTCCTCCAAGGACAGACTTTTCTTCTGCACCCTTTTACTCTCTTTCTCTCCTTACATCTTTCTTTCTGAATGTGTTTTCTTTCAGCCATCTGCACTGAGCTGTAATCTTTTAATAGATGTCCCCCCATGTTGTCATTTATTAAGAGCATGTGTGTTGTTCCCGCTCTGCCAGGTGGCCGTTAGTAGCCTGTCAGGGGTCCTTTAACTTACAGAGAAGTAAAGGAAGGATAAACAAGATCTCTAGGAAGTAAATCAATACCTGTGTCACGTCACTCTAGAAATGAAGTTGCTTTCGGTGGTCTGTCTTTGTAACAATGAAGCAAGTAAATTAAAAATAACTGCAGTGGAATGAGACATGCGTTGTGTTTAAGAGGTGAACGTGTGCTCTAAATAATGCGGATTAGCTGTTACCTATAAAGTCGCCTTGTTATAGTTAGGATATTTCCATTTTGTAGTCCTTTGAAGACTGAAAAAGGGAGATTTTTCTCTGCTCTGTGCGAGATAATATCTGCTGTCTAAGTATCAGTTTGGGACAAAAATGTCAAGATGACAACAGGAACCATAATCCTCTAAGGCAGAATATGCAGCATGGATTACCAAAGATGGAATCGCACGGTGCCTCAAACTTCTCATTACTGTCAGTTTTGGGCCGCACAAGAGCGCTGAAACCTCTTACCTTGCTCACTGGCCCTGTCCTGTCAGCTTCTTGTCTTTTACCCATAATTCCCTTCGCTTCTGTCTCTGTGGTAAAAGTTGCTGTCCTCTGACGCGTAAAGAGTTGGTGGATGTGATTCAGATGTTTGGTGTTAACAGGGTTGTATAAAACTAGTCAGCAGGTTGCTTGAATGACTAATTGATTAATCCATCTTAGAAAGTGTAATTAGCTTGATGCCTATATATATTTATTTTATTTGTGTTATGTTATTTATTATTTATTTTATTATTTATTTTATTTAATACAATTTTATTTTAATTTTATTTTATTTTATTATTTATTTAGTTATTTTTATTTTAATTATTTAATTTTTGTTTTATTTAATTTTTATTTTGTTTATTTATTTTTCATTTTATTTTATTTTATTTTATTTTTTGAAAAAAGTTGATTCATTTATCCATCAAGGATGAATTAAATTAAGTCAATTAAATTGATCAAAAGTGACAGACATTTATAATGTTACAAAAGATATTGATTTTTAAAAATACTGTTCTTTGGAACTTTCTATTCATCAAAGAATCCTGAAACAAAAATGTATCACCGTTTCCACAAAATAATTAAGCAGCACAAGTGTTTTCAGCATTGATAAAAATAAATGTTTACAGTATAAAAAATCTGTATGTTAAAATAATTTCTGAAGGACCATGTGACACTGAAGACAGATTTTGCATTTCTCAGGAGGAATTGGAGGTTAAATTTAGAAGTGTTTATATAAAACGACAGAGGAAATGACAGGAAATGAAGGCTGTTTCATGCCCAGTCCCTCTTTAACTCATTATCAGGAGGGAAAGTAATGACATGAATCTATGATATTGTATCTTGTTGATGTTTTAGAATATATATTAACACTAATTAATTTGACACAATGTGTAGTTGTGACCTTGCGTACTTGTTAAAATAGTATGAATTCATGACTATAGCTCACAAACATGTATACATATCTGTCAGGAAGGTATCTGTGAGCACATCTTCTTGTTTGAGGCTTGACAAGCACAATATCAAGATTATTTATAGAAGTGTCAGAAACACGTCAAAAGTACCGGCTCTGTCTGCGCGTTAATGTCCTGTCATACTTGGTGGTTTACTCACTCAATGAACATGCTTACGTTGACATTTGGATACATGGACACTATAAGATACTCAGAGACATTTCAGAAATTTTAGAATATGGTGCAAAAATCACATTAGATGACTGTACAGCTGCTGTCAATAAAGACGCCAGTTACTTTCCACAAATAGGGTACGTACTTACTTTAGAAGCATCTGTCTATTTTATGGAAGATATATTTTACTCTATTTTATTTTATTTTATTTTATATCCCCCCACCCCCCTTGTTGTTTTTTTTTTATTTATTTTATATATATATATATATATATATTATATATTCAGAAAATTACAGAATCACACAAATTAAAATTTTAAATAGCATTTAATTTGTGAAAAAAAAAAAATAATGTAATTCAGACCCTGTTTTGTACCTATTCATGGAAAGGACTGACTGCTGAATGAATGAAATAAATGTATAGAACAGGATGTTTAAGAAACTTGCTGCTAGGAGAGAAACAACTTCTGTGAATACTAGGAACATCAAACAAATGAGCATCTAATCAAGTTAAAACTTAATGCAGTACATTGCCAGGAAACTGATTCTGCAAATAAGACAGTGGGAAAACAGAAATGTAAGCATTACCCACAAGTCTTCATACATATGTTTTATAATGGCTCAGACATTGAGATGTAGGTTTATACATCAGCTTTATATTCATCTGCTCTGAGACCTTGAAGCCTCCACACAGAACTTTCCACACTGAAACCTGAACCTAAAAGCATAAAACCTGAATAACAAATTCAGATGTCCAGACCATCTATTGAAGTCAGACATATATTTTTGATCTCTCTGTCTCAATCTATTGCCTAAGTACTCTTGAATTAAATAGCATAGGCCTACAGTGTGTTTGATTGACAGGTTGGGAGTAACCATCACAGTTTATAAAATGCACTTGCATTCTATCGACAACTCTTTTTTTTTTGTTTTTTGTTTGTTTGTTGTTTGTTTGTTCTTTTCTTTTGTTTTGTTTTTATTTTTGTATTTATCTTTTTGCTTTGCTTTGTTTTGTGTTTTTGCTTTGCTGTGCTTTTTGTTTTGTTTCTCTGTTTTTTTTTTTGTTTTGTTTTTTTTGTTGTTTTTTGCTTTTTGTTTTGTTGGGACAGGCTTTCTGTGTTCTGATTGACAAAGCGTTTTCTCTTTTTTTTTTTTTTTTTTTTTTTTTTTTTTTTTTTTTTTTTAGTAAAAACATTTTATTTAAGCATCTATGAAAAAGGAAATAACTCAGTCAGAAGTATAAATGCGTATGATAAAATCTGTTTTCACAGATATAATAATGTAATATTATATAATAATTATAATAAACATTTTACAATTTTATGTTGATTTGCTATTAAATGAAGTTTTCTTACTCCAGGAGTATTTTTTTATATATATATATATTGTTTATTTTATTTTATTTTATTTTATTTTAAGATTTAATTAGTTACACTCCTGCTGGGGTGGGAGAAGGGGGGAGAAAAGGAAATGGATTAGAAAATTAAAAAAATAAGTTATATTCTCTGAAAAAAAATAATTTTGTTTCTTAAGGAAATTTCTTGTTTTAAGAATGTGTTGGTAATCCAGATTTTCAGTAAAATTAAGAAACCAACTTTTCCAATGCAGAAATGTTTTTACTAGGAGTGGGAAACAGGACTATAGAAAGAGCAAAAGAAAAACAACAAAACTCTACAGAAGCTCTTCAATGCATTATTTACACGTCGCTAAACTGTGAAATTGTATTTCTTTTAAACATATCTCCGTAACATTAGAGAGGAATTACACCGCCTATTGAGTTTGCAAGGCGCCAGTATTTCAGTTTCCATTATCTGGGCTGTGATCCACTGAAGCCCAAATAATTAAGCCACCCATGTGGATAAGCGTCACATTAAATGTTGTGCTGGATGAAGTTACTGGGATTAATGCAAAAGTGTGTCTTTTGCAAACTTCTAACACAATTTTTTCCTCTGTAGAACAGCTACGACCTGACAAACTGTCTAAAATGGCACAGCCGAAGTCTGAGCGCTTAGTTCACACGTACACACACACTCTAGTCACAACTTCTATACAGCTTTCCGCACACGTGTGGAACCATCAGTGCATTTAGCACCAACACTTCCTCACTCTCTATACTTGCTGACACTGCTTTTCACAGTTACTGACACAGACCCTGAGAAAAAGATGGAGAGTTTAACCTTAACTCAAACTGTGATGCATGTCATCATAATGTACATGCAAAGTCTCAAGTCAAGTATCATCCAGATATCACAATTCAAAATTGAATCTCCTATAATGTGGAATATTGCCCAGTGGACTCTTATATACAGCTTATATATGAATACAGTTCACCATGGGCTCATAAGATGTTTTACTGGCTTCCTGGCCATCTGTAGAAATGCCATCACGTATGTCTGCTCAAGCTGTTATTAACTCATAAATTGAACTGCTATGGATGGCACATAACATACTTGCATACTATCAGTTACACTTATTAGTGTGTAGTGCTTTTCTCCATGCTGCTTGAAGTGTCATTTTATTTACATTTATGCATTTAGTGGATGCACTTATCCAAAGTGACTTTGATCCAGTCTGACAAATACTCAGTGCTTTGCTTTATTTTATTTTATTTTATTTTATTTTATTTTATTTTATTTTATATATAGAAAATGTATATATATATATTTTATATTTATTTTATATATATTTATTTTGTATATATTTTAGAAAAATATAGCAAAATAAATGATGTAATCTATATTCATGGATCTTTGCACGTTAAGTTGGTACTGTAGAGTGCAGTAATTTTCCTCTTTCAGTGGAATTTATTAGTATCAATGAAACACAGACATGTCAAATTATATAAAGCGTAACACTGTAGCATTTCAGCTATAAAAGTTATGTAATTTAAGAGTGAAATATTTGTGTAGTACTTTACAAAAGCTATTTTTATGTAAAGGCCTAAAAATGGAAAAGTTTTTAAAGTCTAAAGGCCAGATTTACTAACAGCTTGCACCAGCGCAAACCATCTTTTGGCGTTAAAATAGTACTGTCAGGATTTACTAAAGATGCGCAGTGAAGAATTAGCGCTGAAAAGGCGTGGACTGTTATTTTTGCGCCTGAACTTATTGAATATGCATTTGTAGGAGTTTCCCTTTCAGAAGCAAAATTTATGGGAGGAGAGTACTAAAATGAATCACGCAACGCGATTTACTAACTTTTGCGCTCGTCAAATTACTGGTATTTGCGCCATTATTTAACTCTAATGCTAATTTGCCCTGTTTAGTAAATCTGGCCCTAAGGATACTATGAACAGTTGGCATTAAGTGCGCAACCGACTGAAACAAAAAAGACTGATTGATCTTCACTGTGGAAAATTCTCTACTTTTTTCCAAACAACATTAACAAAATTTCAGTCAAAAGATAAGTGTGTCAGCAGCTGTCACTGGTACTTCGCGGTTCGTTCCCAGAAGTACAACGTGAAAATAGACCTGCTGGGGCAGGGGGGTGGAATTGAATTCAGGTTCGAACCAGGCAATCGAACGAATGTGAAAGCAGCCTTAAAAAGAGTGTGGGAGGTTCAGCACAGATTTGTAATCTAATAACGTGACCTTTAAATGAGCAAAATAATTGCAGGCGGTTTGATGGCACTTCATGAATACATTCCCGCTCACCCAGCTGGAAAAACAGATGCTGTATTAGAGAGAGGGAGAGCGAGTGCATTTCTCTCATTTTCTCTAATCTCATATTTGCATTGGAGGGAGATCGAGGAGATGACACTGTATCAGCTTGGCCAGTGCTAATCTTACAGTAATACCACTTGCAAGTGAACCACATTCGGTCAATTTTAATGTCATTAGTTCGAGCTACAGAGGATGAGCTTGTCAACGGGAGAGTAATTGCATCCTTGTGCTTCTACGGTGCCTGTTTCGAAGATGTGATTAGATTCCAGAATGGTAGTAAACACGCTTGGCCTCAGGAACACTTTGCATGTTCAGACTAATGAGTGTGCACATAGCTTAGTGTACACATGTAGACATTGTTTTACTCGTTTTTGGCGGCTATGAGTGTTCAGAGTGCTAAATCCTGTTCTGTTCACACACATTATATGTATATAAAGATGTCACTTGTTCTTTACCCTCTTGCTCAAACAAAAGCCTATATTTTAAAAGCAGAGCTTCTGAATGTCTCCGGTTAGATATTCCTCTCTCTTCTCAGCTCTGTTTGTCATGCACAGCAGCATGTGAGAGATACAGATAAGATAGAGCTCTGCAACAATGCAATCGCACTGATCTTGGGCATGTTGAGCTGTTGAGCTCCAAGAAAAAAGGCATTGACAGATAAGGGATAGCTGAAAAGGGCCTATGAAGTAATAGAACTTCCTCTTGCTGACCAGGCACGTGCAGTCATGCCATTCATAAGCCGATTCTTTGCTCTCTGATGCTGCACTGACAGGGATTCTGCCCCCTATCTGAATACTAGAGTAGGTGAGTCAATGACATATAAGAGTCGCACCATATATAACGTTTTACAACCTGAACAAATGGTGCCTTTTCATAAAAAAAGTCAAATCAAATTATCAGATATAGTAGGACTTATTGACATTATTAAAAATGAATGTTTAAAAAAATATTAATAAATATGGTGTACGGTGCATGTAAGCGTACCTTTTTTAGTTTTTCTAATATATTTTTCAGGGTAAAAAATGTTTTTTGTTATTTTTTATTTATTTTTTAACAAATATTATAAATTATTAATTCATAAATATGAAGTTTTTGGGGAGTCACATCACATGACATTTTATAACCAGAACAAACCACGGCTTTTCATTAAAAATAAAAGTCAAATTATTGGATATACTAAGACTTACTGACATTGACAGGGTTTTCATCTGTCCTTTCTGTGGTATTTTGTTTTTCTCTTCATTTTCTGTTTCTAAAATACTTAATGTTTCCCTTTCAAGAATTTCATTTGAGTCTTTTCCCTTCATTATATCAGGAAAATTGTATCACACTGACATATCTGATTTTATATCCCACTGAAAATATTTGTTTTAATTCAGAAAATAAAAACATGTTCATCATAGATGATGTAGGCTATATTCAGTTCTTTAAATGTATACATTCATTTTTAACTTATTTTTTAAACTTATCACATGCCATAGGCCCAGATATGAACACAGAGAATTATTACAGTGCTCTGTACTTGCCTTTCTTTGTCCAAAGACAGAAGTCCGGCCTGCAGTGTCAAAGAAGTGTTCAAAATAGTTCAAATTGCTTAAGAGTTTAAATAATCTCTAGATTTAGTCAGAGCAAAAAATATGAGAAGGGAAAATCAACAAACATCCTTCCTTTTCAGTCTGACAAAACATGGTGTTGCAAAGAGAAAGAGGGATAAATAAAGATGTTTACTCGCCAGACAAAAGAGGGCAAGATAAGTTGCCAAGAGAGAAACAAGAGTACCGCCTTCAATGCCAAGTCAAATGCAAAGCTTCTTTCTCTCTTCCTGTTTCTGAGTTTTTATGTATATAGGTCCTTTATTATTGAACTTTGGATTACTGCCCAGCCAAGAATCTCAGGACATTGCCCATAACATCGCTCTTAATTCTGATCCCAGACCTGTTCTGCCATTTCCATCGTGACGGCTAAGATTAGACTCAGGGTAAAAGGACTAAGATCCAGATTAGTGTCTAGCCGGAAGAGCTAAATAGATAAATAATGAAAGTGAGAATACGGTTGAAGATTATGCGTGGCAGCCTCAGGCAGGCAGTAGGCCAGTGTCAAACTGTAGTGTGTGGTTCTCCAGGCCTGAACCGCATCTAGTTCAGACTGTACACACACCAGAAGTGTCTCATTTATAATGCAGAGATGTTTAACAAGTAATGAGGACTCCAAGGATAGTTTCAGAAGCGCATATTCAGTGCTTTGAGATCAAACAAGTGATAAAATACAGTTCGTATAGATTATGGTCTTGGAAAGCATGTTTGTCATTGACACGTCTTGGAAAATGGTAGTTTGGGAGTTCTCACTCCTACCTTGATGCTCATTATGAGAGTCGTTCAGACATTATCCTGTATATCTGTCTGAATGTCTAATATCACATACACCATATGCCCAAAATTGTGTAGAGACACACATACAGGACAGTGGAACTTTTGGACATTTACTAAACTCCTAAACAGACATTTATTTAAAAATGGCTGAATTTCATCACATTTGATGCACTGAAATATACAATTAAACTTTACAATGAAATATGCACTGAAATATACAATTAAAATATATAATTAAACTTTATTTGGAGTAGTACTTGTGCACCGTGTAAATCTCTTAATATTAAGCCTAAAATATGTTTTACAATTCATGAGGATTGTATGATATTTGAATAATATCAGTCTTTAAATTCAAGATATTTAAAGTGTCCCTGAAGTATACTTGCAATAGTTCCACTTTAGCACGATCAAATATACTTCACTATATCTTTAGTTGGACTTCAGCGCTACTTCCACACAATTAAAGTTCATTAAGTACAAAATTAGTTGTTCCAATTTAGCAGACGTTAAGTATGCCAGTTTAGTATACTTGCAGGGTATTTTTATTAAGTACATAATTATGTAAATGTGTTTGTAGTATACTTAGCATGAAATAAATCAAATTCATTTTAGTAGTTATTTTTAACTGGAAACAGGTGAATACATTTTTAATATTGGCTTAATGGGTCAGTTTACTCAAAATGAAAATTATGTCATCATTTATTCACATAGTTCTCATAACTTTGGATAATATTTTGGCAAGGTTCTCTTTAAGAGCAAACATTCTTCCAGTAACACTGAAATGTTCATTCAAAGTTATCTTTTCTTTAATAATGTTCCCAAAGTGTTATTTATAGATCATTTATTGTAACTACTATAAAACATTCAGAGAACCTTCTAAAGTAACATTTTCTTAATGTTTGCAAAATTATAAAGTGGTATGTTTCAGTCCTTGACTCCAACAGCTTGTCCCGTCGCTCTACTGATAGCAGGTACTTTTTTAGTTCACTGGAGATTCGCTCTTATTCCTGAAGACTTCAAGACACTTCAGAGCCATGTTGACTTTGTTCACGCGTGAGCAGAGATCACCAAGCAGACTGCGTGTAAACTCAAAGGAAGGCATCTGCTCTACTTTTTCTTTCCACTCCTCAGCAAGCCCTCCACTCCTAATCCCTCGCTCCTGCTGACCGCACAGAATCTGAGTTTCCATCTCTCAGCAGAGCCCATGTTCATCCTGTCAGTCACAGAGTCAAGAGGAAGAAGCCACCTGCTAGAAGCCGCTTGTAGAGAAAATGATTCATTTGCTGTAAATTTTACTAGATGTCCTGTGAGCGACGTGAATTTGGACACACCTTGCTTATTCTACACTAGCAGTTAAAAAGTTGCGGTTGGTACGATTTTTTAAAATGTTTTTGAAAATAAGTTTTTTATGTTCACCAAAGTTGCATTATCCATAATAAATGTTTTTTTTTTGTTTAAGCCATAACTCTTTATTCTTCAGAAATCATTGTAGTATGCTGATTTGGTGCACAAGAAACATTTATTATTACAACCTTTTCTTATGATGAAAACGTACCTTTGGGAACTTTTTCGCAAGACTCGAAATACTTACCGCCATGTACGTTTCATGACATATTCAATGTGAAATGTCCACTGGGTGGCGCTTAAAGAGTGTGTTTTTTTTTCCCCCCAGAACAGATGAACGTACGTATGGTAAGTTTTATGTGACGTTGGTTTTGTAGGTGTCACCGCAGTTCTGACTTGAAATGTCCATTGAGTGGAACTATAAATCTAATGCTCCGTGACGTTTTAAAATAACGTACCATCTGCACTACACCTAAATCAACCCGATAGTATGAAAAAAAGCGAATGTGATGTAAAAATG
Organism: Spinibarbus caldwelli; assembly: GCA_039654775.1. NCBI lineage: Eukaryota > Metazoa > Chordata > Actinopteri > Cypriniformes > Cyprinidae > Spinibarbus > Spinibarbus caldwelli. The sequence continues at coordinate 7,040,779 of CM077255.1, forward strand.
CAATCGCAAGCATGCCATTTTAGTTTGTTTTTCGATCTGTCATCTTTCAGCTCTTTCATCGTGAGTCATGTTTTTCATGGGATTTGTACCCAAGGATTCCGCATCTTAAGTCCAATTCTGTACCGGCTGAGCTACCGAGCAAGCTTGTTACTTCCGGAAAGCGAAACATATGGAGCTGTAATCATAATTGTGTATGAAAACGATTACAAGTGCTGGCTGTTTTACCGCCTCTAGTGTTCATTTCTGTTGGAAACTGTAGTATGTACTTATTGGTACATATTTCGCATCTTGCGAAAAAGTTCCCAGAAGGACGTTTTCGTCATGAAACCAGGTAGCATTATTATTATGAATTTTGAAAACAATTGCTGCTAAATTTTTATGAAAGTCGTGATATTACAATTGTATACTTTTAAAAGTTTACTAAAGAACAAATTGTTAGAATGGCTTAAAATGCACAATGGGGTTTGTAAAAGCTGCAATTATGAATGATTGACATTGAATTATTGGATGTATTGACAACCTTAGAGTCAGTTCATCAGTCACCTAAGGCTGTTTATCTGTTGCCTAAGGTATCATACCAAAGTCAAAATTTTAGTATCGATCCAACCCTATGCTGTATCTCAGTGGACATGGCCTTTAAAAGAACACACTTAAGATTGACATAGAAGCCCCGGCGCCCTCCATTCTACCAACTCATCTGCATACATTATGGAATTTGAAGAACAGAAATGCCAGTTGCTGATGGGGGAATTTTTTTTTCCACCCAAGATTACAGCAGCGTTCTTGTTTTGGAGACAACACCCTGTGTGAGGCCAAAATCTGGACAAGGCAGAGGAGATTATGGCGCCAAATCACGTCTCGCACTGCAGACCCCAGCCAGCCTGCTCATTTATAAATGATCTGAAGGGTTTGATTCCGTCATACAAGAACACTTGGGCTGTTGGAATGCATCTCATGCTGCTGTGGCTCGTCACGTGGGGAAGTGAACTTCAGATGAGAAGACTGTTGTTGCATCATAGAGACCGCTGTGCTGTTGTTGCCCACAACCGTCAGTCCAAACCATATGCCCTGTCATTTTGCAAGTAATATAATCGGACAGTGTCATCAACATCTAGTAAAGCTACATCAGTTGATATAGTAATGGCTTGAGCATCAACACAATGCCAAGAGACATGAGAGAGACACAACTGTTATGAAAAGAGAGAATGATAAACTGGACATTTTGCCCAAGATCATGTCCATTCAGCAGTGTTTCAAAGGCATTGCTTTATTTACTATATTCACTGTCTATACAGTATACTGTCATATACTGTCTGAAACCATTCACTTAAGAACTCATTCACCATTTATCCGAAATAACAGAAAAAAACGTCTGATTTGACTGTTCAGACTGACATGCATTTTAAAAATATGATTTTACATTTTGAAATGCAAAGTCACATTCAGAAACAAAATTACAGCTATGAGATATTAAACTGCAGTTGTGAAATATGAATTATTTATGAGAAAGTCACATTGTGAGTCACATTTTTATGCAGGTATGGAAATAGGCCCCCATACTGTACAGACGTCATATAGTTTCGAGTTTGTAAGCATCTATATAATACTAATAATTATTATTATTATTTATTTATTTGTTTGTTTGTTTTGGGGGTGCGGGGCCTGCGACTCCACAGAAGATATGCCGTTTGAATATATATATATTATTTTGTTTTGGTGTGTTTTGTTGTGTTGTGTTTTGCTTTGATTTGTTCTTTGTTTTGGTTTGTCTACTTTTATGTTTTGTTTTGTGTTTAGTTTGTTCTTTGTTTTGGTTCATTTATGTTTTATTTTGTTTTGTGTTTAGTTTGTTCTTTGTTTTGGTTCATCTCATTTTTTTGTTTTGTTTTATTTTTTTTATTTTATTTGTTCTTTTTTTCGGTTCATCTCATTTTGTGTTTTGTTTTGTTCGGTTCATCTCATTTTGTGTTTTTTTTTTTTTTTTTTTTTTTTTTTTTGTTGCAGAACTGCAGGCCATATTTTCTCAAAACAAGATTTAATATCTTATGGAATTTTTAAAATGTTAATTTATATATAATTAGATATTTTAGTAGAAAACAAGACTATGAATTAATTTTTTTATTTTTATGTTTGATTGTTTCGCAATGTGGGCAAATTTCAAACAACTGAACTGATTTGAGTTAAATACACACAGATTCTTGCTAGTCGCTGCATCTTGTATGTAATCTGATACAATTGCTCTAGTAATCTGCGATTCTCAGTACCAAAATGGTTGCTTGCTTACCTGTTTATCTTGATTATCTACTCCAAATGATGTCCTTAAGCACTGTATGCAGAATTGAGTACTTTGTCATATACGGTCTGGCTTCATGTAGACACTAAACCAAATTAGCTAATTTCCCACACTTTTCACACCGCAGGTGTCAGAGTATCATTTTAGAGGTAGCGTAATTGCAAACTACTTCAAAAGGGATGGCTTTCAATGATTCATTGCTGTCCTTAATAAAAGGTTATTGAAATCATTAGAAGAAGCTGGAGGGTATGTTAGATGCTCTGTGTATGTGCGTCTAAAGATATCCACGCGTGCACACAAACACTGCACTTGCCTGTCATCGCAAGATACAGATGGATGAATATTTCAACAGAGCAGAAAATGTCCCCTCAAACGGCCATGACCCCACAACAAACGAGAGGGCTCACGTACAGCGCGCCAAGGTTTACGGATGGTTTCCTTCCATCCGTTTGATAGAGCTGCACTTCATTGTTAAGGTGGGCTGAAAAGACACATGATATGCACCATTAATGGGTTTATTAATAGCTGAGATATCGACATGGACTGGATCTCAAGGTGCTGATGGAGAAAGGGTACAGCGCACACTCAGAGCTACAACTTTGTCTCCCTATAGAGAATGTTCAGCTTTTAACAACAAGCCAGATGGAGTTGGAGCAGCCACTGATTTAATTTCACTACAGTAGCATGCAGTGGATCAGGAAGAGGTCAGTTGCAAACACCAATAGAAAAGCAATGGACACTAAGGCAGGCAGGAATTCCCACTCACACATACTTGTATGAGTGCTCTCCAACATACTGAATTCATACATTTATTTACTTTCCTGTTCATGGACGCAGGCAGGTTTTGATTGACAGGCTTGACAGGATTTTCTTGTAAGGATCCCTTACACCTCCTTACACTTTTGAGATTTCTTTAACCAGACCCAACATGTATTTTCATAATAATGGTCAGAACAGGTCTGCTCATATTTCTGGAACAGTCCACCTCATACTTTACCACCTTTTTCTGCTTCTTCCATTTACTTGAAATACAAATACAGAGGTTGGTGTTTTGAGAAAACTAACTTCCATTTTTATTTTTATGTGCTACACTCTTAAAAAAAAATAAATAAATAAAAGGTTCTTTAGAGGCATCTGTGGGTTAATGAATAATTTTATACATCGATATAACCTTTCTACTGCATTTACAGTAAGAAAAAAAATGGTTCTTAAGGTTTTGTAAATATTCTTCACGCTAAAAAAAAAAAAAATATATTATTTTTTATGTTTACTGAAAGGTATTGGAGAACCAAAAATGGTTATTCTGTATTCTGCACAAATTCCTATTTGGAATCTTTGTTTAGGAGTGTAAGCAACAAGCAATTACAAACTGTTTCAGGTTCATCTGAGTAGAAATGGAAAAGGATATTATGCCGTAAGCTTATCTCATCTGACAAAAAACTTTAATAGCAATTATTCTAGGAAAATTCCCATCGGATATCAGAACAACTAACCCAAAAGACCATGAAAATAGCTGTTGTTTATGAAGCGCGTAAGAGACAACAATAAGAGAGCTACTAAAGATAAAATAACAGTTCATGGCAAAGACTTATGAATATAATTAGGCATGGTCAGAAGTTTTTTATGTTTTTAAGAGTTTTATTTTTTAAAGTTTTTTTTTTTTTTTTTTTTTTTTTTTTTTTTTTTTTTTTTTTTTAGCTTCACAGCTTGCCCAAGTCTGTTTAACATAAAAAAATAGCTAACTGTGCAGAATAGATTGGCACTTTGACATTTCCTTTTGGTCTTTTAAGCTTTTGCTTAGTCAGATATTTTGAGGCTTGCTGGGCTATTAGATGGTAATGGCTCATTACTGGTCCAGTGTACTATTAAAATGATTTTTTTTTTTATTAAATAATTGACACATATTATATAAATGTGGTATTATTCTAAATATGCATAATTTATCATTGTGTATGTTGATTGAAATAAGGCCAAGACATTAAGGCATAATTTTTCATGAAAACCAAAATTATGCATTTTAATTGCCATATAACGAGAAAATAATTCCTTCAAAGAAGGGTGAAGTCTGCAAAATGGTACAACACTTCTGACATTGACATATCAGTGACATATTGTGAAATTCTGCATAATTATTCAAGTTTTTATTAATGGTAACATCACTCTCAATCAAAAGATAATGTTTATAAATGCTCCACTTACTCATTTGAGTAATTCTAGATGTAATTATCTTAAAGAGGTCGTATTGTAATTTACAATACGACCTCTTACAATATTTCCCCCTTACAATATTCCCCCACTTACAATATTCAAAGAGCATTGTGTGGGGGAAAAAAAAAAAAAAAAAAACGGTCATAATTTAGTTTCGCATGACCAGTTTTGCACCTCTTTGTGACTTGGAATTATGCAAGCCATTTGTGCCATTGTACCTTTAAGAATCCAATCTAAATTCTCTCTTCTACTGCCAGGAACAGCACAGTATTTGGCAAAGATTGTATCTTATCTCGCCATTTCCTATCCCTTATATATTACTCTCATTGTTATGCACCATTCAAAAAATGTTTTTGGGAAGACATTTTCAGCTCTGAAACTTAGACAATTTGCATTGTACAAACTCTTTGAAAACATCAATTAAAATTCAACCACTTCTAAACATAAGCATACCTGACTACCAAAGCCAGCTAATGCTTCAGGTGTGCATGTGCCTGTATGTTGAAACAGGCTGCCATTCCCTCTATCCGTTCCGACAGATCTTTGGCCTGAGCTCAGAGGTGGATTAGTGGTCATCTACCTTTGGCCCAGTAATTCTAACAGTCGTTGTGATTACCCAATGGTAAATGTGTGCACAGGACCCCATCTGTGTTCTCTGGGCAACACAAGGCTCATAAGTCACTTTCCATATAAATTAGACCTGTCAGCTTCCACAGATGAAACAGACAATCGTACTGACCAATCATAAGCCTCGCTTGCAGATACATTGAGGTGTGTTTTTATAATGTCCATTTCATCAAGGTGACCTGGAGGCGGTTTCCTGCTCCCATTTTCCTTGCAAACTGGCTGCACTTGCTCTCGACAGGTTGCGCCAGAGCAGAGGATTCTGAGTAATGAGACAGCATGATTGACTGCCAGACCTGTGCCGCCCGCTAGTGTAATGTCCAATGACTGGCTTCAACAAGCTCCAAATACAGGGAGAGAGAGAAACTCTTGCTGTTACTCACTTCAGACATGACAGGATGATTAACCCTTGAGCAACACTATATGTTTCCTTGATGAAACTGAACTGAGACGTTCACATAACATTTATCCAAACGCACTAAACCAATTGAAAGTCCAATCAGACAGCTTGTAGCTGTAGAACATTTTAAGCTGTTCTAAGATGATTTTAGCTGGTAACTTGATGGTGACTAGTCTAAGTTGGTCATTAGCTCATCTAAGCTGGTCACAGATGGTTATTAACTAGTGTAAGGTGGTCTAAGATGGCTATTAGCTGGTCTAAGCTGGTCATTAACAGGTCTAAGATGATCATTAGTTACTCTAAGTAGGTCTCAGATGATTATTAACTAATGTAAGGTAGTCTAAAATGGTCATTAGATGGTCTTAGATGGTTGTTAGCTATTCTAAGATGGTTATTAACTAGTGTAATGTAGTCAAAGATCATCAATAGATGGTTATTAGTTAGTCTAAGATGGTCATTAGCTGATCTAAGGTGATCAGTGGCTGGAAGCTGGATGGTAGCTGGTCTAAGATGGACATTAGCCAGTCTAAGCTGGTCTCAGATGGTTATTAACTAGTGTAAAGTGGTCTAAAATGGTCATTAGATGCTCTCTGATGGTTATTAGCCAGTCTAAGAGGATCTAAGATGGACATTAGCTGGTAGCTAGATGGTTACTGGTCTAAGATGGCTGTTAGCTGGTGTAAGATGGTCATTAACAGGTCTAAAATGAATATTAGTCACTCTGAGCAGGTCTCAGATGGTTATTAACTAGTGTAAGATAGTCAAAGATCATCAATAGATGGTTATTAGATAGTCTAAGCTGCTCATTAGCCGCTCTAAGCTGGACTCAGATGGTTATTAACTAGTGTAAGGGGGTCTAAAATGGTCATTAGATGCTCTCTGATGGTTATTAGCCAGTCTAAGAGGATCTAAGATGGTTCTTAACTAGTGTAAGGTAGTTGAAGATGGTAATTAGCTAGTCTAAGATGGTCATTAGCTGGTCTAAGCCAGTCATTAACTAGTCTAAGATTGTCATTAGCTTGTCTAAGTTGGTCTCAGATGGTTCTTTACTAAAATTGGCAATAATGATGTTCATTAGCTGATGTAAGTCTATGATTGTCCAAGCTGGTCATAAAGTCGTCTATTATCTTGTTCCAAAAACCAGCTTGACCTTAATCTTTTAAGTTAGTAGGACTAGGTGGTAGATGATTTGTAACCAGTTCAAGGTGGCCTTCCAGCCAAAATAAACCAGCTACCATGATTCAAAACACAGCAACAATCTTAATCTGGATTTTCCAGCAGCTTTCATTTGTCCAAAAGAGAGAGAGAGAGTGTGTGTGTGTGTGTGTGTGTGTGTGTGTGTGTGTTTGTTTGTGTCTTGGAGACTTTCCAGCCCTTTTTTCAGTCACTGACACTAAAATGCTTTTCCGAGCAGAATCTTTAGGGTGTGGATAAAAGGTAGTCAAAGTGACGTCTTCTCGCTTCAGCCGCTCACTCTCCTGCCAGCTTTTAAGACTAGATGTGCCCCAAGGAAAGCTGTTCGCCAATCAGAAAGGCAGGTGCAGCAGTTACGAGGGTGCTTGCGCATATAAATGCAGACCGTCAAGAGAAGCATGAAGCAAGTGAGCTTGGGAAAAAAAGTTCCTGGAATGGACACGGCAGAGCAGAACAGCTGGGCTATCGCTGCATGAACACCTCTCGAGGGCTGATGTTTTATTTAGAAACCAAAACCTGAAGTTTTATCCTACACCTAAATTCTAGCCCTTGTGTGCACCTTGGCCTTCAACTCTGAGAACAAAACATATGTTTTTGGCATCCCAAGGCTGTTGTCCCAATATATACTCTTTATGTGATGTGGCGTTACCTCCAAGGAGGCAAGGGAGGCAATGCCTCCTCAAAATATTGGATGAGAAAAAAATACTAAAAATAAAACAACACCAGTATTACAAAATATAACATTAACAAGTGTATAAATCACCAAATCAATGATCTGTGGGAGTTTTTATTTTATATATATATATATATATATATATATATATATATACTTGATGTGATATTTATAATTGGCTTTAATAAATAGAATACCGATTACACTGTAAATGTAACTCTATATATACAGTCAGGTCCATAAATATTGGGACATCGACACAATTCTAACATTTTTGGCTCTATACACCACCACAATGGATTTCAAATGAAACGAACAAGATGTGCTTTAACTGCAGACTGTCAGCTTTAATTTGAGGGTATTTACATCCAAATCAGGTGAACGGTGTAGGAATTACAACAGTTTGCATATGTGCCTCCCACTTGTTAAAGGACCAAAAGTAATGGGACAATTGGCTTCTCAGCTGTTCCATGGCCAGGTGTGTGTTATTCCCTCATTATCCCAATTACAATGAGCAGATAAAAGGTCCAGAGTTCATTTCAAGTGTGCTATTTGCATTTGGAATCTGTTGCTGTCAACTGTCAAGATGAGATCCAAGAGCTGTCACTATCAGTGAAGCAAGCCATCATTAGGCTGAAAAAACAAAACAAACCCATCAGAGAGATAGCAAAAACATTAGGCGTGGCTAAAACAACTGTTTGGAACATTCTTAAAAAGAAGGAATGCACCGGTGAGCTCAGCAACACCAAAAGACCCGGAAGACCACGGAAAACAACTATGGTGGATGACCGAAGAATTCTTTCCCTGGTGAAGAAAACACCCTTCACAACAGTTGGCCAGATCAAGAACACTCTCCAGGAGGCAGGTGTATGTGTGTCAAAGTCAACAATCAAGAGAAGACTTCACCAGAGTGAATACAGAGGGTTCACCACAAGATGTAAACCATTGGTGAGCCTCAAAAACAGGAAGGCTAGATTAGAGTTTGCCAAACGACTTCACAGTTCTGGAACAACATCCTATGGACAGATGAGACCAAGATCAACTTGTACCAGAGTGATGGGAAGAGAAGAGTATGGAGAAGGAAAGGAACTGCTCATGATCCTAAGCATACCACCTCATCATTGAAGCATGGTGGTGGTGGGCATGTATGGCTACCAGTGGAGCTGGTTCTCTTGTATTTATTGATGATGTGACTGCTGACAAAAGCAGCAGGATGAATTCTGAAGTGTTTCGGGCAATATTATCTGCTCATATTCAGCCAGATGCTTCAGAACTCATTGGACGGCGCTTCACAGTGCAGATGGACAATGACCCAAAGCATACTGCAAAAGCAACCAAAGAGTTTTTGAAGGGAAAGAAGTGGATTGTTATGCAATGGCCAAGTCAATCACCTGACCTGAATCCGATTGAGCATCCATTTCACTTGCTGAAGACAAAACTGAAGGGAAAATGCCCCAAGAACAAGCAGGAACTGAAGACGGTTGCAGTAGAGGCCTGGCAGAGCATCACCAGGGATGAAACCCAGCGTCTGGTGATGTCTATGCGTTTCAGACTTCAGGCTGTAATTGACTGCAAAGGATTTGCAATCAAGTATTAAAAAGTGAAAGTTTGATTTATGATTATTATTCTGTCCCATTACTTTTGGTCCCTTAACAAGTGGGAGGCACATATGCAAACTGTTGTAATTCCTACACCGTTCACCTGATTTGGATGTAAATACCCTCAAATTAAAGCTGACAGTCTGCAGTTAAAGCACATCTTGTTCGTTTCATTTGAAATCCAATGTGGTGGTGTATAGAGCCAAAAATGTTAGAATTGTGTCGATGTCCCAATATTTATGGACCTGACTGTATATATATATATATAATGTATGTGTGTGTGTGTGTACATGTATATGTGTATATATAGTGTTAGTAATGTTTAACCAAGAAAATGTGAATTTTAGTTTGATTTAAGAAAAAATATATATAAATATATATATACTCTCCCTGTCAAATGTATAACCACACTGCTTGATGTTAAGCATCATGAAATATCTCATGATACTCCTTACTGTTAATTATGAACATCTATAAGTGGCTGAGAGGGAGAAATAAAGTGAGCATAATTAATGCATTTGTAAAGTGCGAACAGAGAGTGTGTTTGTTCATGTGATAAAGAGCGAATGTGTGGAATAAGATCTAGTTGCTTACAGTTCTGTCCATGTGATTCTAAAAGGGTCGTCACCTCACAAAAGCCTCACTGAGCTTTTTGGGATCCTTCATCAAACCCATCAATTACTCTCTTTCTCCATCTCCTGCCCTGAATAGCATCTCTTCAAAATGAGAACATCAACAGAGCTCAATTTACTGCAGTCATCTGCAGGGTTCGTTGTTCCTTTTCTCTGCTCTCACAATACATCTCTGTACAATTTTTCCCTCTTCTTTGGGGGTTAATTGAGTCTTTTGACCCCATTGTCAACAGAGACTGTTTGTGGTTGGAGGGGAAATGAGTTTGTTTCTCTGGCTAAATACAATAGAAAGAATTGAAGTCAGTTGGATATTAGGAAGATGATGTGTCATCCATTTCTGAGAATGCCCCATCCCCTTGTGTTTTATGACCAGATTGGCATGCCAAACTGGAATAGAAAGACAAGCATGAGCTGAAATGTATGCCAAACACACAATAAAAAAACTTGGACTGAGTCCTTGTTGTTGATTTGGCAGATGGACATATTCTGCATTCACTTTCCTACCCAATGTACAAAAAGAACTGCTAGATTAACATTGTTACTGTTGAACAGTCTAAATCTACAGTATTATTTCATCAATCACAATCTTAGTGCTTTATATCAGAGTGTGTCAGGCAAATGTATTGTTTTGAGCCTTATGTCAACCTGGACGATGTGATTAGCGGTGTGATAAATTAGCCTGGGTGATTGGAGGCTAATAACTAAATCACATGATTGACGTAAACAGAGTCTTCTGAGGTGCTACTGATGTAATTATACACGGTTTAATGTAAATCAAGGTGTCTAAGGAGCTGTGCATTTGATAGCTAGTACTGAAGAATTAAGATTTTAGCTTTTAAAATTAACATGAAATCAATACAGATTCTTTTTACTTTTAATTTCCTGGTCTTATTGTGAACCATTCATCAGTGCATTGTTATTTCATAATCCAATTTAAATGTAATAACCAAGCGGCAACCTTCCAGTCTCTCTCGTGAAACCAACACGGAAGTGACTAAAACTGCAATTCATCGACTGGCCGCTAGAAGCTGGCTCCAAAAGGGAGTCAGTCCCATAGACTCCCCATGTTAAAATGCCCAACTTTACAGCAGAAAAAAAATATGTTTACAGCATGGTGCAAAAAGTGGTTTTGGTCTATATAGCTAATTTTGCCCTTCATGACAGCTGTGAGGGGGGTGAATTTTTTTTTCTAACTCATCCGTTTAAATTATATTAAGCCTTAAAGTTCTCCATAATTAAGGGCGTGGCCACTTGAGTGACAGGTGGATTGCCGTTGCTGTCACCACCGTCGAGCTAAGTGGGCGTGGTTTCAGCAACCAGCTCCCGCCTCTTTGCCCATTTTCGATTATCTGGGAGTGACGCGCTGCCAAGATGGCGATGGCCAGCTCCGCCTACTTTGAGCTTCAAAAATGCTCTTCAGAAACCTACGGGTGACATCACAGACACTGTGTCCATGTTTTTATACAGTCTATGGTAATAACCAGCTTTTCTTCTGAAGGGACTTTTCTGCTTTTAACATTAGCCAATTAACTCTTTTACTAGTGGTTTAGCAGTCAAAATGGTTCCATTAAGCACAAATGAGCGCGCAGTGCGCTGTTGTTCTGATGTTCAAGTTTTCCGTGTCTTTTTCCCGTGTCACTTGAAATGCGTCCGTTTTGAATCACTGCGGTGAGACACGAGGAAAAAAATAAACGATCAGTAGTCATGTCTGAACTTTCTATGGTCCGTTACTGGAAACAAAATTACTGCTTCCCGATCTCAATAAAGTTTACACACACTTTTAGTCTGTGAACTGGGTCTCGCTCAGGACGCGTGCTGTCTGTGGAAATTTGGCCAGGACTGGTTCCAGAATTAAATCACTGAGGCATTTTTGTCCCGTCCATTGCTTATCACTGATATTTCTAGCATGAATCCAGCATCATTCCTGAAACTTTGCAGCATGTATGTCCGAAAAACGAAAGTTTAATTCAAATTTTGAACGGATTATAGCCTAGAAAACACACAAAGCGCGCTCCCATTATTATCACTAAAAGCATCACTCATCAAAGTTCATCGCGATCTCACAAAGTTCTATAATCAAGCTCTCTAAACTACACAATGAATCTATAATGAATTTACATCGCATCTGCACTTAGTTAGTCATCATGAGATGATTCACGAGCCGAGCGTGCAAAACTCCGGTGCTTTCAGCTGTGAGTGAATTCTGAAATACGACAACGTTTCTGATTGGCCATTGCGTTGAAGAAATCAACAGATATGTCTTTGATTGGATACATTGCTCAACGCTGCAAAAACACGTTGGATAGTTTTCCAGATCTTTTAATTGCGTTTGCTTTCATTTGAGGGTATTTATTTATTTATTTATTTTTAAGGATTTGTTCTGGCATTATTCTTGCATTTAAAACCATGCCTGTCACAATCATTTCAGATCTAGATTAATAAATTGTGAGTCCTGCACTGCGTTTTTCCTCATTGTTCCATGTGCAAATGTGTCTGATTACAGAAGGTTGTGATTATCACTGTTGCCCGCACAGGGCTAGAGGAGAGTTTCCAGGGCTTGAGAGACACACAGGACCAGAGGCCAGACACCTGGGTTAATACGGCCCATACAGTACGGATTGCCCCTCAGGACATGGCTGAGCTGTTTTACTTTGACAGTTTACATGCAGTGCCTTTGCGTGTGCATTCACACACCTGAGAGGGACGTGAGAGGAGGGAGATCAGGGCTTCAGGGTTTACTGTCAGATGTGCAGATTGTAGATGCATTTTTAGTTGCATTTTCCTAGGTGTTAAACGTTACTTTGCACTGGCTATATTCTAGCAGGCAGCACTCTACTGTGTCAATCAGTCATCTGTGCTCTTGTCTAGTCCTACAGCACAAGTTTAACTTTTACCTCTAAATTAACTCCCCAGAGGGGGACTGAAGATACCCCTGGCCTGAGGAGTGCTCAGCTTATGTTTCATTGTGCTTTTGGCTTCTTCTCTCACTATAACTGTACATGGGACCATATCATGTGTTTTACCAAATCAAAACATTTTTTTTTGTTTATATATTAATTTATTAAAATATAACAAAAAAATAGAGTTGATACATACACTACCGTTCAAAAGTTTTGGATCAGTAAGACTTGTAATGTTTTTAAAGAAGTCTCTTATGTGCATCAAGGCTGCAAAAAAACAGTAATCTTGCAAAATGTTATTACAATATAAAATAATTGTTTCTATTTTAATATACTTTAAAGTATAATTTATTTCTGTGATGCAAAGTTGAATTTCCATCAGCCATTACTCCAGTCTAAAAAGTCACATGATCCTTCAGAAATCATTCTAATATGCTGATTTATTATCAGTGCTGGAAACTGTTGTGCTGCTTAATACTTTTTTTGGAAACTGTGATACTTTTTTCAGGATTCTTTGATGAATAAAAAAAAAAATTAAGTTAAAAGGAAGAGCATTTATTTATAATAGAAATCTTTTCTAACAATATACAATACCGTTCAAAAGTCTGGGGTCAGTAAATTTTTATTCTTTCTTTTTTTGGAAAAAATGAAACCTTTTATTCAGCAAGGATGTGTTACATCGATAAGAAGTGATACCAAAGATTTATATTGTTAGAAAATATTTATATTTTGAATAAATGCTGTTCTTTTTAACATTTTATTCATCAAAGAATCCTGAAAAAAGTATTGAAGTTTCCAAAAAAATATTTGGCAGCACAACTTTTGCCAACATTGATAATTCTAATAATAAATCAACATATCAGAATGATTTCTGAAGCATCATGTGACACTTTAGACTGGAGTAATGGCTGATGGAAATTCAGCTTTGCATCACAGAAATAAATTATACTTTAAAGTATGTAGAAATAGTAACCATTATTTTATATTGTAATAACATTTTGCAAGATTGCTGTTTTTTTTTCTGTATTTTTGATCAAATAAATGCAGCCTTGATGAGCATAAGAGACTTCTTTAAAAAACATTACAAGTCTTACTGATTCAAAACTTTTGAACGGTAGTGTACAGCAACTTGAATACGTTTTCTGTCAAGCATGTTTTCAGTTAGTGTATTAAAATGCATGCATCATAAATCAAATCATATCATAATTGTGTATACAGTCATGGCCAAAAATATCGGCACCCTTGGTAAATATGATCAAAGAAGGCTGTGAAAATTAATCTGCATTAATCCTTTTGATCTTTTATTTTAAAAAATTCACAAAAATCTAACCTTTCATTGGATAATAAGAATTTAAAATGGGGGGAAATATCATTATGAAATAAATGTTTTTCTCTAATACACTTTGGACACAATTATTGGTACTATGCTTTAACATTAAGATTTGTACTCATGGAAATTACTAAAGTAGTCAAACCTGTTCATTAGAAGGGGGTGACCCAATACTTTTGGCAATATAGTGTATGTATGTGTGTGTATATGTATATATGTATGTGTGTGTGTGTATATATAATATTTATTTTGTAAACTATGAATTAACTATGTATTAAAACATGTTTTTAAAAACAAACAAAAAAACAACATGAGTACATTTCTGACAACATGTATTTTAAACTAGATATTTAAAAGATTTTTCCTTTTCTTTCTCATGAACACTATTATTTGTCACCTGCCTGTATTCCTGTAATTAATGAAAATGGTTAGCCACATGGAGATCCAAGAAGAGAGAGGAAAATGATTGATTTGTTGTTTTAGAGTGACACATTATTTTAACTTTTATTTTTCAAGCATCCTTAGGGTGCATGCAAGACTTTATTAAAGGCAAAGAACAACCGATACTTTATAATGAAGTACAAAATGACTTTGAATATAGCTCTGAGCATCAATTCCTAATGGAGGCCTATGCTGAATATTGAAATCTCAATGGACTGTGCACACATAAACACGCATATCTTAACGTGCCTGTTACACTGATAATGCTGGAAGAGTGCAATGTTTATTTTTATACACTCTCAGAAATAAAGGTACAAAAGCTGTCACTGGTGCGGTACCTTTTCAAAAGGTACATGTTTGTACCTAAAAGGTCCATTTTGGTACCTTAAAGATACATATTAGTACTTAAAGTGTACATATTTGAACTTAATATGTACAAAAGTGTACCTTTTGAAAAGGTACCGCCCCAGTGACATCTTTTGTACCTTTATTTCTGAGAGTGTAGCACACCAAAGAAGAAAAGGGTCGAATCTTTGCGCTCCATGTATTTGAACAATGAGAAAGACATTAGAGTTGGACACCCTGGGCCCGCCATTTGTTTGTTTCAAGCCAACTGAATCAAAGTCAATCTACAGCGGCTGTTCCAAAGCGCAATGTCCATGCAGCCGTGGTGACCTTTCAAGACCCCGACAGCGGACAGAGAGACTGAGTGCTCAGAACCGCTGAAAAATTGCTTCTCCGCCAGCGAGCAGTGGCTCCATGCCACGACTATCCAGTCGAACTCTTTCTTTTTCAAGAGGGCAGGCTGAGAGTCACCAAACCATAATATGACTGTGTTCCCCTTCTGCCCCGGGCCTTGATGGTCAGCTGATGAGGTCTGTCAAAGACACTGAGGTTTTTAGTTCATGTCACTTCTGTTGACTTTGTCCAAGTCAATGGTGCTCATCAACTACACCAAAAAAGATCTGAGAGGCAGAGCTGGGGAATGTTACTTCTAAAATTAACATGTTATAATATTGTGGTAATTGTTAATATTTTAATACTATAATACTTTTCTGGAAAGTAAATTTTGTGTTACTTTTCTGACTGTCAGCTCGCATTTTGCATTTTTATTTATTTATTTTTTTATTTTTTATTTTTTTTGCTGAAAATATACAGGCTACACAAAAAAGTTTTTATTGCAGTATGTGCATTTAGTATATATCATTTATGTATTTAAAGAGAATTTAGACCTTGTTAGAATTTAGAAAAAACTGCATAAAACAAATCTGGCAAAAAATATAATAGTTATTTCTATATATTCTATATAATATATGAAATATATGCCAATTGTTATGACAAAGTGTATGACCTTCAATCTCATCCAAATGCTGATATTTTGTGTACTACAAATAATGAGGACAACTATTTTATTTTATTTTATTTTATTTTATTTTATTGTTTCTATTTTGTTTTATTTTAATTTTACTTTGATTTATTTATTTACTTCTTGATCAGCATTATTTTGAAAAAAAAAATGTAATACTTTGTTTTATAGTGCAATTATGGTGCAGTAACACATTACTGAGAGGTTTGTCTCAAGGTTACACATATATGTGCTGTCCCTGAGAGAATCAAGCACATGCCCTCATTTCTGATGAAATATTTGAAGACAGGAAATGGAAGAAGGATGTAGGTTGATGTAACTGCCATGGTTTAACATGCAAGTGTGCTTAATCCATTCTGATAAGTGGAAAAACATTAGCTTCTGTTCTCAGTGCTTAATCTTATCAGTACTTTTTCCACTTCATCAGATAGAGACAAGATATCGGATAGAGATTATTAGGTAGAAAAGAAGGGTAATGTTTCTACCATAAAAAGCAGGAATCAAACGTTCGTCAGCCACATGAGCACCTGAGCTCAACTTTTGCAGTTTTTTTTTCTATTGTGACAATGTAATCTTACTTCTTTTTCTCCTTTTGATCATCACACTGTCCTCAGCAAAGCTCTAACTTTTATTTTATTTTTTTTTTTATGACAGCTTATTTACATCATACTTTCTCACATTACTTTTCTTTAACTTGCATTATGACAAGTGTTGTCGGCACCACCACTCTGATGCCACTTCCTTTTTGCACATGAAAAATATGCACTTGTCAAACAAACGGTCCCAAAAATGACTAAATATTTCTAATTTTAGTGGCAACTGTTTTTGTTTCCCCCTGATTTCTAAATTAATTGCATCTGTCATTTGTGCACTATATTAGAGCACTGTACTAGCTGAAAAAGAGGTGTATTATCCATGAGGTCATGCATTATACAGACTCTGGTAATGCACTAAAACAGGCCTGATGCAATTTGCATGAGGTTGGTTGTTTTAATAAGATTCACAAGATCAAGAATCATGTCTTTGTGGCCTTAATTTCCCCTTAGCCTGATTGTAGTATGAATTCATTACCGTGTGATCAGACATACACTATCCCCAGTGTATTTTCAGTGGTTCTGAGAGTAAACAAGTGAAAAATCTGTTATATAACACATTCACATCATAATTGGTAAAATAATCTTGATTTAAGCATAATTATAAAATAAATTGAATTCAGGATATTAAAATATTTAGTGGAGAGATGTTTAGATGTGTTTTTACTAGAAAAAAGACAAAAATACTCATTAAGAAAATGGCTTTCAGTTATTAGTATACATCTGGAAACGACTGTCTATGTTTACGATCCCATTGCTTTAGCATCGCCTCGTCTGAATTAGTCTGAACGAGACCCTTTGTGTGTTGATTCCACAGAGAGAGCTAAACACTGACACTAATGTACTGCAGTATAAGGGACTCTCATGACTCCTGTTCACATCCATTAAGTAGCCAGTAAGGTTCAGTTTTCCACCACTCATGACACCTACTGTACAGTTACTCAGCTGAGGTGCTCTGTCATGTCATTTCAAATGGGTCATATCATACGCTGTTCCCCTTGTGTCCACTTATAATGGTAGTATGTTTCTCTCCAAAAGTAGATTCTTTTTGAACCTTAGAATTGAACAGACTTTATTTGTTGTATTATATGTTTTGTTGTGCCTTTAAGACTTACATAAAATTAAATACAGTGTTGTTAGATAAAAAAAGCTTCCTCATCCTTTGATATAAAAATGATTTTGTAGTTGTTTTTGTGGCACAGCAGTTCTGCTGAAATGTGCTATGCAAACTAAAGATCAAACTGAACTGATCAGACACTGTGGAAGGATATGCAGAGCAGCAGGTGCTACACATAAATAGGAACAGCACAATGACTGGAATACTTTTCCTCACATTTTACTTATTTTTTTCTAGCATATTTCCCTGTATTCTTTCACAGTGATGTGCTGTACATGTATATTTATTTATTTATTTATTTATTTATTGGTTGTTAATATTAATAATATTATTATATAAAAAAAATATTTAAATAGACAAGGTTTGGCCTATTTTCTCACATACTGCTTTTTAAAATTTTCCTTATTAACTTAATATGACGTATTGTACAGAACAAGTTTTTTTTTTCTAGGTAAATATAATTAAGTGCAAATGGTTTGACTTACCTTATCAATGTTTTATTTATTTTCATGTTATTTATGTTATTTTATTGTATTTTTTTTTTTTTCAGATGGGCTGTTTTTTTCTGATTTACTAGGAAGGACATTATTATTATTATTATTATTATTATTATTATTATTATTATTATTATTATTATTACTGCTTTTATATTATGGTAACACTTGGATGCATAAGCAGCTAGTTAATAGTGAGAATTGGTCCTTAAAATATATATACATATATATTTGTTGTTGTTAATAATAATGTTATTATTATTTTAGAAAAATTTATTTAAATGGACAAGGACCTATTTTCTCACATTTCTTTTTTTTTTTTTCCTTATTACCTTACTATGATATCATACAGAATTTATTTGAATAATAATGATAACAATAATTTTAATTAAGTATATTTTTAATTTTTTATTATTATTATTATTATTATTATTATTATTATTATTACTGATTTTATGTTATGGTAACAGTTGGATGCATGATAATAAGCAGCTAGTTAATAGTGAAAATTGGTCCTTAAAATAAAGTGTTACCTACATTATTTATTTATTTATTTATTTATTTATTTATATTGCATATATGTGTGTTATGCATATATTTTGCAAACATGTATATTCACCTTTATTTTTAGAAAATGATTTTTGATGTTCTAGGTGAGAAGAGAGCAAGTGAGAAAGAGAGGCGCAACTTTGATAATGACTTTTTCCGCCTGTTGTTAACAACCTTAAATTCTTAACACATTCTACCAATGCCTCTTTCTCCAAACCTCCTTTCTTTCTCTCCTGGTCACAGTTCAGTGAAGGTATGAGCACCTCCAAGAGACTCACATTCTCCCAGAATTCCCTGCTCATTGGGTTCAGGGCCGTGGGAGTTTCACAGCTTGTCAGCTAACAGCACAGCACATGTTATATTGATAAATCTCTCCTCCCCATAAACAGGGGCGAGAGGTACTGTCACAGCAGATATTCCCTGTGTACACAGCATCAATATGATGGATTTGTTTGGTTTGTCCTTTTAAGTTGATGCTTTTCCCAAGGGAATTTTGGGCAAGGATGGTTGTGATGTAGGACAGTGGTTCCAAACCACGTTCCTGGAGGCCCCCCAACACTGCACATTTTGCATCTCTCCTTTGTCTGACACACCCATTTCAAGTATTGGAGTCTACTAATGAGCTGATGATCTGAATCAGGTGTGTTTGATTAAGGAGACATGGAAAACATGCAGTGTTGGGTGGCCTCCAGGATTGTGGTTGGGAACCACTGATGTAGGAGGTGAAAGAAAGAAAAAGTATCACAGATGCACATCTGATCTTTTAATAAGTCCTTTCGCCAGCGTCTGTTCTTCTCTCCGGCACTCATCCCTTGGAGTTTCCCCACAAATAGAGGATTAATATTGAATGCACATGTGTCCAGCCTCTATTTCCGCCGCAGGCAAATTCTCTCTCCTTGAATTTCATATTTAGCTTTCGCACAACTTATGCAACATTCATAACTCAGGTATGTGGTCTTAAAAACAATGAGTACATGGCTGGGAGCGTCTTGCGTCAATCTTGACACAGGAGAACCCAAGCGTGAGATACCCTTGAAAAAGCGATTTTTGCTGCACATCAGGAAGCGCATATGGAGGAGTCTGTATGGTGGAGAGGGCAGCGCATGCTTTGCATTCTTAGAGACCACCTCTGTTTTGGGTTGCTGTGACCAGACTATATTATACTGTGAGTTAATTTGAAATTCGAAGGCACTCGTTCTCTGCCTCTCTCTCTCTTTCTGTATTTACTGACCTGTAAGCAAAGAAAGAGGCTTTTGTATTGACTTGTGGTTGTAGGTCTGAAAATCCAAAGGGCACAGGACCTTGAAAGGACAGAAGAGAGTCTATCAAACTATCCATGAAAAGGAAGGCTAATGGTTGATTTTGGTGAGACCCTTCAGATGATTACTTTTAATTGAGCTGTTAATTCTACCATCAGGGTTTAGTAGAAATACCAGATGTTTACATTTATTAACATAAATGTATATATTTTAATATGTTAATAAATACATAAAATAAATGGCCAAGTAAAATCATGAATTAAACTAAATTAAATTATTAAATTCAATTAAAGTGATAGTTCACCCATAAATGAAGTTGTTCTAAACCTGTATGAATTTCTTTCTGTTGAACACAAAAGAAGATATTTTCAAGAATGTTGGTAACCAAAGAGTTGCTGGTCCCCATTGACATCCATAATATTTTTTTCCCATACTATGGAAGTCAATGGGGACCAGCAACTGTTTGGTTCCCAACATTCTTCAAAATATCTTATGTCCTGCAGAAGAAATTAATTCAAACAAGCTTGAAACAACTTGAGTGATGACATAATTGTCATTTTTGGGTGAACCTTAAACTTTAAATGCTGTTTTGTTTATTTTGTCTATTTGTTTTTCTGAAAATTCTGACTTCTGAATAAATAGTGTTGAACGACAAATGAAAAAAAAAAAGTCTAATTTAAGAACTTCTACATCTTTGTGTTTTTAAAAATGTTACATACATACTTCATGTTATTTAAATTTCAAGTTGGGGCAAGTTGCAAATTTTGATTGGGGCTAAATGTTATGTGTTCATTTACGTTAAAACATATTTTCCAAATGGTTTAATATTGATAATTTAATGTTACATTTTGCTTTTTTGCTTTGTTATTCTTTTGTGTTTTATGACTGTTTTACTGTTCAAATTTGTCTGAAATCCTATAATATGCTGGTTAATGACTGATTGCCTTTTAATGTAAGGTCAAAATGAATAAGGCTGGAAATGTTCAGTTCAGCCTTTGTGTACACAAAACTTTACATTTTGTGCCAAAAAGAAATATAAATAATAATAAAGAAAATAATAATAATTGAAGGAGAAAGTGTGAGACAACTTGCCCCACTTTGACCTCTGATATTTTGCTGTTTCAAGTTCACCATGAGGTTTTGTGTCATCATGTAAACAATCCACAGCCAAGTGCTTGATAAACCCTGTTGTAACATTTGTAGGTAATAATAAATGCTTCTGTGCTGGTTATATTTGAGTAACAAGTGTACTTACATGTACTGTACATCAGGTTTGTATGAGTATGACTGGATATCACAATGGTTGTACTGTTAGTGTTGTCCATCTTCCTGATATGATCAAAGACATTTAAGTGCCCAGTCTTCTATAAGGAAGGGTAAAACAGCAGCTCTTTGGAGCAGCTTTTCAGTGTCTGTGCCAGCCGGGAGGACTCTGAAATATTTACAGCACCTGCCACATATCTTCTGCTGTTTTTCACCATGGGTGATTTCTTTTCTGTTTTTGCACAGGGAGGGAGACAGACAAAGAAAGGTTTATTTAAAATATTGACATATCTAGGAATGGATTAATATTCTCAGTGCTGCTTGGAAATAATAACTGCAAACACTTGTTGTTAAGCCCCTTGAAACAGCTCCCAAAACAATGAAGCTTGGAAACAGATGGAAAAAAAATGAATAATAATGAAGCAGCGGTCACTTGCCTTAGGGAACAGGTCCAATTTATTTGTACACATTTTTTAATATTTAAAGCATAAAAGTCTCAATACAAAGACATTTGTAACAGCCTTCATGTGGTCCATATATTAAAGCAGCAAATCTTTATCACATTTTTAGAGATTGATGCTGTGAAATCTGAACACAAGACTGATTAGCTATTTCAGAACCCAGATATAACAGGGACAGTTTTAACCATATTCATGCTCTTTAGGACATGATGAAAAGGCGTTAAAACACTTTTTTGCTTTGCGACAGTGCTTTAAATTTCTTTGGGTACCTAGTAGAGTTTAACATATTTCTTGGGTTTATACCATGGTGCGATTGCTCCACTGCCTCTCCAGCTATGCGGGACGTTTGGATGGATTGGCATGACAAGCAGCACTGGAACGAGACATACTGAAGTGCCATTGTGGGGCTGATCAGTGTAACATCCACACCAGTGACAGGCTGAGAAAGAGAGAGAGGGTGAAGGGATTGATAGTCTGTTTGCTGACCGGCTACTGTCCAGTATATTGCACAAAAAGCATGGTCTTGACATACTAGAATTTGATTGGCTGGCTTGAGTAGGTATCTTTGAGCATATCTGTCTACAAAATCCTATCACAGAGACTGTACACATTTTTTGTACAACAGTTTTTTCATGTTTTCTGATCAACTGCTCACAGAAACTACAATTGTATTGTTTAGTTTAATTATTATTGTTATATAATTCTCTCTATTACCTATGGAACCTTGTTTCCACCACCGAATAAGATATAAAGTATAAGATAATTGTGACTTTTTTATTACACAATTCTTTTTTACTCACAATTCTTAGTTTATATATCACAGTTGGGACTCTTTTCTGGCAATTCTGAGAAAGAAAAAAAAAGTCAGAATTGTGAGACATAGGGCCAGATTTACTAACAGCTTGCGCCAGAGCAAACCGTCTTTTGGCGTTAAAATAGTACTGTCAGGATTTACTAAAGACGCGCATTGAAGAATTAGTGCTGAAAAGTTGTGGACAGTTATTTTTATGCGCCTGACCTTATTGAATATGAATTTTTAGGAGTTTCCCTTTCAGACGCAAAATTTATGGGAGAAGAGCATTAAAATGAATCATGCAATGCGATTTACTAACATTTGTGCTCGTCAAATTACTGGTATTTGCACCATTATTTAACGCCCCAAAAAAAGCATGTCTTAAAGCAGGTGCTAATTTGCGATGCTCTTTGTAGATTGCGCTTTTCATTATGGAAATGATCTGGCTGCGTCTGTGTTCTTTAATGTGCGCATTTTCAGTAAATCACACGCAGAATTTTCCCCTCCCATCCACGCTTTTATGGAATTGCGCTCTAACGCTAATTTGCCCTGTTTAGTAAATCTGGCCCATAAACACAGAATTGCAATATAGAAAGTCAGAATTACCAAAAAAAAAAAAAAAAAGCCGTCATAATTAGGAGAGAAAAAGAGTCAGAATTGAGAGATGTAAACTCAGAATTGAGAGATTCTGAGTTTGAGATTCTCACAATTCTGTGAAAAAAAATGTCTGAATTGTGAGCTAAAAATTCGCAATTACCTTTTTTATACTTTCATATATTTTATCCTGCAAGATGTAAATTCACAATTGTGAGATGTGAACTCAGAATTGCGAGAAAAAAGTATGAATTATTTCTCATAATTCTGAATTGTTTATTCTGAGAATAATTGTGAGAAACAAAGTCAGAATTGTGAGACAAAAAAATAAGAATTGTGAAAAAAGTTGCAATTACTCTGTTTTTTTTATTCTGTTTTGGAAACGAGCTTCCATAATTATCAGATAAACCAGTCCTAAATGTTGCATAAAAACAAAACAAAAGCTTTGTGTGGTGATTTTACATAATTTTGTCCTGTTCAGGTAAGCAGTTTTTAGCCAGAATTAGCTGCAATGTGGACCAGACTTTATGCCGAAAGCTCTTTATCTCATTGTCTTTCTCTCCCCCTCTGGCAGGTGTTTGCGTTGATAAATGAGGCAAGTTGTCTATAAATACAGATTGCAGTGTAAAGAAAATGAGAGTCTGCAGTGCAAAGTAGCATTTCTCTACCTCTGTTCTTCCTTCCACTCTATCTCTCCCACTTTTTCAATGACACTGTCTCATTTCATGCGTCGTTGCTTTCCGAAATGTGTCAGACCGCAATTCATAACACAACACCAGTAGTCTGTAGTAGACATTATGGGAAACTATCCTCTTCGAGGTCAACTACTAACATGGAACAACAGTTTGAAGAAAAAAGTTATATCTCAAACTTTTGAAAGTTGCTCTAGAGCTTTCTTAAAGGGATAGTTCATGAAGAAAACCAAACAGTTGACTGCTGGTTACCCACATTCTTTAAAATATCTTCTGTGCTCAACAAAATAAAGAAATGAATACATGGAGTAAATGATGACAGAATTTTCATTTTTGTGAAACTATTTCTTTAAATTCAGACATTGCTCTATGGAACCTGCTCTTTGCAGTTGCACTAGGGATAATTTACGTCAGCGTTTGCATAAAGTATGTTTCTGGCCTGAGACTTTATGGGTTAACTTTTGACTGAACTAGGCTAAGAGAAAAATCACTATTATTCAATATATGCTTCTGACAGATGTGACAAGGTTTAAATTGAAAAATCACCAATTTGGATCCACATATCCTGTGGAGCGGAGGAAATGTCTGGAGGTGAATGTAGCTTTCTGCGCTGGCTTCAACCTGAAAGGTTTGTGAGTGTGTTCTAGAGTGAATGAAAGAGTAAGATAAATCTAAAGGACAGTGGTCAGCCCATTTCATGCCCCAGAGGGAGTGAAAGACTGTCCTGCTGCTGGGACTCAGCAGCTCCAAACTGTCTGATGGAAAACTGCCCAACAGGCCCTCAGCGTCCCACTGTGAAGATTTATGTGGACAAGAATGCACTATTTACATAATTTCTTTACATATGCACAAGGTGAACTCATCACTCGCTGTTTCGATGAAGGTCAACAGTGCTGCTTCCTGGTGTGTTAAGTCTTGATATAATTAGCATGTCGCATCCCAGATATTTCTGGTTTGGCGCTAATGAAATGCTATAAACTTTGTTCAAAACTGCTTTGATTCACAAATATAACTGTGCTGTATAATTAAGTGTAAAGAGTTTGTGTAACATTTTACATGCTCCACCAGTGCTACTATTAGCACTGGTTGTGGATCCCAGCTAAAAGGGAACGCTCTCACAACTTTCACTAACATTAAAAGTTATAGAAATGGTAAGACAAAACATTTATAAAGTAGGCTAATGTTTACTAATAATGTTAACTAACTATACTAATGTTTGATATGTGTTCTCATAACATTGAGAGAAGCCATTCTTATAACAACGTTCTTGTAATTTGTACTTGAGCATTCCAAGAAATGTTTTTTGTAACCTTTCAATAGCGTTCTAATCACAGCAAGAAAACTGGCCTTTTTAATGTTCATAGAATATTAAAAAATAAATTTTCAAATAATGCTATATTATGGGTGAAAATAAAGTTATTAGAATGGTGAAAGAAATGTTTTTGTAATCTTTGGACATTTCAGCATTTTATAAACATTTCAAAACAATGTTCCCACAGTGTTTTTATAATTGTGTAATTGTGTTGCCGTGGATGGCTGCACATGCTTTTCTCAAAGTTGTGTTAAGAAAAAAATTTATTTATTTTTTTAATTTAAATAAAATAAACATTAACTGAAGTAAAATGAAATATTATAAAAAGCCTAAATTTCTCATTTTCTTTTAATTTGGCAAATAAAATAAGTAAAACTGATGAATAAAAATGAATCAATACTATATAGACATTAAACAACTTATAAAAATGACAAAAAAAAATGACTAAAACTTTAAAATTAAAGTGAAAATATATGTGTGTGTATATATGTGTATGTATATATATATATATATATATATAAATAAAACCTAATTCAAAATATTAATAAAAACTATAAAAGTGTATCAGTGATACTAAAATCACAGTCTTTCCAGGAAGAACTAATCTGTGAATTTGCCAAAATTAGTAAACGAGCTAATAATTTAACACTCTGACAATTTCATAGCATGAGATTTTCTTATTTTTTTCTAGAAACTCTTTGTTTGCGTGGTTGATACTCTGTAGGTGCAAGTTTCCTATCAAGTTAGCCATTAAAGCACTGCATATTAATGGTTGTCATTTCACGTTAAGCCCATCATTAAGCAGTCAGTCAGTAGTGGACATCAGTGGGTGGCTGTGATGACTATTAGTTTGCTGACCAGCAATGGACCTTCTTTATGGACCATTATGGGCCTACTCAAAATAATTGTATATTTACTTTGTTTTGTCCCATTTATCATGCCTTTTCTTCTTGAACTGTACACAGGCCGTGACCTTTCCAAGCTGATTGCGCTTAAAAAGATGGCGTGTTTAGCGCAGCTTTAATTATCACTCTGCCTGTGAAGCAGGTGACAATGTGTTTGAAATATGAGAGCGAGGCGGTAGGAGCCTCTCAGCAAAGCCGTCCTCCACGTGTCCTTTCTCGAGATGGGCTCCCCCGCGGCATCATAATTGAAAATTACTAATGTTCGGGGCCGTGATTAATCTTTGACCTTTGACCCCTGCGGAAGCCAACCCTGCATATCAACTTAGGCTGGGGTCAAGAGATACATCTGTGGGAAGACACCCAAACACACACATCCATTCGCAAGCAGACCTGATAATGTAATGCGCCCTGACAGCTTTTTAATTATCACCCTATCCCAGGTCGTTAAAGGATGCCTCCAATATCCCGGTCATGTTTCAGCAGCAGTTAAGTCAAAGGAGTATCTCATTTGTTTTTAATTAATTATCAGATAAAGTCATAAGGAGAGGGTGGCAGGCTCCTCCATGACTCGTTTAAACGCTCATTTATGAACTTTGTTCTTCATGCAAAAAATAATTATGCGAGTTATTGCTCTTGTTTTAATGGGTGTACATGGTGGAGAAAGCGGGGAGGAGAGGGAGAGACAGTTTAACACACTTGATACTAGTTTCTTTAGGGAGGAACTGGCATTTATGGAAACAAATCAATAGATTGCTGAGATTGGGTTTGATGCAGATGATAAACAGTTTATGCGCAATGAGTCAAAGTAATTTATTGGAATTCTTCCACAGCAACTATATTGTATAGTAAAACATCATAGGCAAACTAACTAACATACATCTTGCAGGTGAAATTAAATTTGAGAAGGTGTAGTTTACTTATATAACCTTTTAAATGGAATAATCAACATCTCATAAAGGCAAGTACTTTAAAGCAGTAAATCGCAGTGACCTAAATAATTGTTCCTCAACTAAGTGTATATACTATGCCACATAAGTGTGAAATAATTTGTAAAGTGGATAATGAGCTTAGTACAAACATAAAAATAATTGCATTTTCTAATGTTTTAAACTGACTCGCTCTAATAACAATTAAGTGATTGATAGCTTCTGTAACGTAGGAGCAATGGCAAACCTGTTTGTGTATTTAGTATACTGTATGATAACTAGTATCTTAGTGTGAACTTGCAGTTTTGAATATGAGCATGTTTACTTAACAAGGCAATGTGGCTGCAGGCGTGCAGTTGAGCCATTCATATGATCAGTCTCTGCTCTCATGTACTAACTAATTTAGTAAAACATTTTGGATGAATAGCCCTTCAGCAAGGCTAGATCTTGGAGTCAGTTCACATTTTTACATGACTTCCTGATGAAAAATATGAAACGACGTGTTAACAAATTAAACAGAAATAAAAATTAAATGAAAATCTAAAAACCTTAAAGATAAAAAAAAAAAAATATATATATATATATATATATATATATATCTTAAAGCAGTGGTTAAACTCCAGACTTTACATAGGATAATATTAAGTGGCAACTGAACAGTATGGAATTATTTAATGTAAAAAAAAAAACATGAATTTCATTTGCTCAACAATATGCAGAATCATTAAAATGATAGGCTGAATAGGAAAATA
This sequence comes from Spinibarbus caldwelli, assembly GCA_039654775.1. Taxonomy (NCBI): domain Eukaryota; kingdom Metazoa; phylum Chordata; class Actinopteri; order Cypriniformes; family Cyprinidae; genus Spinibarbus; species Spinibarbus caldwelli. Next base: position 7,068,148 of record CM077255.1, read on the forward strand.
GACGATTAATGAAGGTTTCTAATATGAGTCTAGAATTTTGAATGCAATAACTAACATGAATGGAAAATACTTCTATATTGTACATTTATCAATCTTTATTCAATTTAATTTTTACATATCCTAATACATTTTCAAGTTATAAACAAACATTGAATTTATTATGAACAAACATGAATTAACAATGAACAGCTGTTTAATTATAAATTAAGATGAACCAAGTTTAATAAATGCTGTACAAAATTTTGTTCATGCCTAGTTTGTTAATTTTGATGCATTGACTAATGATCACAAATTGAACCTTGTTGTAAAATGTTACTGTAAAACAATGAAATGACTTATCTCAGCCAAAAGTTAACTGAAGAAACCATATGTATCCTTATTGCAAGTAAACATGCATTTAATATTGTCTGTATATATTTGCATTTTAGTTGTGTTCATAGTTTTAGAGGATGGCATGTCACACAACCTGTCTATACTGGCATCTATTTAATTCAGCATATGTTTTGACATCAACAACAAAACATATGACATGTTTTTTTTTCCTCTGTATGATTAGTTGCATATTATCATTGGCATTTAGCATTGTTTCTCCCTTTCATCAGACTAATTTTTGTGTTGCAACCCACTGTCTTAAAGTATTGTTTAATTATAATCTAGATGAGCAATGCAAAGTAACATTCAGTGAGATGTGGAATAATGTAGAAGACTTAAAGCATTCCCTAGCCCGTCCAATACTCCGCATGGTCTAGGGCAAATGTATTACACAACTTCATCATTGCATTCTAAGCCTTGATATCTTCAAGCCCCTCTGAAATGCATTCGTTCTGCTACGCCACAGCAATTTAAAAATGAGTCAGTGGAGCGTGGAGTGTATTACACTTCTGTTTCACCACACCGTATCACATTCTGTCCATGATCATTACTTTTTGCATGTGCAGGAGACAGGCTGCTCTTGGTCTGAGCCTATGCCTCCAAATAAAGGGATTCATCATAATGACAGTAAGCCGGAGCGTTATGTTAGTTGTGATTTATCTGCGAGCCATGATTGATTCATTAGCATGGACATTATGCTGCTTTTCTTTAGTCTCAGTAAAGAGCAGAGTGTAAGGGAGAGGCGACGCTTGGCCCAGTCCCTCGTTTCGCTCTAGCCTAAAACTCGTTGCAGCTCATTAGCTGCCAAATGTATTAGCTTGGAGCTAATGCCCTGTGGCTGAAAACACAGAGATCTTAATGAGAACATACATATGCCTGTATCCTGTACAACCCAAATGAATTATGGCAGTGCACACAGGCCACAGTGTGCCTGAAACTTCCCACTAGATACACAGTATTCTTGCAAGCTTTGATTTATTCCCGTGTCGATCAGTAGATACTTATTAAAAATGCATCACTTCAAAACCATCAGATGTCCTTTCAATTCAAGTGTTTTAACCAATCAATAATCGGAGAAATCGGAGTAGCACTACAAAATCACTGACTGCAGGAGTCGCAACCAGTAGGTTAAACTAGATTTTGTACATTTTCTAAAGCAAATACAAATAGTCAGTGTGTGTGCAAAACTCACCGCCTTGATGATAAGGAGTTATGGTTTTTAGCATGTTGCAATTAATTTGCTAAAATGTTTGGGTGCTAAAGTGTTGCAGTTGCTAGATGGTTGTGTTTAGAGTAGTTAATAGGGTGTAATAGGTGGTTGCTTTGCAAAAACTAGGGTGCTGGCTTGTTATTGCGGGGCTGCCTGGGCATTCTAGATGCTTAGTAGATGGTTTCTAGGCTCTCCTCAGGGTGGTGAAATTAAATGTTATCAAGTGTATTTACACTAAGCACACCTTGTTGGCAAAGGCTATTTACTCTAACTCTGCCCACCAACATGTGGTAGGGATAGACAACATTGCAAAGACACCCATTGTGCAGGAGCTCCAGTGCTGTAGGTATTAAAGCACGTAGCAATTTTTTTTTTTTTTTTTTTGACACGATTGACACGAGTTCGAATCCACCTTTTACCAAACTCGTTCTTTTCCCTTTTCACATCACATATCACGTTGGAAAGCATTTATTTTCTATAGAAATTAAGGAAGTATTCAAAAAGTGGAAAATAACATGCCTCACGGGTGTTTATCGGTTAAGGTTAGGGTTAGGTGTAGGGAGGGCTTTATTGTCCCAATGCGTTATCCATAATTTTAATAAAAATTATCATTTCCACTCAATATGTTATTATTCCATAATGTTTTATAATTTACTACAATACTGAGGTGCAGATCTCTTTCACTATTTGCACTAAGTAGTACAAACAGCATGCAAGTACTATTATTGCAAAGCAAATACTCCTATTTTTACGTAGTGTAAATAGAGTCTGTCGCTATTTGCACTTAGTGTACATAGCATATCGCTAAAAATACTGCTATTTTCACTTAGTGTAAATAGAATCCATTGCTATTTGCATTTGGTGGAAATATCATCTTTCACTAAGAAAATGTGCTATTTTCACTTTGAACGTTTTGCCATCTCAGTTAGGAATTAGTGATCCTTATATGACTGGTTTGGAACAATAGCAATAGTGCTCAAGTGTTTTAACCAATCTATAAAAGGATGAAGAGTAGCACTTATTAGAAACAGGAGTACAGAAGTCACAACCACTATCTAGTTAAACTAGATTTTACATTTTCTGAAGCAAAAAAAAAAAAAAAAGGTCAGCGTGTACACAAAGCCTGCCACTACAATGAAGTTATATCAAAAACTTTTTTCTTTTTTTTCTTTTTTCTTTTTTTTTTTTGCTATTTCAATCATGGTTAGGTTTAAAGTTGGGTTGTATGATTTCATAAGATGTCACCATCTCAATATGAATTATTACTCGTTATGTGACTGGGTTGAAACAGTAGCAGTAGTGTTGCCTTAATCACTACTAATAATGTAGACATGACATCAAAGCAGTACATATTCAGTGGATAGTGATAAGAAGAATGATCCTCTTTAATGTAACTTAATTAAGAAAATCCCTAATGGTCTCTTCATGACTTGCAGCTGCAGTTTAATTAAAACTTTCCAATATCCTGCATCCTCATTATCTATCTATCTATCTATCTATCCATCTATCTATCTATCTGTCTATCTGTCTATCTGTCTATCTGTCTGTATGTCTGTCTGTCTGTCTGTCTGTCTCTCTCTCTCTC